>OX493324.1:7212500-7812500 GCA_950371115.1 Anania fuscalis
GTGTTTGCAGTTGGACGACACCAAGGTTAACCTCCTGCGACCGATTATTATTATTATTCTCGGCATAACATGGGACACACAACGCAACGCAATGTCCTTCTCGGAGTCGAAGTGCCTATCGCTACGCAAATCACTTCAGGAACAGCAAAAAACAGGCAAGTGGTCTCTAAAACAGTATCAAACTCTAATGGGGAGACTCAACTTTACCACCTTCGTAACCAAAAGGGGGCGCCTTCACTGTCGAACCCTACAATTCTTCAGTCGACAGTTGTCAAAGAATCACCCCTACCGTCGAGTGACCATTCCGCAACCGAAACGAAATCAAAAAAAATCTTTTGAATAAACTCGACAGCTGCTTGCGGTTTTAGACAAACTAAACGTTCATCTTCTTGCTCAGTACTTTCCCGGTCGATTCAATGCCGAGGTGGGCGCTGTATCACGCCAGAAAGCTTGTCCCGAGTGGCATCTCATTAAAACAGCGACAGAAAAAAGATTCCAGATGTGGGGCATACCAGAGATGGATCTGTTTGCGTCAAGGAATGCTCATGTAGTTCCGAGGTACGTCTCGATGGATGTACACGATCAGCAGGCACAACATCACAACGCGTTTTGTCACTAGTGGCATTACCGCCTTGCGTGGATATTTCCACCTCCGAACCTAATTCCGAGAGTTCTCAGCCACCTGAACCAAGCCACCGGGAAGTACATCCTAATAGCACCAAAATGGGATAAAGTATTTTGGCAAGTCGATGTTCAACGTCGAGCTTTACGGCTGCCTTATCGAATTCCAGACCTAGCTTTGAGTGTAGAGCCCTAATAGACTCACGAACAGGCTTGCACCCACCGGAGATTCAAGATCTACACTTAGAAGCGTGGCTGATTTCGGGTGGAACGATATGTTGACAGAGTGGACTGACCAAGAACAAAATCTACTAATGTCGGGCTGGCGGCCCTTTACAATGAACATTTACAAGCCAGCGTGGACAAGATGGAAGAAGTGGTGTGAGTGCGACTCAAATTTCATAGACTATAAACAACCTAATGCTGATCAAGTTGCTCGCTACCTTGCATATCTATATTGTGATGTAGGTCTAGCTTACAAAACCATTTTGAACCACAAATCCGTAATCTCAACATTTACTCATATAAATTCTAATGTAGATTTGTCTTCCATTTTCTTTATAAAACATATGTTGAAGGCTATATCAGTTGCTCGCACTAAACCTCAAAAGCCACCCAATTGGAATCCTAAGTCGTTATTACCGTATTTGTTGTGTACGTACAGCCCAGACGAAAATAATCTTTATCTGGTTTCTAAACACACTGCTACCTTATTATTATTAGCCTCAGGTCGAAGAGTTCACGATCTTACCCTACTATGCATTGATGACAATGGTTTAATTGATGACCGAACAAGTAATGTAACGTGGCCAGCTTTTGGTTCCAAAACCGATAGTGTAAATCACCGTCAGTCTGGTTGGAGGCTTAGGGAACATCCTAATAAAAATTTAAATGTATTTTTTTGGATAAGAAAATTATTACAATTGTCTTCAAATCGTAGACAAAATATAAATAACTTATTCATAACAGCTCGAGGTGAGGCTAAACCTGCAACCAGAACGATAATTGGAGGCTGGGTAAAATCTCTTTTAAAAGAGGCAAATATCGAGGCTACTTCTGGCTCAGTACGGTCGGCAGAAGCTTTCTTAAATTGGTTAGAAAAGTTTCCTTTAGACAAAATTCTTGCTACTGGTGATTGGAGATCTGTACATACTTTCCGAAATTATTATCAAAGAGAAATAATTAATCAGAATCCAAGTACTTCATCAGTGTCGTCACCCGGCGCTATACGTAATTTGTGGTATCGTTATCGAATTATTTTGATGCAGTCATTGAGTAATTTTAATCTTGGTTTGTTGTGAGTTAGAAAAAATATTATTCTTTTATTTATTATAATTTTAGTAACAGCAATTTACTTACTAGTACAATAACAATTTAAATTGAAAATTAAAGCCTATTACTGCATTTAATCTAATTATATTCTTACACATTATAGCGTCCATAATTTTCGTTATTGGCAGCAAGTTATAACAAACACATCACTCAAGATGGATTCCGGATATTGATACCATAGAGAATGAATAATACTGATACTAAACAAATAATGGAGAGTTTTACCAAAAAATAAAACTTTCCTATTATTTTTTATTCAATATCCGGGTAATTTCTACCTGGTGCTCAGGCACCAAGTGAGTAGTATTAAACTGATACTATAGGGGGCGCCACTATCGGAAAGGAACCGGAAACGCTGGCTTGAGGTAGAAAGACAGGTGCATGACTCGAGATGGATTCTGGATATTGAATAAAAAATAATAGGTAAGTTTTATTTTTTGGTGAATCTCTCTATATTTTTTGGTTTAAGTTAAAAATGTGAAATTTTAAAAACGCCGTAGAAAATGTGTATAAAAAAAATCTTTATTCCTTCTTAAAAACTATTAGTTTTAAGAAAAGACTGTGCAGGCCAATCTAAAACTCGAATATCGTGGTCTCGGAGAGCGGCGGACACCAGCCGCGCCGTATGGGAAGGGGCATTATCGTGCATGAATAGAAATTGCTGGCCCATTTGCATTCTGTGTGTTACAATAACAGATTCTACTACCTCCTTGTGGTATTTTTGAGCAGTCATGCTGCCTTGGATCCAAACGAGCTGAGTTCGTCCGCCAAGACTAATTCCTGCCCACGCCATAATTGTTCCGCCTTGGTAAGAGTGCACCTCCTGAGGGTGCCGTAGACGGCTAACTCTCCCTGTAGTTCTCCAATACCGTGTTCTTCGTAAATCCGGATGAAACCCAAACCGGGCCTCATCGGTGAATAGCACCTAAGACCATTGCTGATCACTCCAATGCTCCCGAGCCCACGAAATCCGCCGACCGCGATTGCCCCGTCGCAATGCTTGAACACGTAGTGGTCTTCGAGCATGAAGATTAACTTCATGCAACCTCCTTCGCAAGGTTTGGTCGCTCACCAGCAGCTGGTGGTCCTCCTGGAGCCTTTGTACAAGTTGCATCGCTGTGATATTGGGTTGTCTTCTGGCGGTTATTTGAAGAAATCGATCCTGTCTCTGCGCAGTAACACGATATCTGCCTGTGTGCCTTCAGCCACATCCCCAGTAATGCGATAACGTGCCCAAAATCTTGATATCACGTTCTGGCTGGGTGTGTAGGGCCTTAGCAACGACGCGTTGAATAGCACCATTTTCCAACATGCCCACCACGGCTCAAATGACGACGTGACATGTCTCTTAAAGCTCACCGGTACGTTAAATTGAAAAAGAAAGACAATCTAATCACTTTTCATTATTATTATCAATAGAACAATTTTAATTTTTCTTGACGGAAGGAATAACTAACAATTTTGCCGCCGTACTACGTTGTTTCTTCTGTTTTTTAATCACATTACAAATTTTGAAAATAGAATAAAAGAGGTTTCAATCTTTATATAAACTTTTTATGAAAACTAAAAAGATTTTAAACTATAAAGTCGTAAATAATTTAGGATTACGGTATCCCTAGATTCTGTTGATGTGTGTATGTTTTATTTTGGACGGATAAAAAGTTGTAAAACAAATTAAGTTTCATTTTTGTCACACGTTATGTTTGGTAGTTGATCAAAATAACTTTCTAAGGAATTGCACACCTTCCTACAACAACATTCTAAACGAAACAACCGGATAAGTGCGATTTGAACTCGCGTGGAGAGGTTTCGTACAATGCTAAAGTTATATATGTGTGCGTTTTGCCACTTTATTATCAATTGATAGAATTATTGTAGGTGTTCCTGTAATCTACAAGCAACAAACTATTTTTTTATTTTTTATTTTAGGATCTGTATTTTCGGAGATCAAGGTGTGGGGGACTGGTCAATTTCTGTCTTATTTCATGAAACAAATCAAAACTATTTTACAATAATAACAAAAATATATTTGAGATCCTCATATCGAGCCCTTTCATTTGATGTATTAGGACAGTAAGGTTTGCAAAACGTTTTTCTCATTTTCTAATTGTCCCTCGGAAATGATCCCCAATGATAGGTACCCACCTATTGGACTTCCAAGGACTGATGTGAAGATGGTCAATTGAAAAAATTATATAGACATTTAAAACGTTTATTAGATAATTAATACAAACGTACATAATATTTTTAAGAATAACATTTACACACATATTTAACTTGAGAATAATAGTAACTCATTTGATTTTGCCTTAATAATATTCGCACTACAGAAAAAAGGTATAATGATACCCAAGCTAAAAAAAGTTTCACAGTAACAGTTAGCAAAGGAGTGTCTTACACATAATAAACATTTAGTAATACTGATTTGGCACGTTTAAAGCACAAAGTTAGCCGTTTTACGATTAAAATACGTTTCGTAGGTTTCGTTTGTTTGAAAATAATTTACTCACAACGGCAGCTTTAAAAAGAAGATACATAATGGTCTTAAAATTTCTAAATTATAAGTCTTTTCTCAGATAAGAACTATTTAGGCCTGGCATCCTCATCTTTCTCTCTGTGATTGTTTTTGTTTATACTCTGTAGGTATATAGATATACCTATATCAAAGCCCAGAGAGTTTAGGATGTAAATTACTCTTTCGTAATGAAAAGGTAATACAGGTTCTTGTATGTACCTACATATTATTATTAACAATATTTTATTCGTAAAACTGTTTGTTTACCACCAAGCGTATAGACATGATAATATTAAATCTTACATCTATCTACGGACACAGAGTATAAATGTTCTATTCTATCACACTGATATAGGTAATAAGTTGGTATAAAAATAAAACTACAGGAGGTTAAAGTTACGTATAAATAGGACCATCATTTTAGCATATTTTTTACCCTGCTGCCGGATATAGTAAAATAGTTAAAAAATCGGACTGATAATACCGGCGGTCTTGATTTGAATTTTATAAACTAATTTGGTAGGATAGACAGCACTTCTCTATTTTAGTAATGAAAGATAAATTATCTACTTGTAATTTACTTTTTTTATTAACGATATATCATCGTGAAAAAGATCAAGAACCACCAATTAAACAATTTGTCCACGGACACATAGTATAATGTTCTATTCTATCATCACACTAACATAGATAATAAGTTAGTATAAAAATAAAACTACAGGAGTTTCGTTTTAATAAGACAGTTCTTTTAGCATATTTTTTACCCTGCTACCGGATATAATAAAATTATGAAAAATCGGAATATTAATACCGGTGGTCTTCATTTGATTTTTATAAACTACCTAATTAGGTATGATAGACAGCTACTACTGTATTAGTAATAAAACATAATTATATACGTTTTAGATTTATTAACGATTTAAAATCGTGAAGAAGATCTTTTAACTAGTGTAAAAGTTATACGAATCTTAAATGGTTCCAAACAACAAATTGTTTTATCTTTATTTTTCTAGTCAATGGTTACCTTTACAAATCATTAAATTGTGTAGGATACCTACATAATTATTTAATCTTTATATTTTTTTTGTCTAACAGATATCACGCACGAATTATTAAATTTTTGGCGATAAATTTTTTTCTTATTACATTTTTTAGTGTAAAATTTATGCGATAAATAAATTGTTCGGAATAAATAAATAATTATTTTATCTTTATATATATTTGCGTATACATAGACAAGCTTTGATAGCAAAAATACAAAACCTCTTTTAAAAAAAGATTGTTTATGGTGGTTTTGATGTTAGAATAATTTGAATAAATTGTTGAAGTACATGCCTATGTTTTTAAAGCTTAGGTAGAATGATGTATGTTTGGAATCAGTTTGATTATTATTTCAATACTTACTTTAATAATTAAACAGTACATTTATTATATCTACACTTATCTTAAAAAAGGGTACAAAGAACAAATATTAGTAGGTCAACATTTATCTTAATATATCATGTCATAAAAGTATTTTTATAATCAATAAATTAAAATGTGGAAACAATCTTCCAACAATAAACGCTATTACTTACTATGATGACTAGAGATTCGAACATGCGACCGCTATCTATAAGACGGTCGTCAAATCTTAAATAATTTAAGTACATACAACTAGAGCCAATTAAACAGTTAACTTTTTTAAATTATTCATTAGGTATACTTAATATCTACTGCTTATTAGGCGTAGCAATTTTATCGAGACAAAATGATAAATTTCATCAGATAGGTAACATTCATTATAGAATACAAGTTCCTGTGTTAAGCTATCGTTTCCATTTCCGGCACCCTAGCTAGTGACCCTACACACTTAACTCTATTTCCCTAATGTCCCAGTATATCTTTTTCCTGGCCATATCTACATTCCTATATACTGGTCCCTCCATTTTCATTTTGATAGCTTAAGGCAAATCTGATCGCATTATAAAATTTGATCGCGTTTACTCTTTGCGTACCACTTGTAAGAAAATGTTTGCATTGAGTGAAGGCGCAGTAAAATACATTCAAAATTGTTAGGTATCCTCATTACTTCTTGTACGGCCTAAGTATCTATTTGAATGTGAATGTAAATGTAAATAAAAAACATCACGGTATGTTTTTTGGAAAAACATTAAGTAAGTAATTTTAAAGCCTTCACTTGATTTTCATCTTATTCTAAAAATATTACAAAAGTTAATCATTATTTACTTAACTAAATCTACGCGAAATATATTTGTCTAAGCAATTAATCATAACGTTGCGGCCCTGTTCTATAATAGAATTAATACCTACACACTTTTAAAGAACTTTATTTAATTTTGAAGTATTGTGAGCCGAAATTATTTTAATGACCTTGTTATATGCCTACTTCAACTAAGTTATAAACCGTGCCTTAATAAATTAGTTTTTGTTTAATACTCCTATAATATAATAAGAACATTTTATAAAATACATATTTTTATAAACTTATATAATATAATATATTTATATAATATCTCAAATAGTTATATAATATAATATATAAATCGCTCTAGCGCAATCATCAGATTGATGAGCCATAAATATCATTTATAGGTACTTAGTCCGAATATAAAAATTAAGTTAATTTCATATGTATTTTTTTAATTTCCTTCGTATAATAATCAGTTTAAAGCTACGAGTACTAAAAGCTATTCTCGTATTTACGAGTGTGCCATATATGCTCTAGAAAATGATTGCATTGGGTGAAGGCGCAGTAAAATACATTCAAAATGTTAGGCATACTCATTACTTCTTGTACGGCCTAAGTATCTATTTGAATGTAAATGTAAATAAAAAACATCACGGTATGTTTTTTGGAAAAACATTAAGTAAGTAATTTTAAAGCCTTCACTTGATTTTCATCTAATTCTAAAAATATTACAAAATTTAATTATTATTTACTTACGTAAATCTACGCGCTATATAATAGTCTAAGCAACTAATCATAAAGTTGCGGCCCTGTTCTATAATAGAATTAATGCCTACACACTTTTAAAGAACCTTAATTTAATTTTGAAGTATTGTGAGCCGAAATTATTTTAATGACCTTGTTATATGCCTACTTCAACGAAGTTATAAACCTTGCCTTAATAAATTAGTTTTTGTTTAATATTCCTATAATATATTTAGAACATTGTATAAAATACATATTTTTATATACTCATATAAAATAATATATTTATATAATATCTCAAATAGTTATATAATATAATATATAAATCGCTCTAGTGCAATCATCAGATGATGAGCCATAAATATCATTTATAGCTACTTAGTTCTAATATATAAATTAAGTTCATTCATTTTTTTTTTTAATTTCCTTCGTGTAATAATCAGTTTAAAGCTACGAGTACTAAAAGCTGTTCTCGTATCTACTAGAGTGCCTTAAATACTCTAAGCAGATAAAGCATAATAATATGATAGTACAAATAGTACCTAGGTGGTACTTATTCATTCGTGGTTTTTGAGCTGTACATTACCTACTGTTACCTTGGTGAGTCCAATGTTAAATCAAAGAGGATTTTTTTTATTAAATTATTGTCTTCGCCTTGGTTTAGACATAGTAGTCGAGTTTTCTCGTTTTTTTAAACGCGCAATATTAATAACATATAATTAGAATTAAAAGTAACATGGTAATTGTAGAACACAGAGGAAAGAAGTCGTATTGATATATTAAATGCCATCTACAACGAATGTGCTATGTTTTAGTGTTCGCATTTTAATTGTACCGACATTCTGTATGATTTTGTACTCTTCTGTTACATGTAAACTTTTATCCATAAATAGTATGTATTTCTTCTTTCTGTTATAATAATATGTGATAAATAGTCTTCTAGTAGTTCTTTTGAAATCTTCCAGAGCAGAACTGATAGCTTAATATTTATGCTACTTTTTGTACCTACTGACGCTGACTATTTAATAATAATTGATTCTCTAAATATTTTTGTTTGTTCTGACTGAAGTTTATTTATGTTTCAGTTATCATTAGGGTTCCGTACCCAAAGGGCAAAACGGGACCCTATTACTAAGGCTTCGCTGTCCGTCTGTCTGTTTGTCTGTCTGTCTGTCCGTTTGTCCGTCTGTCCGTCTGTCCGTCTGTCCGTCTGTCCGTCTGTCCGTCTGTCCGTCTGTCCGTCTGTCCGTCTGTCCGTCTGTCCGTCTGTCACCAGGCTGTATCTCATGAACCGTGATAGTTAGACAGTTGAAATTTTCACAGATGATGTATTTCTGTTGTCGCTATAACAACAAATACTAAAAACCAAAATAAAATAAATATTTCAGGGGGCTCCCATTCAATAAACGTAATTTTTTTAAATTGGTACGGAACCCTACGTGCGCGAGTCCGACTCGCACTTGGCCGGTTTTTCTAACTACCTCTGAGTTTTGTTCAATTTTTGTAGTTAATAATCAGTTTATTCTTGCTATTAAATACACGCGGATCTGTTTAGTAAGCCTAATCACTTATTAAAAAATAGAAATTTGTTGTTATAGTACAGTTTATGTCCTCTCATAATTGTTAAGTCGCCTGTTTGGTACATGACATGTTAACATTGGTAACACTGTAGGTAGGTAAAATTTTAAGTATACATAAAATATGCAATTGTATTTAAAAAATAGTTTTATCGTAGGTGGGGAATTATTGTTAATTATTAAAGACTTCGTATGAAAAATCACTTAGTTTATATTTACTTAGTACGTACTTAGTATATAATTATTTGCCCACAGCAAGGATAAATAATTTTTAAATAAAACTTTGCATAGCTTAGAGAGCAACTTTTAAGATATAAATAATAATTTTTGGTTATAGAAGTTGCCGTTACAGTGTTTCCATGTCGCTATGTAAGATTCAGATCAAATTTTAATTTCAAAATCTGGCTTCCTTATTTACCCCTAGTACCTATTAGTCCCACTATATTATATCAAAACTATTAAATAGTTTGTAATTATTCATCTATTCTACTTCATTATCGCTTTCGAATACACGTAGATTAAAATAAAGTGCAATCTTTTTTAAAAAGATTGTATTTAATAAATTTAACTCAAACTTTAATTTTAAGTGTGCACAAGGGTCAAGTATTATTGGTAGGCGGTAATGTGATCTTGTTGCCAGAATGATTGTAACTTCTCCTGCACTTAGTCGGTAGTTACCTTAGGATCAGAGTAATGTGATGTTGTCTAATATTCCGATTTAAATTTAGACTTGTGGACGTGGACAAACAAACGGCGACTTGTCGTTTCTATTTTGGGACTCTCTGTGTACTGCTTCTTAATATTACCAACATTATATAAACTTTTAATATTTTACTTTGTCTTTACAATAGACCAAACCTAGCAGTTATTAGTTAACGCCCGTAGCACACCTCCTCCGCCGCGAAACACGCGCTGCGCTTGCCGGTACGTGGCCTCCATTCCAGAACCTTTCTGCCCCATCGGCCATCAGTTCTACGTGCTATGTGCCCCGCTCACTGCCACTTCAGCCGGCTAATCCGTCGGGCTATGTCAGCGACTTTGGTTCGTTCACGGATCTCCTCATTTCTGATTTAATCTCGCAAAGAAACAACGAACATAGCCCTTTCCATAGCGCGCTGTGCAACTTTAAGCTTTCTTATAAGGCCTATTGTAAGAGGCCACGTTTCTGTTCCGTATGTCATCACTGGTAACACACACTGGCTTTAGACTTTCGTCTTTAGGCACTAAGGTATTTTGGACGAGAAGATATTGCGTAGTTTACCGAACGCTGCCCATCCGAGTTGGATTCGTCGATTGACCTCGTTCTCAAAATTGGACCTACCCAACTGGATCACTTGTCCCAGGTAAACATATTTGTCAACAATTTCGAGGATATAGCTCCCAACTGGTACTGGGTAGGGCGCAACATGGGCATTCGACATAATCTTTGTTTTGTCCATGTTCATCTGAAGACCTATCTGTTGGGAAACTCTATTAAGGCCATCGAGCATTGTACCGAGGTCTTCCAGCGACTCTGCCATGACCACAATATCGTCGGCAAACCGAAGGTGAGTAATGTATTCGCCATTAATGTTGATGCCGAATCCTTCCCATTCCAGGAGTTTAAAAGCATCTTCCAATGCGGCGGTGAACAGTTTCGGAGAAATAACGTCTCCCTGCCTTACGCCTCGCTGCAGAGGAATAGCTTTCGTGCTCTGCTCTAGTACTTGGACCGTCATGGTGGCGTTTTCATATAGAACTTTCAGCACCTCGATGTACCGATAGTCAATATGGCACCGCTGAAGAGACTGTAGCACTGCCCAAGTCTCGATTGAATCGAAGGCCTTCTCATAGTCCACAAACGCCAAGCATAGTGGTAAGTTATATTCTTTGGTCTTCTGTATAACTTGTCGCAGCGTATGGATGTGGTCTATGGTACTAAAGCCTTTTCGGAAACCTGCTTGTTCGGGAGGCTGGAAGTCATCGAACCTACGTGCGAGACGAATCGTGATGACCCTCGAAAACAACTTGTAGACATGGCTCAGAAGCGAGATGGGTCTGTAGTTCTTCAGCAAGGTGTTATCTCCTTTCTTGAAAAAGACCACCACCACACCTCTGTTCCATGCCTCCGGCGTTATTCCCTCGAGCAAGACGGAGTTAAAGAGTTTCTGAAGGACCTTCAGTACCGGTGTTCCACCCACTTTCAGAATCTCTGAGGTGATTTCGTCATCACCCGACGCCTTGTTGTTCCTGAGCTGTTAGAGAGCCATCCTAATCTCATATAGGCTGATGTCCGGGATATCTTCGGTATAGTGTCGGATCAGCTTAGCTCTTGGATCTGCGGCTGAACTACTAGCAAGTTTAGTGACCGAGGTGTATAACTGCCCATAGAAAAAAAAACTTCTACTCCCTCAAAACTTCGGCTTTTGTCGACGTTATACATTCATCCTCCGTCTTCAGCTTCGTCAGCTGGCTTTGCCCAATAGATATGTCTCTTGCAAACACTTTGGAGCCTTGGTTTCACTCTATCGCCTCTTAAATACTATTCGTATTAAAGTTGCGGATATCATGTCGCAAGGACTTCCATATCCGTCTATTGAGCTGCCGATATAACTTAGCGCCAACGGAGGACTGCAGTGCCATTGAACGTCGTTCTGCCATGAGTTTGAGGGTGTGGTCGGTAAGTTTTTGCGGTCTGTCTCTTCGACGGGGCTTAAAAAATTTCGACCCGACCGCCTGGACAGTTTCTACAAACCTGTTGTAAATCTCGTCCACTGACACGCAGTTCTCTAGAGAACTATGAGAATGCCTAGGCATTCAAAGCGATTTGACAGCTCAAGCTGAAAGCTTTCGGGGCAGTAAATATAGGCATTAGAGGGTCGGAGCGTAGACTTCATCAAACGGGACCTTTCTAGCTTGACGTTGATGTTCAATGTGCCTCTAACCATTCGGTGATCGCTACCAGTTTTCACCCTGTTGATCACGGAGACATCATCGAGCACCCATCGCTTTGTGGTCATGATGAAGTCGATCTCATTTTTCTTGGACCCATCGGGACTCATCCAGGTCCACATCCTCTGAGGCGGCTTCTGAAAAAAAAAACATCGCAAAGAGATCCTCCTTCTCCAGAAATTCAGCCATCCTTTGTTCCCTGGGGTTCCGTTGCCCATACCTAAGAGACCACACTTTCAGCCATCGTGTTTTTCCTCTTTCTTCGGACTTCTGATATTCCCACGATACTCCAATGCATCCTATTCAATTCCTCTTCCAGCTCAACGATATTCTCATCAGTCTTTAGCGTGCGGACGTTGTGTGTTACCAGGGCCAGTCTTCTTTGGGGCTGGTAGCCGAAGTTCCTTCTCCGGGGATTCTTAACACACCCCGACCCGCCGTCACCCTGACCGCTACCGTAGCTAGGAACAGCGGGTACACCGGAGGCTGGGGGCCTGGTCTTTGTCATGCCTATCATTGAGGGGTGGTTGCCAGACTCGCCAGGCTTGGCAGGTGGGTTGGCGAGCGCATTTTTTTATAGTGTTTTACACGCAGACGCTGCTCCCCGTATCGTGCTACAGGATTTTGTCGCCTCTTACGACACGCCTCCTGCCGGTGGGGAAGTGTATTCTTTACGGCCGTCCCTACACGGCACCCTACCTACCTACCTATACCTCTAGATGTTTTCTGCTTCGATCTAGTTTATATTGATAAGAGTTCCGCGGCGTGGAACGTCATACAAGTCAGTCAGTTTATTTGACGCCCTCCGTAGCCGAGAGGCGAGCACGCCGGACTGTATATGGTGCCGCCATTTCTAGGTTCCAGGTTCGATCCCCGGTCGGATCATTGTAGAAAACGAACTTTTCTATATTGTGTCGGGTCTAGGTGTTGTGGTACCGTCTGTTGTTTCTGATGTCTATAAAACACGTGCTTTAGCTATTTACCTTAGGGTCAGAGCAATGTATGGGATTTTGTCGAATACTATTTATTTATATTTATTTATTTATTTTATTGAGATAATCGGAGTGACTTAAACAAATGAACTTAAACAAATACAGAATAGGGCTATATCTGACCTCTTCGATAAATTTTTCAGTCAATTCGAGGTCTATTTTAATTAAACCCCACTTTCGCTTCTTAAAAAATTTCAACATCGACAAACACATGCGGAAACAACGCGGCGCCGTAACAAAAGGGCGTAAATGTGACTGGCGTTGGAGCAGATCGACGAAACCGCGAGGGGAAAGAGAGCATTATAGTCAATCAATGCGCTAGAACAGGTAATTTCGCTAGTTTTCCGCTACTCATACTTGCGGACAGGACATGGCGAAATCATTAAGGTTACGCTGTTATGGTTTCGTATCGGAGGTGTGCTACATGCGTAAGATCGCGTCCAAGCATAAAAAAGGTTGTGTCAAAACTAGCTTCGTACAAACATCATATCTGAAGTTTTAGGTTCGTTACGAATTTTATATGGCGTTTTTGAGCATTAGTCAACCTTGTTTCTTAATGAATATTTAATTAATAATTCTTAGCATGCTATATAATATTAGTTAACGCAACATCGCTGAGCCTTACTTAATAGTTTTACTTGGTTAACTATTACCTTCATTACTGCTATACAATAAAGTATTGGTAAAGTATATTTCCTTACTAAAATTTAATAAGCTTGTAAATAAATGACATCAAGTAACAGAGTCCAAAGTTTTTTTAAATAAAGGAAAATGTACGCATAAAATATTATATATTTTTTGTTCTCATTATTAGCTCTTAACCACAATAGTCATCATCAGAAAAAAACACATTTAGGTAGACCAGGTACTATAAAACGAATGGTGTAAATGAAATTCATAATGTTTGTACACAAATTCAGTAAATACACAAATAGGTATACCCCGTCAATCCATAAATAAGTATGTAAGAGATGTAAAAGATAAGTATGTAACCCACTGATAATAAATATAATAACTTCTATAAAAACCGATAAAAAATCGGTTAAACAAAAACTTTTTAAACGTTATTTGTACATAGTGCGGAGTAGAGACAAATGTAGGGTAAAACTCACTGTCTCATCTCACTCAGCCTTCAAAACCCGCATAATTTTTCTGTTAATATGCATTTGATTACCTTCTCTAGTTACTGTTATATATTCTGTGTTTCAATGGCTAACTGTGAATATTATGTACAATCTGTGCTTCAACTTCTGTTAATAACATTCGAATATCAACAACTATAAAATTATCTAGGTAAGTATAGCCGGATAAATGAGATGTAAAAATAGTGTTGTTAATATTGCTACATAATATGATATTTATTTTAAAAAATGTAAATATGCAGTTTTGCTTTATGTCAAAATCTGGACTCTTAAATATTTTTGTGTCTAATATCCCGCAGTTTTAGATTTGGTTATCCTTTTCAATAAACAAAAACACCTATAAGTAGGTAGGTAGCTATACTTTACATTAAAAAAATATTATATTTACTTAATTGATACATTTCTGAACTCGGGAAGTACAAAGAGCTAATTATTTTTATGGAAACACAAGTGAAGATATAAAACTTACCTACAATAAGTAGGTATCTTAAAACAATATTGAATTTTATTTTTTGTTTATTCCCTTGTATTATAACAAAAACAAAAAGCGTCTTTTTTATTATAAATTGCAAATTTTCTCTAACCTATTTCGTAACTGTTTTTACAGAAAACAACGTTGTCTAAATATAAATATTTTAATTTTACAGACTTATTTCATAGATTTTATTAGCTTTTATTTTAATTTGCCATTTTATCGCCGCGAACGGCCGCACTAAGGTCATTCAAGCTTATAAGGCTGCCTTTATGAAGGTTTAGGGTACCCTGCGTAAGAGCCAGTCACATACGATGTGTACCGTGATGGAAGGCAATTGAAAAGTGAAATTGACAAGAGCTGGTACCTCCTATATGTACCTCGGGAGGTGACTAGCAAATAGGTATGCAAACCTAAAGAAAAGTCAAACAATAAATTAATGTAGGCCAAACGAAACCGGCGTCCGAGGTGGATAGATAGATCACTTGTTTTGTCCGGTGTTTGGGCGAAAACACATCAGTATAAATGGCGAATTTGTTACGAACCAATGTGTTTTAAATAATTAGCCCTTTGTAACAAACAAGTTTGTAAATAGGTACGTTAAATATCCATATAACAAAATATGTATGTAACATCTTATTTTCTATAATAAAATCACAGTCGATTGCGATCAATAAAACAATTCATTTTATGTTTCATATTTTAAAAGACTCTTCTTAACACGGTAAATTATTTACTTTTGGCTATTTACAGCAATTATCAGAATGTTTCATTATGCTTTTTACCATTAATTATCTGCTATAAATATAATATTATCTAGTTTGGAAAAAAGAATATTTACAAAATGTGCATAAAGATTCATTTAAAAAATACTTTCACTACTGTAACATTAAATAGGTCAGAATATAGTTCGGTAAAAACTAATCTTAATAGAATGTTCCAATATCCTCCTCATAGTTTGCACATGGTTGTACGATTCAAATCAAAATTAGTCAATGTAAAAAAAAACACGAATTTTCATTGAAAATATTGTAAAATGATCAAGCATTTGCAAGCACAGGTGATGCCAGATAATTGACTTTTGCTTAAGTTAAGATAGAATTATCTAAAAATCGGTGACTTTTGTTAATTAAACTTTCACTACAATTCATTACCCTCTCCAATGAAAAGTTGCTTAACTGCTATGTTATTCTTACATCAATCAAAACGAAAGTCCAGAAACATTAAGGTGGACTTGCGGACAACTGGATTAATTTAGTACGAGATTAAGACGTCGTTCTGTCTCTGTCATCGTCATAAAGACTGACAGCTATAGAATAATGTTTAATACCGTGTTAGTGGATATTTATGGATTAAATTCTCCAATTCTGAGATGAACAAGTGGTAATTATTATAAAAGTCATAAAGATTTTCACTGCTCGTGATCATTAGGTATAATAGGTACTATATATCCGTTAAATAATTTAGCAGGTTAGACATCTTAGGTGCATGTCTCAGCATCTTGCTGGCAGGAGAATCTTGTAGATGGCTCTGTCGGGCGGTAGTATTCACGAAACCTGAAATATCATTAAATTATTTATATAAAAAAGAGCTAGTCGGAATCGCACACTCTGTGGAGAAAAGTTGGTAGAATGGTACTAGTGTACACTTGAATGCGCCATCACCAAAGTAATGACTGTTTTGTCACTTATAATAAGATTTATTGATGTTTATGTGCCAAATATTAAAATTGTCTATCTATCTCTGATTTTACCAAAATAGACAATTTTCGAATGACTTTGGATTAGTTTTGAAAAACCTATAAATACAGGCACATTTTCGCACAATCCATGAAACTAAACGGTTTACATGATGCCATGTAAGGTAAATGTCCCATACTTCGGCATCGTAAGGCTCTTAAGACTAAGATTTTTTTAATATTTTACTAAACATGATATCAGTTTTATAGCTTTTGTATGATGAATTCTGATATTTTGCCAGTAATTTAATGATAGAGATTTGTATAAATTTATTATTTAATTTACTTATTTCTTGCACCAGATAAAAAACTAACGAAATAACGTACGAGCACGAAACTGGGGACGTTTACCATACTGATGTTCGACTGACACAAAATAAAAGTACTTAATTATTATTTATTCATTATTAAACGCTTGGGTACTAACGCTATTTGTCTATCGTATTCGTTTTCGTTAGTTTCGATATTAACAACGCACTGCCTAAGATTTGCGACGGTACTTGAGGGCCCCGAGATGTCCAGATCCGGCCCTGTGTCGGTTCCAGTAGACCTGCGGCTTCTGCAACATACACCTTTATATGGCGAACAGGGGCGTGCGGTGCATATAGGCAATAAGGCAGTGCCTACCTTGTAAACGAAATAAAGTAGGCAGTACCTACTCACAAAATGTGTGTCATTGGAAAACCACTGATTTCTGTCACTAAAACACTTAAGTAAGTATCTACTGCCTACCTTGAAATAAAACTAATGCCCGCCACTGATGGCGAAATAAACAAGACTAAAATACTTTAAACAACTTTACGTTTGCGTAAATAATAATCGGAACCGCTTGAGCCAATTTTCTCGCAATAACAATTAGCTTAGGAACAAATTATAAGTATGTACATTCGCATTCGAAACAAAATATCATTCGCTTCACATGTCAAAATTCCATAGGTAGATATTTATATTCATTATCAGAAAATGGTTGAAAATTGTCAAAATCTAAGTTGCTATAGCTAGTACAAGTATTTTTAATAGTTTATATAAAGACTTACTCGTTGTGAATTGGGAGGGATATTTCCAGGTCAGCCAGACTGCGCGTTGTGCAGGTTCCACATGCCCAGCGAAGTGGTCTGCGTTGAACTTGCGTTTGGGTACTCTCAGATCTGGTTCTGGAATTTATTACAAGTTATAATGATACATTCAATAAATAAATATCTTCATATATCGGATTCATACATTTACAGACTAATGCATCCTGATAGTTACACATCCGAAGATGGGTCGTCCGATGGTCGTGCGTGACGTACCACGCGCAGTTTTGGGTTCCGTAATTGGCCGTCGTTACCACAATATATTTCAAGAGTTTTTGTTGTATTTATTTATTTATTTTCATCTAATTAAATTTTATTTATTTATTAAAAAAACAAAAGGTCATACAATTTCAGTATCCTTAATTACATTATCATTAACAGACCTATAGTTTTCTTTATTTTTACAAGTATAACTTTATTAAAAGAGCCTTGTTTTCACTTATTGATATACAATTTGAGCATACATATTTGAAGTTAAAGTAGGTTAAAGTAGGAAATTAACAAGAAACAACATAAATAATTAATTGGTTTGAATACAGATTGGCTAGGACCAAATAAAAATGATGACGTGGGCATTTATTTGACAATAAGTTCCTTAATAATGCAGTAGACTGAAAGCTTTTTTAATCGAGCCTATTGTGCAACAGAATATATCTATATCGGGCAACTTATCGCTATTGTTGTAAATTTTGCAAGCACGCTTTACAAACATGTTCTGACCGTAAGATGTTTTACATTTGGGTATGAAAAACAAATCTTTCATACGACATCGACGCTCCTGTCCACGGGGCACTCTGAGAAATATATCATGCAGAATTGAGGGGGCATCTAAAAGGTTATGAATGATCTTATAGAGTAGAACGGAGTCTACGCAGTCGCGACGCAGTTCCAAAGAATTGATCTTGTGAGACTGTAGTGAGTCTTCGTAATTGGTATAAGTATTTCCTATTCTATAATCAAGTGCCTTCATAAATTTTCTCTGGATTTTCTCTATTCGAGCAATATGTACTTTGTAGAAAGGTTTCCACACAGCACACGCAAATTCAAGTCGGCTCAGAACAAAACTGTTGTACAACAGTTTGTAGGTTTGTAATTTTTTAAAGGGTTTCCCGAGACGAAGTATCAAGCCCAACTGCTTGTATGCTTTTTCCAACATAGTGTCAATGTAAGGATTAAAAGTCATTCGTAAATCCTTGATTACCCCAAGATCACGGATTTGAGTTACTCTGCCTAGACATTTACCACTTAGTTTATATTCCTAACTTAAGACGTTTTGTTTTCTGGAAAAGGTTATTATAAAACATTTGTCAAGATTCAAAAACAAATTATTATCATTGCAAAATCTTTCAAAATTATCAAGGTCTTGTTGGAGTAACTCACAATCTCTTTCCCCACGGATGACCCTAAATATTTTAGTGTCGTCCGCGTATAATAAAAGATCGGAATGAGTAGTGTACTTGTCAATGTCGTTTACATACAACGTAAACAACAGGGGACCCAAATGGGACCCTTGCGGGACACCAGAACTGACGTTTTTTTGTTGTGACATAAAGCCAGAAAGCACTACACACTGATTTCTGTTTTCGACGTATGACCTGATCCAGCGGAAAAGATCACCGTGTATACCGAGATGCCAAAGCTTAATTAGTAGGTTTTTATGGCAGATTTTATCGAACGCCTTGGCAAAATCCGCATACACAGCATCAACGCTAAATCCATCATCCATAGCACCAAGCACTTTAGTAGTGAAGGTGAATATATTACTATCTACCGAGCGACCTTTGTAAAAACCATGTTGATTTTGTGTTATGTGTCGTTGAACAACATTGAAAAGCTGTTCAGTGACAATCTTTTCACATATTTTGCTGAATTGCCATAATTTGGATATCGGCCGATATTTTTCAATATCATTAAAGTTCGGCCGTTCAGAGAAGGCGCTCCTGACACCTATCAGTTAGTCACGACTAATGATGGGCACAACATAACACGGAACTCGTTACCGTTCCTCCAAAATGAAACGCCACGTTATTTTTAAGATTATTTTCGTTTCTAATTGGCGGAATCATTTCAAAATTTATATTTTAGTAATTTAAGTGGAAACCAAAAAAAGGTAATTTTAATATAATAAAATTGTTTTATTTATTTTTTGTTACAAAGTTACAATCTGTATTTCTATGCAATAAAGTACATTGAATTGAATGTGCGTACAGAATATTAATCAGACTCCGATTCGCTTGAGGAGGTGGTGTCTTCATCATCATCTTCGCCTACATGTATAATTATATTATTATCAATAACAGAATCAATCCTGATATCTCGATCAAAATGTTCCATAATCAGGTTTTTAGTCTTCTCAACAACCTTTGCCCAGTCATCTCTAGTGACTTCCCCGCAGGCTTCTTTTAATAGGGTCATCATCTTTTTCGTGCTGAATGGCGGGGAAGTATTGTGGCGGGCGGCGTAACCTTTTATTAGAGTCCAGATTAGCTCAATCGCGTTATATTGGCAATGATACGGTGGAATTCTTCGAACGATATAACCATACTCCAGAGCCAGTTCATCGATTTCGTATCGCACATTTGCCGCTTTATTTTCTTGAACTAATTTAATTAGCTCTGGTTTTAGCATCTGCATATTTGCGTCAATGCCTTTTGCTTGTAACCAAGCCACCATTTCTTCTTTTTTATTAGCTTGGGTAGGTGGTTTCTGTATTTGAACCGAGTGATAGGAGGCATTATCCATGAATATTACAGAAGGCTCTGGTAGGTTGGGCAAAAGCACGTTCTGGAACCACTCTTTAAATGTAGAGGCATTCATTTCCTCGTGGTAGTCATTTGTGGTTTTTGATTGAAATGCCAGTAACGCGTTCTCCACAAAGCCGTATTTTGCAGTACCTGCGTGGCATATTATCAGACGGGCCCCCTTACCCATTGGTACTTTCGACGTCGACGCTTGTGTATCATCCGTCCAAGAACGGGAAACCGTGTGATTGGAGTTTAGCCATGTCTCGTCAATGAACACGACATTATCCCAGTTATCAATATTTTTTGCTTCTCTCAAAAAACTTTTCCGTTTTAAAATGATGTCGTATCGTTATAATATTTTTTTTCTTTTGTCTGTTTTTTTATACGATAAAACCAATATCTTTTAAGATTTTTGTTAAAGCAGTTTTACCCCCGCTAAACAGTTCAGCTTCTCTTAACGATGCCAAAAGCTTCTTCCTGTTGAGATATTCATTTCTGGAATAGTAACCATATATATGATTTCTGATTGCATCGGCGTCAAAGGAGTCAATATCTGTCACGGGTTTAGTTCTACGTTTCTTCTTCGGAGTACGTAAAATATTATCTTCCGTGCCAGTAGAGCCGAACTTTTCTTTATTAATATTTGTTATCGTTCGTTTGCTAACTCCAGGTGCCTGAGAGACGCGTTCTTCTCACGGGCTCTACTTTTCAATGTTTGTCCACGTTTAGGCATTATTATGCACCAAAAGTAAAAAGAACGCAATACAAAACACAATCGAAGTCCGATTTAGCGCCGATGTCAGTTTGAAAAGCAGAAACAGTCCATTAAGCGAAAGCCGGGTAATCCAATAAAAACAGATCGAAAACACTTGAAGAACGTGGTCTATGCGCACGAAACGACAACAGACGACTGTTTTAGCGTCACAAAATGGCGGCCCATAACGCCATTTGGGGTTACCTAAATATAAAAATGGAGAGAAAATCTGTAATCTTTTCAATGAAAAGATTACAGATTTTCTCTCCATCACTGGTTTTTTTCATCTTTGTAATGCATTAGCTCCGGTACACCATTATGAGATAGAAATGATTTAATGTAAGACCAAAACGAATTAGGATTGATTCTAATTTTTTCTTCTAAATAAGATATATAATTATTATAACATTCTAACTCCATTTTTTCAGATCTCTTGCGTAATATTTTAAAACTTTGTTACCGGGCGTCATTGATAAATGGTCGCAACTTTGGTTATCTAGTGGAATGGACACCCAAACACAGTCGCAGTAAGCGCGCGGAGGAACCGGCCAGTCACGCTGCTGGGGCCGGTAATCAGACCGCACCGCCACTATCGCACCACCACCTCTACTCGCGCCGCTTTCCAAAGCTGAACGGTCACAACGATAAACATTAAATTTATTATCGAAATACTCACGATCGTAGAATTCCGGTGTTAGCCAACTCTCAGTAATACAAACAAAATCAAAATCCGACCGCGCCACCCGCGACAAGAAATCATGTGACTTAGTGCGCAGGCCCCTTACATTCTGATAATAACCATTAAAAAGTTTAGGAATCATTTTTAAAAACAAAGTGCTATTAACATAGTAATGTAGTAGACGCCCAATGAACATAGTGCGTCGAAGAGATAAATCATTTGAGCGAATATTGCTACTATTGATTTGTAGTTAATTAAGATTGTATAAATAATAATAATAAAAGTTTTGTAAAACCTTTCATACGGCGAAAAAGTAGTGACACATAGAAAAATATGGAATAACGGCTCAGAAATGTAAACATCATCAAACTGCTTAAATATGTTTACTGTAAACAGTGAAGGGTAATTTCGTCTAAAGTATGTGTTATAATAATAAGGCCCACCTTTTACTAAGAAATGTCCAACACTTTTCAACATAGTGTAATCAAATAGTATGGTCATTAATGGCACAGATATTATGATATGACGCTTGCACAAGCTACTTATTTTACCGTAGCGCCTTATTAATAATAAACTTAACCAACACACCGAGAAACGCACACAAAAAAGTCATTTCAGTTTATTTAGATCTGATTCGCCGTTGATACAAATGGCACGCTGCTTTTCGTTCTTACGCATTAATATTTTACAGTCGCGGATCCATAAATACGAGTATTGTAGCTCCACTGGAAGCGCCCTACACGAACAAAATGCCTAAATCGAAAAATAGTCTACTGGTAAGCAACCCCTAAGTCACTTGAAAGGACCTATTCAACGATACTCCACGCGATGGGTTAGCCGATGAAAAAAATCATCCCCGAGTAACATGTAAGGAAGCTACCCTAAAAAAAAATCTTCAAATTTACCACTTTGTCGGCGTGGTTGATATACCTACACATACTTACCTCCACAAAATTACAGCTCTCTAGTGCCAACAGTCTCCAAGCAAAACCTCGGACGCGCGGACGGACAGACAGACAGACGGACATGACGAAACTATTAAAGTTCCTTGTCAGGACTACGGAACCCTAAAAAGTAGTATTCAATCCGCTTTTATATGTATAGTGATCGTCATTAAGCCTTAACTAAAAAAAAATACTAGTTGCCATCGAAGAGTTCCACTATCTTACTCCGGGCTCCAGGTGATCTGATTATAGCGCAGTTGTACCAAAATTATTGTATGTTCATCCGGTTTAAATATTCCTACAAAGTTATTAAGATTTGATTTAAGTTTGCGACTTAAGCAGTTTAATTTTGTGTTATGATTAATTGAAGAGAAATCCTTTTCTGGAACTTGTATTTATGGTATATTGTAGAATCAAATATTTGTTTTTAGAAAAAAAGCCGTATTATAATAACTTTCAAGGAAAATCAAAGTATTGGGAAAAAGAAAAGTATAACCGTGACCGTGATTTATTTTTAGCAAAGAGGGATATCCTTGAAAATGTACAAATACATTTTACCCGCTTCGCCAATGAGTTAACAGTGTAGATTACATAAAAAAATTGTCGCAGCTGCCGGTCTGTATGAATACAGGAAAAGCAAGAAGTTAAACAAAAAATAGATAACACAAAAATATACTGACTCGGAGCGAAACAAAGCTGTTTGAAAAATCTCAAGATGACTTGCAAAAATATATTTTATAAAATTTTAGTTAAAAAAAAATATCATAACGAAATTGAGTGAATGCTCCATTTTAAAGAAACCGATTAAAAGAACTAGCAACCATGCGACCGCTCCAGCTGCTTGGTACCAAAATTCAACGGTTAAATCAAAACTAGTTGAAAATTAAGACAGTTTAAAAAGATTGATTCCGATCTGACCATTGATTTAGAATCATTTCTTCAGGCTGTGGCTATGGAAATTTAATACAGTGCGCATCAAATTACCTTTCTCATAAAGGTAAGTACGCGACGGCCAGTGAGTGGGGTAACACAAACAAGTTGCTCGACATGAGGTGATAATTGAATACCATTTTAATACTAGAAGAATTTAATTTTAATTTATTATTAGTAAGGTAAAATAAGGTGGCTTTGATAGGTGGCCCTTTACGATTGTTTAATAACACAAATTCAGAGAGAAGAGTCTCGGAATGACACTCCAAATAAACATACAGCATTCCTATTTTTGTAGAGCCAGCATTTACAGAAGTTTTCAGGGCATTCCTACTCTCAGTCACAGATTCTAATCGGCCGCCAATGATACCCAGCTATCGCAATTTTTGACGTTTTCACGTGTGGAGGAGGACATTGAGGAATGAACAGTGATAACTTGCTCGGGTTACAGGTGCGGTATCGGTACAGTGATCAGTAGTTTTAGAACCAATCCGTTTTGCGTTCATTTGTAAAAAATGGCTGCACCTTAAAAATGGCTGCACCTATACAATGAACGTTAGAGAATGAGAGATGGACAATATCAGAAATCGAAGAAACTTACTTGACTCGTCGATTTAGGTTGGTTTTTGCACGAGCATTGTTCTTCAAGAGCACAGATTGCCTCTTGCGTGTCTCACGCATCGCCTTGTAGTTATCGTAGTATTTTGATAGAACCACTTGCACCTAATAAAGAAAAAAAAATAGATGTCAACTACCTCAGTACTTGCATGTGGGATAAAAGGGATACTCATTTTAAACAAGTGTTATATCATTCCATGCACCATGTTGCTTGTGTTTGGGTTAAGTACGTTTCATATCCGCGAAGTTTTAGCGCCTGGACTACTACTCGTCGGAAGTACCACCTACTTACAGCGTTATTCATAATAGCTGATAATGAAATTGTTAAGCAATTTTTAACTAATTAATAGCAGTGTCACATTTTCTATTTATAAAGGTTGCTTATTTATGCAGTTCTTTTTTTGGCAAGAATGGTAGTAACGATTGTTTACTACGTAGTACTACGTTTTTACGTTCTACAGCGAGAAAGGACTGTCAGTACTCCTAGTTTACTTACAATTCCCCAATTTCTAAACCATACATATCAGATTTAATTGCCTAGAATAAGGTCAATTATGACACTGATTTTTTCTAATTGAACCGTAAGATTTCGTCGATTTTTGTTATTTTCCCTAAAAAGAGGCTACTCAAGAGAAAATCTTTGTCAAAAAGGAATTTATTTTATTTTATGTGTAATGTTTTTTTTTCGTATATTAGTGCAAAAACGTCCTAAAATTTGTTATCATGAAATGAATAAATACTGATGTTTTATTAACTAATAAACCTATTTAATAAATTAACGTACAAGATATTTTTTTATTACATTTCAATAATATATGTCCTATTAAAAATTAAGTTTGACAGACTACACCTCAGCCGATATGTTACCAATAAGGTCACCTCAGTTTCAGAATGTTGTACAGACAACGGCAAGTCAACCTACCCAATAAGTTAAAGGTCATCTTTGAGTTAACACATAAAGATTAATATCCATTAAGAAAATGTAACGTTTTGTGGTAGGTTAACGAGCGAGTCTGTACTTTATCTTCATGGACTTCGATGGTTATTTAATTTTTAGTTTAAATTTGATATAAGGTTTATACATTGAATCGGTGTGGCTGGTATTGGATATTGTACACAATTGAAAAAAATAATATTTTCAAACGAATTACAAATTGGCTAGCATTGACTTAAAAGAATGACTTTGTATGGCTACCAATAATTTACTATTTCCAGCATAATTGTTTCATTTATTCCCTTTTTGCCACAGTTATACAGTCTGATTTTACATAAAATTTTTTTTTTTTTAAATTAGCAAACGCTAATATAAATATAAGTAAATAAATATTAATTCCGCTAGGATGCACACTGCATGCGAACTGCGAAATTCGCAGCTAAGACCGCCTACACCGTCTAGACATTTGACAATGTGGACATTGTGGTTGCTTGTCAGTTCTACTTCAGCCGTGTATTCTAACCTCTCGTTAGGATCCTCCAAATTGTCGAGAGGCGGCCTTATTTTAGCATAAAAGCGAGCCAAGCGAACAAAACAGGACTAAACTTAAGCTACCGAATAAGTGTAAGTAGGTTGAACACGTAAACTTAATATTTTAGAAATTACAAATACCTACTAACTTAATATGGATATATAGGGATCAGTGATTAAAAAATCGGAATTTTTTCACTAAGTTAAACATCAATAAAATATTTTTTATACAATAACAAAAAAATATTTTACCTTGCCCATTACGACTACTTTTGGTAACCACAGGTGTCTGGATAGTCAAACTATCGATAATTTAACATTACTTACCTCAGCATTGCAGAAGCAATAAAGCAGGGCGATGAAGAAGCCCTGGAAGGAGCGCAAGAAGTGGGTGCTGTAGCTCCACAGCGCGAACAGCCACACGCTACCGTCCAGCGGTGCCGCCGTCATGTCCAAGATGTTGGTGATGCCCAATAGTGGAAGAAGGAAAAACGCCGCTCGCAAAGCTTTCCTGCTCAACAAACAGAAAGAATATTCATCATTTAAAAGCAAGCACTTTATAAATGTATAGGGACAGTATACCTGTCTTCATATGAAATAAATAATATCAATTTTCTAAGGGTACCTAATGTATGTTTAAAAGTTATTAGGATTTCAAAAAAACAAAAATCTTGAAGAACTTTTTTGTTTAGGTCAGGACATCCATCCACAATTTAAGCAACTTGTTACAAAATCTACACCAAACAAACAAAAAACACTGTAAAACACGCTTTTGTTCGTGTAAGGGTTCTTTCCAAAGAAGACGTTTTGAGCCAGACGTAAGCCGTGCGTTTGCAGGACCGCACACTTAACTGTTGATGTTGGTCTTATTTTCAACGCTTGTCATACAGTTTTCCGTATGCGGTGGGGCTTACGCACGTTAGCAGTCCGATTCAAATTGTCTAAATTGAACGCACTCTTAGTATTTAAAATAGACATCTGCAAACTTAAAACGTCGATAATCAACCACAACGCGGCTAAAATAGAAAGACGTTGCCCGCCTAAGACAAACGGCTAATGTAGATTCTTTTGAAAAATTCTCGTTATTAAACTATTACATGGCGTGATTATTTGAGACAGCACCATATTGTGCGCAGCCTGCGAGTGAGAGCGAAGTATATTGTGAGCAGCTCTTGCAGTTTATCGCGATGATGATGATGCTGCTATAGTACTACCCCTCAAGCGAAGCGTAACGGCAGTTTGATAAGTCTCCCTGATCGAGATGACTGGATTATGCTGGTACTAGGTGCGCCGGCAGGTGCGGCGGGCGCGCCAGCAAGAGCGGCGGGTGCGCCAGCTTAAGCGGCGTGTGTGCCAGCAGGAACGGTGGGTACGGCGACTTAACTTGGGATGTTGATTGTGTAAGACTCGTTCTATACGTTGCCAGACTCCGTAAGTATCCGCAAGAATCCGTTCAAAAAACGACCTTATTGTTTAAGCAATGGATTGAATCCGCGTAAACCCGGTCCGGTTTCCGGCTAGGTATATACCGAGCCTGGGGGCCTAACGCGAAAGTGTATCGTTCGGTCGGTCGTATTAACCGATCAAATTAAAACATCCATTCCCCTGTATTAAACGGTTGACAATTTATGAACAATTGAAAACAGTCGGGTTTTTTACACGGCTAGATTGAGTTGGTCATATTTTATCAAAGGATTGTCACATGAGACTGTGCATTTTAATTTGTTAGGTTTATTTGACCGAACGAACGATACACTTTCGCGCTAGGCCCCCTGAGCCGGCTTCAGTCGGTCGATAGATAGATACAGTGGCTTCTCTGCCGGGCAGTTGGAGCGTGAATATTTTGTCGCTGCGTCGTAGTTCTGTGTAGGGGCCATCGTATGGTGGTTGTAGCGGATTTTTCACGGCGTCCACTCTTACGAAGTTGTTGGTTACACGATTGTAGGTCTGGGTGAACGAAGATGGAACGTGTGCTTCCGTGTGAATGTTGGCATTGGGCGTAGTCCATTGATAGTAGATCGTAGCTTCTCGACGTAGGTGAAAGCCATGACGTCATTTGAGTTAGACGGCACGAAGAAATCACCGGGTAGGCGCAGGTTATGTCCATAAGTGCGCTCTGCGGTGCTTACGCCGAAGTCGGTCTTGAGTCTTGACTGCTGCGAGTCCAAAGACGATGGTTGGTAACTCGTCCATCAAGCTGTTGCTAGCTAGACGAGCTCGGAGTGCGGTCTTCATACAGCGGTGCCAGCGCTCGACGATGCCATTTCTTTGCGGGTGGTACGGTGTAGTGTGTACTTTTTAATACCCAGTAGTTTAGTTAGTTCCGCGAACAGTTGACTTTCAAACTGTCGACCTTGGTCTGACGTTATCTGGGCTGGACATCCGAATCTCGATACCCATTGTTCGAAGATAGTTGGTGACTATTTCGGCGGTAATTTCTTGTACTGCGTGAGCTTCGGGCCAACATGTTGTGCGGTCAATCACGTATCTGTAGCCTTGAGGTATGATTGTAGTAGACCGACGATGTCGTTCGAAGCGTTGTGACGAACAAAAGGCTCCAAGTGGGCTTGCTGCGTGATGTTGAATTTTCGCTCGTTGACATCCGATGCATGATTGTACCCATTTTCTTACGTCGTTATATTCATAAAAGGCCAAAAGTATCTCTTTTGTATAAGTTTTCTTGTAGTTCTTATATCGGGGTCGCTTAGACCATGAACAGTGTTAATGCGGTTTGTCGGAAATCTTCAGTTAAGTATGGACGGGCATTCTGTGTTGTTGTGTTTCGCAGTAGATTGGTTTCGTAGTAGTAGGTAGCGTTATCTTGGTAAGACGAATATTCGCTTGCTTCAATAGTTCCCGTCCATCTCTGTAATGTTAAATGTGTCTCATGTAAAAGTGCCATTGATGGCCAATTTGCAGAAATAAATGACTTTGACTTTCTTTCTTGCGCGAGCGCGTCGTAGTCGGACAGGTGATAGCGTCGAGACGGGATAACGCGTCTGCTACGAGATTATCTTGGCCGCTGATGTGTCGTACTTATGTCGCTTGTAAATTCGCTGATGATAGAAGTTGTCTTGTGCGACGTGGAGTTTCATTTTCGGATGATATCTTTTGCATTGAGTATGTGAGCGGTTTATGGTCGGTGAATATAATTGTTTCTCTGCCTTCTATGATTTTTATAAAGTGCTTGACTGCTAAATAAATTGCTTGCAATTCTCTGTCGAATGTAGAATACTTTTGTTGTGCTGATGTGAATTTTTTCGAAAAATATCCTAAGGGCTGCCATTTTTCATTGACTAGTTGTTGTAGTACGCCTCCCGCACACATGTGCGAACACATGTTCGATGCGTCACACTTAGTGCGAGAGGGACGGAGTGATGCGGGTGAGTGAGACAGGTAGCGTCCTAAATACAATGCTTGCAGAGCTCAAAGGCTTGAGATGCATTTTCAGTCCATTGTATTTCTGTCTTGTAATTTTTTTTGGTTTTATGAAGATATGCGTTGAGTGGAGCTTGAATACTGGCAGCGTTGGGTATATTTTCTCGATTCTTGATAATACCGAGAAAACGATGAAGTTCTGCTATAGTTTTAGTTTTCGGATATTCGGTGATAATTTTGACTTTTTCTTCAGGTGGTTTAATGCCTTCTTTTGGGACGTTATAACCGAGGAACGTTAGTTGCTGTTGCCCGAAAATACATTTTGCTGAGTTTATAGTGATTCCATACTCTTGTAGGCACTGTAGAACGAAGCGTAAGTGTTCACAGTGTTGATCTTGATTTTCTGAAGCCAGTCAAATCGTCAACGAATGGATAGACGAAAAAGCGCTGAAAGGTTTGGCCAGCGTTTATCAAACCTGGGCACATTTGTGGGAATTCGAATAACCCGAACGGTGTTATGATGGCAATTTATGTACGGGCAATTGTTGGTAAGCCCTGTTCAGGTCGAGGGCCGAGAACACCTGCTTTCCGGAGAGTTGGTATTGGTTGACAATGTAGTGACGGGCCGGATGTTTCGATAAAATGTTCAATGTTGTGTTTGGAGTTGAGTTTCATCGAAGTAAGCCGGGTAGTACCTGGGTATTCAGCGAGATGTCGTGGTATGACTGGTTTACGTCGATACTGCGAACTGTTGGCTTGGTGGTGTAGCGAGCGTCCTTTTGCATTGGTACCGAGCTTCGTAGTGTTGTCGATAAGTTGTTGATTTTTCAAGTCTACCAATAACTTGTGATGTTGAAGAAAGTCGGCTCCGATTATTGGTTTGCTGACGGCGGCTACGACGAATTTCCACTTGATACGTTTTCGCAGGTTGAGATTTAGATCGAGTGTTTTTTTGCCGTAGGTAGGTGTTATTGTGTTGTTTGCGGCATACAAGTTGAACTGGAGCGGTTTTTCGTAAGTCCTCTTCCTTTTTGGTATAACCGAGATGTTGGCACCGGTGTGTACCAAAAATGTCATTTTCGTGTTCTTATCGGTGACGAAAAGGCAGTATGATTTGTTTCTCATGTTGGATTCCGCCTCTGCCAACGATCGGTTTAGTTTTCCGACTTGTTATCATAGATAACGCTGCATGGTGTAGTGCATCGTCTTGCGTTCTTGCCGAACCGTCGGTGATAATAGCAGTATGGCGATGGCGTGGCAGAGCGGGAGCGAGATTCTGCGTCGTGCGAGCGGGACGGTGATATCTGCTTGCGTGGTCGGGAGCGGAAGTTTTGCCGCGCGTACTGATAACGCGCTTGCAGGGACGATTGTTACGTTGTTGATTGTGTATAATTTCAGCTCGGCGATTTCTAGGTGTAATTTTCTTATTTCTTCGGCAATGTAGTGAATGTCGATCTGTTGATCTTGGTGTCGTCGGGATGCAGTAGGTGCGGTAGAGACGGCTGCGATTTGATGATTTTGTTCTATCATCTTATCAGCGAGTTTTGAAAGTTCGTCTAGCCCGGTGTTTTTGCTGATAGTGTCACTGAAAATAATACTCGATGATCAGAAGGGCATGTCTTTATTTAAAACTAGGCTAATATATATACAAAACTATGAACATTGGAATAGCAACTTGAGCGAGTTATGCATTGACCAATAACGTTAAACTATTACATGGCGTGTTTATTTGAGACAGCACCATATTGTGCGCAGCTTGCGAGTGAGAGCGAAATATATTGAGCATGAGTATGAGAGTGGACTCCCTTTTCCGCACTTAGACACAAAGTCGGTCGTTTGTACGTGGGGGATGTGATGGTTACGGTTGCAACCAGCCTAGCTCCGCCCAGAAGCGCAGAAGTTTCCTGGGTTTTTCACAGGCTTCGCGGAGCGACCTTGGGTTTTCAAGGATTTCATTGCGATGTGATGCTACCGCCTCGCATTCCAGGACTACGTGGGCGGCGATTTCATCTGTAGGTAGACAAGCCCTGCAGAGAGGGCTGTCTGTGTTGCCTATGGTATAAAGGTGTTTGTTTAGGAGACAGTGACCGGTCACTGTCCCCACGATTATGCGCAGATTTTGTCTTTCGAGGTTGAGTATACGCCGAGTCAATTTGAGTGTGACCCCTGAGAGGGTCAGTTTCGATTGTCTGCATGCTGTACTCATGGTCCATCGTTCGTTTTGTTGGGATAGTGCCCTGTGTCTAATCCAGGCGCGCAGTTGGGAATATGGTAAGGGAAGGATCGGTTGTGGCCCCTCTATGACCATGTCCGAGCCCCTTCTCGCCAATGCATCTGCGGCATCGTTGCCTAAGGAGTTACTATGCCCTTTTATCCACTGCAGTGTAACCTTGTTGACCCTCCCAATATTTTGCAGGGATAGATAGCATTCGTATGCATGTTTTGAGTTGCTGGTGTAGCTGTCAAGGGCTTTTAGCACTGCCATGCTGTCAGAGAGTATCCGGATGTTGAGGTCAGTGATTTCTCGTCTGGCAATGGCATTGGCAGCTTCGTTGATAGCGACGCACTCGCATTGGAAGATAGAGCTTTGTGTGCCTAGTGTCATGCTTATGTTGATGTTGAGATCTAAGGAGTGGATCCCTGCACCCGAACCCTCTTTGGTTTTTGATCCGTCAGTGTAGACGCGGACTTCCGCGGTGCCTGATTGGTCCTTCTCTGTCTCAAATGGTTGAATCTTATATAATTTCTGTGTTAGATATTTGCTAGGGGTCCTGTCACTTAGTGCCAACAATAGCGGCTGGGCCGTTGTTGCCTGGCTCAGGATTGATGTGTGGCGGCTACTGCAGTTGCCCCATAAGCCTAGGTTTAGCAGCCTGATTGCACTCATCGTCGCTTCCTGTTGAATAAGGAGGTCGAGTGGGCGCAGGTCGAGCAGCATTTCCAGGGCGTCTGTGGGTGTACTTTTCATGCAGCCAGTAATTGCAGTGCACGCTAGTCTTTGAAATCGTTGCAGTCTGGTTCTGGTAGTTGTTAGTGTTGTTCTGGTCCACCATACGAGAGCACCGTAAGTTAGTGTTGGTGTGATTACCGCTGTGTAGAGCTATCTGATGATTTTTGGGGAGAGGCCCCACGTTTGTCCTAGCATTTTCTTGCACTGAAAGAACGATGTACAGGCTCTTTCTAGTTTGAGGTCTAGGTGTTTGTTCCATAAAAGTTTGCTGTCAAGTATTACTCCCAGGTACTTAACTTCCGTTTTAAGTGGGATGTCAGTATCAAACAGCTTGGGCAGTCTTAGGTGGCTGACATTACGCTTGTTAGTGAACATTATTAGTTCTGTTTTTGCTGGGTTAACTGAGAGGCCGTGGTTGCTGCACCACGACTCAACTGTTTTGAAAGCGGTTTTTATGAGGTCACACAGTGTGCTGTCCGAACATCCGGTGGCTAAGATGGCTAAGTCATCCGCATAACCCACAGTATGCAGGCCGCACCCATTAAGCTTGCGGATGAGTTCGTCCACCACGATATTCCACAGTAAAGGGGAAAGGACGCCGCCTTGAGGGCATCCTCTGGCGACGATTCCTCTGGTCGTTGTGTTGACAGTAAAACGAATCGCTCTGTGTGAGCATGTTGTTGATTGTGTCAGCTAGTGTTGGGTTGACTCCAAAGTTCACTAACGCTTGATTTATACTAATGAAGTTGGTTTTATCGAAGGCACCTTCTATGTCAATGAATGCGCCTAGTGTAGAGTGTTTGTTGGTCAGTCCTTCGCCGATGCGCGCTACGACGCTGTGGAGGGCTGATTCCGTAGAGTTGCCTTGACTATATGCGTGTTGTTGAGGGTGTAATGGTCTGTGTGAAAGAACGTTTTCGCGAATTTCGCGATCGCAGAGTCTTCTAGTGTTTTGAGTAGGAAGGAGGTTAGACTTATGGGCCGAAATGATTTGGCACTGGTGTAGTCACTTCTTCCTGGTTTTGGTATAAATATTACTTTGACTTCCCTCCAGGCTCTGGGTATATATCTGTGGGCGATGCATGATCTGAAGATAGTTACTAAGTGGTCCGAGCGAAGTATATTGTGAGCAGCTCTTGCAATTTATCGCGATGATGATGATCATCGCTCTCATCATGATGTTCTCAATAGGTCTTAAGACACTATAAGAAGCAGGATAACGGAATCAGGTGGTAAATTTAAAAGTACTATCAAGAAACTAGTGCTTATCAAGAGACACATTGAAAAAAGAAGTGCCTGGGCACGGGAAAACATCGATCGGGTTTGGGACAACGTGTCGTTTTGGGCATCGAATACAATATCTCACGTTTGTTCATTGCCCGATAACAAATTGTTAATTCCCATTGTAATATACCCATTAGAGGCCCATGATTTCTATAAAAGAGGATTTGAAATTTTAATGTTGTACACCAGGACACTCAATGCAGTGAGGATGACCAATATCTATAATAAAGCATTGTTGCCTTCTGTTAAACTGTAATTTCCAAAGCAAAACGAAAATTAAATTTTGCGAGAGTACAACAACCCCAAACATCGAAGTCGTATGTGAGCGCCTTGAAGGCTGAACAAAACATCCAGATGCTACACTCATTGAGGTATAAGTACATTATACCTCAATAGCGTTACTGGACCTCACATTCACCAAACACAAACCCCATTAAAAATGTTTGTGCTATAATTAAATCTAAAATTGCGTAGAAAAAATATGCAAACCATTGGTTAGTCGCCTAGTCACAATACAAAACAGATATGGAGGTCATTATCCCGTAACTCGCCACACTAGCTGACGTACACGCTACACTAGTACACTGTACTGACGTACAGTAGGTGGGTATAGAACAGTAGGTTAACCTTAGTCCCGGACTAGCAAATGCACTCTGAATAAGACAGTTTAGGCCTTACTACAAAAAAGATAGCAAGCGCAGTTTAAAAATTAGCCAACCAATTTAAAGTGTATGTCAACATTACTGAGACATGTGTGATGTTAACATACACTTTGAAATTTGAATTGGTTGTCTAATCATTAAACAGTGTTTAAAGTTTAAACCTTGTCTATCTTTTTTGTAGTAAGGCCCTTAAAGTTGAAATAAAGGTAAACGAACACTATTGATTTATCTCTACTCCTCAGTCGTAGGTTGATCGCGTGGCGCGCTGCGGCCACCATTGGATGGAGGTGGGTGATCGAGCACGTCTGACCCGGCGCGTTTGTGGGGTGCGAGCCGCGCGACCACCTAAAATGGGTGTACAAATATTAGGTCCTTACATATAAAATTGCCGTTCAGTGTCTAAAAAGTGAAACAACTTTTATTAATGAAATTATAATTTGATCAATCGACGTATGCGCCGTTGTTATCGATACACTTCCGCCATTTTAAAAGCAGATCATTGATCCCTTTGGAAAAAAAACCTGGGAGCGAGAGTCTATGAACTGTTTGAAGGCGGTTTTGACTTCATCATCAGATTTGAAATTTTTTCCTTGTAAAAAGTTATTCATATTTAAAAAAAAGACGTTATCGGTTGGGGCAAGATCTGGAGAGTACGGTGGGTGACGCAGAGGTTCCAGTCGCCGCTCCTCTTACTTGGCGACCGTTTGATGTGCAGTGTGTGGTCTAGCGTTATCCAGAAGGAGCAGTGGGCTAGAGCAATTCACCAGTCTCGGTTGTTTAATGGCGAGCTTTTCCATCATTGTTTGCAATTTTTGGCAATAAAAGTCTGCAGTAATCGTCTGGCCTGATCTCAAGAAGCTGTAGTGGATAATACCAGTAGGGCATGATATCGGAATGATTTCCATAGAGGTACCGAAATTTTGGTATTTTTTAAAATACTGCTAGTTACTATTTAAATGATTCCTAGAACGATAAGTATGTCTCGTTTACCGGTGGTAATCAAAGCTACTAATGTGCAAAAAAGTTTTGAAAGTGTTGAAATATGGTATAAAAGTTATTTTTGTCCTTGCGGACCAGTCTGGACCGATTAGGAGGCAAGAGTGGTTACCGGGGCAATGATGCGTCATTGCCCCCGTAACCACTCTTCACAACATAGCCACATCATAGACGTGCGCGTCTATGATGTGGCTAAGTTCGGTCCAAACCTCTGCCTCCAAAGCGCCAGGTCTATTGATGGTCGGAGGAGCTGAAGGCAATGCGTCTAGCATGTATAGCACGCAGAGCCTACTCCCACCACCTTAGACCCTGGAGCCAGAGGCCCTCGGGAACGTTGTGGCCTACCTGTTCCCGTCTCGGGAAGAACACAGTCCGCCTGCTATGATGCCACACCCAGTCGCCTCACAGGAGCCTCCCGACCCAGTTTCCAGTCCGAGGGAGAATTGGGGGCGGCCATACTGCGCCTCAAGGCCAAAACCATGGCCCCAGGCCTAGACGGAATCCCAAGCAAGACCTGGGTTCTTTGCGAAGACGCTTTAGGAGAGAGCCGCTTGCTTTGAACAGTGCCGCTTCCCGACTACCTGGAAGCCAGACCGGCTAGTCCTGCCCAAGGAAGAGGGTCGTCTTCAGGATTCACCGTCGGCGCATCGCCTCATCGTGCTTCTGGACGAGGCCGGGAATTTCTCGGTTTGTCTCGTCTGGCACTTACAGCATGTGGGGCCAGACCTCTCCAAGAAGCAGTATGGCTTCAGGGCCACGGTGGACGCGGTCCTGATGTTGTTGGTGGTGTCTCTTGATATCGCCACGCATTCAATACCCTGCCGTGGTCGTGCATACGGCAGGCACTCCTTCATCATGGTGTGCCTGCCTATCTGCAGCGGGTGGTGGCCGATTATTTAGCCGATAGGTAGGCAGATTGCGCCTGCACTTGGTAGTGTTCTGCATCCGCAGTCCACGTGCGGTGTATAAATATTTGGGCCTCACCCTTGATGCGCGCTGGACTTATGGCGCCCACTTAACCAACATGGCGTCGAAGCTCCTTAAAACGGCTAGTTCGCTGCGCCGGCTTATGCCGAACCTCTGCGGGTTTTACGTAGTTGATTTTGTGGTGTTTTTTTCTTATTGTTTCTTTAATTCTTCGTGATTCGTATCATATGAAAACTCATATGCAGTATGAACAACACTATGAAGTATGAACCATAGAAATCAAGCATTTTGCTTAGTCTTTAAACACCCTTGCGAAAACAGATCACTTTTTTTGAAATACCGAAAAAACGGTATTTTGTCCTCAAATACCGGTATCAAAATACCGAAAAATATCATCGGTATACCGGTATTTCGGTAAACCGGTATACCGGTATCCATGCCCTAAATACCAGCACTGGTCCACCAAACACTAACCAGAATCTTTTTTTTGGTCAGTTTTCGCTAAGGGCAAGGTTTTGCCGGTTCTCCAGGGTTAAGCCTTTGTGATGATCACTTCCAATTGTCGTACAGGATCCATTTCTCATCACAAGTCATGATACAGTTCAAAATCCCCTCATTATTGTGACGATTGAGCAAAGAAACGCAGCAAGCGACGCGTGTTTGTTGGTTTGCTTTATTCAATTAGTGCGGTACAATGAGAAGTGGTTTGAGATGGATCCGCTTTCACTATCGTCTTCAATTCTTCGTTATTCACTTGAGTATCAGGTCGTCGACGAGGCTCATTGTGTAAATGGAAATTTCCAGAACGGAAACGTTGAAACCAAAAACGCACCGTTCGTTCGTTAGCGGTGCCTGGTCCGTACACGTCGTTAATTCTTCGAGTCGTTTCTGCAGCATTGGTGCCACGGTGGAACTTGTATTCGTAAATACAGCGAATTTTCAATTTGTCTATAGTTGTCGTTAGAGCAATATTGAAGCTCAAACAAATGATGTGAAAATAAATGAAATACGAATTTTAAAACAATATTTTTCTGGCTTTATTTCGAAATTAATTTGAATTTGGAATTCCTAATCAAACGCAAGATTTTTGATTTTAAAATTGCCAGTATTACACTTTTTAGGTAGGTCGACGTGCTGTTGACTGTACATAAAGTCTAAGCCTAACTTATTTTAGTCCCATCAATTTAGTCACCCTTCTAGAAAAAGACAAACTCCTCGGGTATGATGTTGTCTTCTCCGTCGCGTCGGCCGCGGCCCTTTTATTTCGCATGGTGCTCAATCAAGTTTGATATATTTGATCCATGAGGGTATCTAATAGAGAACTCTTATTAAGTTCATGGTTTTTGTAAAATAAGTCTTTGGTCACAGGTAGAGGCTTTGGGAGTAGATAAGACAAGGGCCCGGCCCCGGGGCGCTACGTTTCGGGCGCTTTGCTAAATTGTATGAAGTTGTATGCAACGTTTTTTTTTTAAAACTACTTAGCCTTTGCTAATGGGTATTTGACATAAAAGTTTCTCAGCTTTAAATGGATGTATCGATGAGGCGTAGTAAATTAACATTTAGACGAAATTAACTTTAGAAAATATTTATTAATTTAAGTAAAGATACAATTAAGTTCGACACTCAGTTCGTATTGACAAGTTTAAATTTGCAAAAACTACGTTTCTTCTATGAGCCCCCACCGATGTCGCGTTACGTGGACCAATCCTAGCCGCTGACGTCACGATGCATTGCTTTGGGCGAATTCATGTCCTTATATGGTAATGTTGGAACATGCCCCCGGCCTTGGAAGCTCCAGCGTCCAACAGTTGTCTTCATGGTGCTCAAAATAGAGGGCAGATTCGAGGAAACGCGCGTCTGATAACTCCAGAAGCGGTTTGAATATCAGCTACTCTGGAAATACCGTCCTTGCCTGGTCGTGTAGAAATAATGCGCCCTAGACTCCATTTTAAAGGCGGCGTGTTGTCCTCTTTGATGACGACCATCGTGCCAGTCTGAAGATCAGCTTGGTGATCCCTCCATTTGCTTCACCTGGTCCAGAAATGTTGTCGGATTTGTTCGATTCGCTGGTAGCGCGTTAGTCGGTGGACGGCGACATCAGTCAGTTGTTCAGTCGCAGGCGCTGTTAGGAGACGACCAACCAGAAAATGAGCAGGACTCAAGGGTTGAAGATCGTTCGGATCAGTGGACATAGGATTAAGAGGACGGGAGTTCAGGATAGACTCAATCTGTGTTAATACTGTGCTGAACTCTTCAAAAGTCAAGTGTGCGTTTCCAACTACTCGTAACATGTGATGTTTGCAGGACTTAACTCCAGCCTCCCAAAGTCCACCGAAATGAGGCGTGTAAGGAACTATAAAGCTGAATTTTATGTTTTGATTTGTAGCGTATTCAATAATATCTTTAGAACAACTAGTTAAAAATTTTGAAAATTCATTGGCAAGCCCTACAAAATTCCTACCATTATCGGAAACAATTTCAGCAGGTTTGCCTCGCCGTGCAATAAACCTTTTTAACGCTAGAAGATAAGCATCAGCGGATAGGTCACTGACAAGTTCCAAGTGAATGGCGCGAGTCACAAAGCAAACAAACAAACAAATATATGCTTTTATGAGCCTTGAGCCCTTCCCTTTGCGGTTCAGGATGAGCACTGGCCCAGCGTAGTCTACACCGCAGCGTAAAAACGGAAAGCTTGGAGTAATTCTCGTCTCAGGTAAATCGCTCATTATGGGGGATAATGTTTTGCCTCTCAAACGCGTACAAATAACGCATCTATGTACAGTCTGTTTAGCGAGATTCCTACCTCCAACTATCCAGTATACCTCTCGTGTGTTATATAGAAGCGTTTGGGGACCAGCATGCTGTAGACGTTTGTGCTCGTAACGAAATAATATCACAGAAAGCCAGTGCTTTGAAGATAATAAAATTGGGTGTTTTTTATCATAAGAAAAATTCGGTGAATTTTTTATTCTACCTCCTACTCGTAAAATGTTCTCACTGTCCATAAATAAATTAAATTTACTTAAATGATGTTGTAACACCACGTCATAATGTCATATAGCAAACATTAACTTATAACTCTGGTCTAGTAGTCAAGTATCGAATCATACTACTACGCACTAGATGGCGCTGAGTGCCGATTGACTCGCGCAATCACCTACAGTCTTCGAATAGAATAAGACCCCAGGTTACTATACCACTACTATACATTAGATGGCGCTGGCTGTCGTTTGACCCGCACAAACACCTACGGTCTTTCAATAGTATAAGACACCCGCGATACATTTGTAATTCCGAATTCTGGATTGATTCCGGATTCCGATTTCACTTAGCGTCTGCGCTAGGTAGTGGTACGCCCTTAGCTCCCAAGTCTTGAGACTTCGTGGTGTCCCTACTCGTGCCACTCGCTCGGTATTTCGCATTCAATCCCTTCTCGAGCGTTTTCACAACTGGCGCCCAACGTGGGGCCTTCTTTGCTCACCAGCGACCCACAACACCCATTGTGTCTTCTGGCTCGGGCAAAGATCTACAACCAAAATTTATCGTACCAAGGGCAGGGCAAACAGCGACGACCAGGGACACCAGGCCAAAGAAAGACCCGAAGATGGCAGTCTACATCCCGATAGACCAATTTCAGCAGCTCCTTGCTACCATTGGTTCCAGCCGATGTAATACCTTAGCGTCGTGTTCTGCAACATACCAGGGAGAAAAGGACTCTGAAGCAGTGGAGTCATTCTTAGCAGCCGTCAACGTCTTTAAAACGTCGAGAAGATCACAGATAGCGAGGTTGTGGCTGGACTTTCCCTACTTCCGGGAACGATTACCTCGTAAGTCGAGGTCTGAGCCGCTCAAAGAAAAATTGAAAACCATCTTCCTCGTCGGGGCGACGTCGGAACCTGATGGGGGAGACTGTAACACCACGTCATAATGTCATATAGCAAACATTAACTTATAACTCTGGTCTAGTAGTCAAGTATCGAATCATACTACTACGCACTAGATGGCGCTGAGTGCCGATTGACTCGCGCAATCACCTACAGTCTTCGAATAGAATAAGACCCCAGGTTACTATACCACTACTATACATTAGATGGCGCTGGCTGTCGTTTGACCCGCACAAACACCTACGGTCTTTCAATAGTATAAGACACCCGCGATACATTTGTAAGTTAATTCTGGATTGATTCCGGATTCCGATCTTACTGAGTGTCTGCGCTAGGTAGTGGTACGCCCTTAGCTACCAAGTCTTGAGACTTCGTGGTGTCCCTATTCGTGCCTCTCGCTCGGTATTTCGTATTCGACCCCCCCCTCGTGCGTATACATGCAGCCACGTGACTGTACCACTGTATCCACGTTTTTTTGAGAATACACACATAATTACTACAAGAAGCTTCCTGTCTTATTGCCACACCTTCCACGCGTCGTGTACCTGGACGACGTCATCGGTACCACCCTTGCCACCGACGAAGTCCCCTACCAAGACAACCCCGAGTAGCGGCTTTCACAATGTTTATTTTTTAAATGGCAATTATTTAATATTATTTTATATTCTTCCGAGAATGATTCTTGTTGTGACAGTCTAACTAACGTCATTTCGGCCTCTCTAAGTTCGTCGACAGTAAGAACTCCGCGTCGAATATTATTTCTGTGTCGGATATTATTAATGAAACGTAATACATATGCGCAAGTACGTTTCAAACGATTATATTGAGAAAATCTTTCAAATGGAAATAATGACGCTTCTGATGATGTCACCAACAAGTGGATAGGCGGAACAGGCTTTATTTCGGGTAACTCTAACTGTGTTGTATGTGGTTGGTCGGAAATTGAGTTATTGCAATCGAATTCAGGGTCGCGGAGGAATGTCGGCCCTTCCCACCATAAAGTGGAAGACTTAAGGTCCTCTAACTTGACTCCTCGCGATACTAAGTCGGCTGGATTATTCTTTCCGCTTACATGACACCAGGGTAAGTCCTTTGTAATTTCATGAATTTCAGCTACTCGGTTTTGCACGAAAGTTTTTAATAAATTAGGAGCCATGCGGAGCCAACCCAGCACGATCGTTGAGTCAGACCAAAATATAACCTTATCAAATTCGAAATTAAGTGATTCGCGAATTTTATTATATAGCCTGGCACCTAATAAAGCCCCGCATAACTCCAATCTTGGAATACTGACAGGTTTTAACGGCGCAACTTTTCCCTTCGAACAATACAACCTGACTGTTACAGAATTATGATTGATAGTACGTATGTATATGCATGTACCGTACGCGCACTCTAAGGCATCGCAAAAAATGTGTAATTCCCGACGCACTGGACTAACGCCTATGACGTGACGTGGTATGCGGATTTCATTTAAACCGAGAACAGAAGACGAAAACCGATCCCATATTTTTTCGACTTCCATGGGAACTTTATCGTCCCAACCTATTTTTAGAAGCCATAATTTCTGCAATAAAATTTTTGCAATCATTATAAAAGGACTTTATAATCCCAGGGGGTCAAAGATTTGTGAAATGTTTGACATCATGTATCGCTTTGTAACAATATTATCGTCTTTACTAAATTGCGTAGAAAAATAAAATGTATCACTGGAGTGATCCCAACCCAAACCTAAAGTTTTTGAACTTGTATTGTTGACTAAAGATAAGGGCTTAAATAAATCAGACTGATCAAATACTGGATCATTAACATCAAAATTTAACATCCACTTGCGAAAAGGAAAACAACCAGAATTTAGGACCTTTTCTACTGTGTAGCAAATTTTCAATAACTCTTCCTTACTGTCACTACCTGTAATCATGTCATCTACGTAAAAATCCTGGCTTATCACCCTTATGACGTCAGAATCAGTACTTTCAATCGCAAGTTGCTTAAGGCATCTACAACTCAGGAATGGCGCTGAAGCCGTTCCGTAGGTGACTGTATTGAGACGATAGACACCCAATTGTTCAGAAGGATCGTCACGCCATAAAATTAATTGTAAGTCACGCTGATCCTCATGAACTAAACATTGCCGGTACATTTTTTCAACATCCGCGCAAGCTGTATATTTATGACATCTAAATCGCAATAATATAGAAAAAAGATCGCCTTGTATTGCTGGTCCTATCATTTGTAATTCGTTTAGCGACACACTATTACTTGACGCAGCACTAGCGTCGAAAACGACTCGCAATTTAGTTGTGGTGCTCTGTTCGCGAAAAACACCGTGATGAGGGAGAAAATAATGGGATGACCCATAACGCTCAACGCGACTCATATGACCTAAACGTATGTACTCATGAATGAAGTCGCTATAAAGTTGCCTATAACTACTATTCCGATGCAATCGCCTTTCAAGGGCCAAAAACCTACGTTCAGCTTGCGTATAACTTTCACCTAAGGAATCAGGGCTCTTTTTGAAGGGTATACGTACACAAAACCTTCCATCAATATTGCGCGTAGTGTTTTTGATGAAATGTTCCTCACATGCACGTTCCTCTTCTGTGCGCGTGTCCCTACATACCTGAGGTATTTCTTCGAGCTCCCAAAATTGTCTTAATTGAGACTCAATTGTTTGCGTAAAGTTGCATTGAATGTACCTATCATTATGCGGAATGGAACAAACAGGTCCGGAAATAATCCATCCTAACTTTGTGTCTAACAAGAATGGCCCATTAGCTAACTTTATTTTATTGTTCTTTATCAAATCCCAAAATATATCCGCGCCGATAAGAATGTCAATGCTTTGCGTTTGATAAAAGTGCGGATCTGCTAATTGAATATTATCAGGAATATTTAATTGCGCGGGAACAACTGCTATAACAGGTATTGGTGACGTAATCGTAGGCAAGACAAAACATTCCAAACGCGCAACGAAGGATTCTGTGCGCGATTTAATCTCGACGTTACACGTTTGCGTTGAGCTCGTAACCGAATTACCTACACCGCGTATCTCGTGACTGTAAAACTGGCGTTTGAAGTAAATCGCATAAAGACTTAGTAATGAAGCATCGCTGGCTGCCACTGTCTAAAAGCGCGCGGGCCGGGTGATAATTATTGCGATGATCGGCTATCATAACTAAGGCAGTAGATAACAAAACTGTTGCTTGCGTGCACTGCGAGCCAATGTGAACCTTGTTTACTTGAATCTTAGGTATTTGCATGAGTAATGACGCGCACGACGACTGCGATGTGGTGGGAGCGGGCTGCACCTCGGGCGTAGCACACGGTACAGGCTGCAGCGGCCCACTAGTATCGTGCGACGCAGGGAAGGCGGCGGAACTGTTACTCGAGATGATATTAAGGCTACCGGGATGAACTAACGAGTTATGTTTTTTGTTACACATTCGACACGGCCCAAACCTACAACTATCAATACTGTGACCCGAGCGTAAACAGTTCATGCATAGCCTTTTATCGTTAATTAATTTAAACTTAGATTCCAAATTACTATTAATGAACTTTTGACATGAATAAAGTGGGTGGTTTGCATTACACAGAACACAAGTTCTCTTCGTAGGATCGCGTGAGTGACGTTCTGATGTCTTATTAGTGACGACATTGCAGTGAATCTTAGACTGATATTGCGAATTGTTTTTTTTTATTATCGGAGCTAGTTTTGCTGTGTGATACTTGCAATGTTTCTAACATGTCGGCGCGATCCTTAAGAAAACCTATTAAGTCGTCAATCTTTAATTGTTTTTTAGACTCATTAAAATTTGAAATTAATGTTCCCTTATATTGTTCCCACTCGCGTTCCGTTGTCGGGTCCAATTTCGAAACAACTATGTAGATAATTAATGTGTCCCACGACTCAGTAGGTTCACCAAGGATTTTTAAAGAACGCAAATTCTTTAGCACGGTGTTTATAAGTTTTCTAATTAGAACAGGGGACTCTTTATTAATAGCCTGCATGGTAAATAAAGATTTGACGTGATTGTGTACTAATAATCTGCTGTTATTGTAGCGATTAAGAAGCAACTCCCAAGCAACGGAATAATTATCACTAGAGAATTCTACTGAATTAATCACTAATTCCGCACTTTCCTTTAGCGATGACTTAAGGTAATGAAACTTTTCTATATTGCTTAGGTCTTTGGAACTGTGCACTAATGATAGAAAAGTATCCCGAAACTCGAGCCATTGCTCACATGAGCCGTTGAACGTGGGCATAGAAATAGTGGGTAATTTTATTGATTTATGTTTGTGACTGCTACCACCCCCGGAATTGTCAGTGACCTGATTTTCATTTAAAAGATATTCGGCTTGCGACATAGTACTGTAGAAACTGTCTTCGAATAAATCTCTTTGTGATAACTGCTCCTCAGTGTCAATGGCAATTTCCTCTATTTTATTTTGAATTTCGTTAAACTCTGAAAACAAGTTATTAGCTCCCTGAATGCGCAATTTAAGATCTATACAATTTTTACTAGAAATAGGCTCACCTTTGAGTGTCGATAAATGATTTGCAAATCTAGTTAACCTACCCTTAACTATCCCGCGCTTTTTAACCAACTCTTTAAATAAGCTATCATCACAAGATCTATAAGGTGATTTATCACGGTTTTGGGTATCTAAACTCATTTTGGTGGAGTGTGGTGAAAATAGAGTCAAGTACTTACAATTTGATGATGAATACAGCTAGGTACACTTTAGCGAAAGGCACGTAGTAGGGCACGTCAAGAAGAATTAGCACTTGTAGTTAACACTGAAATTAGCAGAACGGCACAATATTACACAGTGGGAATGGAGATGAAGCAGGAACAGGCAGGATGGTTGGACGTACCTATGCGCGTTTTCAGGTGGTACGGAACCGACGTATCCCAGAAATTTGCGTATCTCTTTGCCTTTTCTGACTTCCTCTTGCCTTCTACACTGCATACGCTGCTACCTCAACTTCACCAAGGCAATTTTAGGCGGTTTCTTGAACAGTTTTGCGCTGCGCTCCAATGGTTAATCTGGTATTAAATTTGGCTCTGGAGGTCCATTATGTATCGATGAGGCGTAGTAAATTAACTTTTAGACGAAATTAACTTTAGAAAATATTTATTAATTTAAGTAAAGATACAATTAAGTTCGACACTCAGTTCGAATTGACAAGTTTAAATTTTCAAAAACGACGTTTCTTCTATGAGCCCCCACCGATGTCGCGTTACGTGGACCAATCCTAGCCGCTGACGTCACGATGCATTGCTTTGGGCGAATTCATGTCCTTATATGGTAATGTTGGAACAATGGATGAACATGATTTATATTCATAGACGATTCTTCTTTTGGGTTTTCTCTTGCCATTTATCTGTTTTAACAATATACTTAAAATAACTACAGTAGAAGTAAACATGTTGATGGTTCGAAAGTACAACGAAGTGTAGTCATATTATCGCGTTTGACGTGCATATGACATTGGTGACGTTGGCTTCGCGCGCCCGATACGCAGCGCCCCGGGCGCGCGCCTCGTGCGCTTGTCATAACTGCTCCCTAATAGGTAAATCAGTTGTTCACAAAAAAATCATGTTGTATTGACCCCATATAATTTCACTGACTTTCCATTTTCAACTTCAGGTTACGATTATGCGTGATATCAAATCATACCAATCAATACACTTAGACGTAATGTACAATATGAGACGTCTAATACTATGATACTGGTTAAATCTACTGAGCCAAGTGATACAATATTAATCTGTTATTCTATTTAAAAGGGAAACTTTTTATAAAAGCCAGAATAATTAATATTAGTTAAAGCATTTTATACATTTAATTTTACTAGTAACACAGTTGGTTACTGACCAGCATTACGGGGCGTAATGCAACATTCGCATCGAGCATGTTACTTTATGGTGTGCTAAAATTGATTTTTGAACGAGCGGCTTGTTGCTCCCTTGGTTCCCTGTACCTATCAAATTGACGAATGCTCGCCTTGTAACATATTATTACAATAAGCTTCGTAACTCCGGCCAGTAACACTAACCTGACTTTATGCAATTCGGTGCTGTCGCTTCGACGCATCTTCATGATCAACACTCTAAGGATGTTCAGCAAAAATATCAGATTTACCTGAAAATGAAAAGTCAAATTAACCAAGAAGTTTGTTTATGGTAAAAATATCCATTGCGCCAAAATCATTCCCCTTTCTTTATAGTTGTCCTCTGCCTGAGGGTTGTCTGAAGGAGATCGCTAAATTGTACGTCTTTCTGTAAATATCAACTGTAACTTCTTTGTTTGATGTGCAATAAAGAGTACTATCATCTCGAGCTCCTAAATTCTTTTGAATGTCCTAATAAACATTCGACCTGAGAGTACGGGATAGAATTTGTGACGTACTATGTCCAGAATTAACAAATATGTTTTGTTGAAAATTATTTTTGTGGCAGACCGACTTAAACGCGAGCATAGCCGTGGGCAAAAGTTCAAAGTGTGTAAGACGTAGGTACGCTAATATGGCGTGTGTGGGTGCATGCTCCCCATGGCGAAATCGGGGCTGTCAGCAACATGCATTGGGTGTCAGCCAGTATGGGATTGGTATGAAATAGGTACTAACTCATATATCGGCTTAAAATATTCATTGTGGGAACATCGCTTTCAATTTAATATTGATTAATTATTGTATGGGAGCCCCCTTAATTTTTTATTGTATTCTGTTTTTTTGTTATAGCGGCAACAGAAATACATCATCTGTGAAAATTTCAACTCTCTAACTGTTACGGTTCATGAGATACAGCTCGGTGACAGACGGACAGACGGATAGACAGACAGACGGACAGCGGAGCCTTAGTAATAGGGTCCCGTTTAACCTTTTGGGTACGGAACCCTAAAAACTGTATTATTTCTATTTTAACTAATATAATTATGCTTTTTTGTATCTCCCTTATAAAGCCTAATTGGCACCATATAAGTAATTTAGTCGAGTTACGAGTGACTTAGTTACCAAGTTAGCTCGATTAAAGCACTTTCTTAACTACTTCAGTATTTTTTATACACACACCGGCACAATTACGGGAACACAAAAAAAAGTAGATTTTTTTCAATACCTTCGGATATCTTGACAAGTTGTTATTATTTATGTATTACTACCCTCTGTAGAAATACACTTGAGCACAAATTTCTCATTCACAAGTGTGGGTATTGTTTTTATGGCACTTTAAGAATTTGCTGACACTTAGCGTTATTATTGCTTCTGATAAGAACTTTGTTGGGTCCTGTGCATAGTGACTGTGGCTCATTCAACTGTTTATTTTTGAATTGTGTACACATTCCCGATACGAAATGAGTGATTTGCCAGCAACTACAGTGGCTAGGGCTGTAACCATGATCGAAGAGGGGCATACCTACCGCTCAGTAAGTCGAGCTTTGGGTGTATCAACTTCGGTGGTTCATCGCGTTTTTCAACGCTACAGGGAGACAGGATCTTACGTGCGGAGGCGAGGACAAGGTAGAAATCGGGCTACAAGCGCCGTTGATGACCGTTTCATCACCTTGCAAACTTTGAGGAATCGTCGACAGACCGCGGTTCAGACCCGAAATCAACTGGCTGAGGTCCGTAACGTTAATGTTAGTGAACGAACAGTTAGGAGGCGTCTTAATGAAGTAGGCTTAAGATCTTATGTGCCAGAAAAAGCACCTAAACTCGAGACAACTCATCGTGTGGCAAGGTTAGCGTTCGCCCGTGCGCACCGAGATTGGACAAGTGAGTGGAGTCGCGTTTTATTGACCGATGAGAGCCGTTTTTGTTTTAATTTCGTGGATGGACGGGAGTGGATGTGGAGATATCGTGGAGAACGATATAACCAAATAAACTTCACAGAAACAGTGGCATATGGTCAGAGGATAGACATAGAGGATCAGTAATGGTATGGGGTGGCATAAGTTTGGGAGCTCGCACAGACTTAGTGCTTATTGAAAACGGATCTCTCACTGCACAGCGATACGTAACAGAGATCTTAGAACCATATGTCATGCCTTTTGCCCCATTCATAGGCCCACATTTCGTTTTCATGCACGATAACGCGCGCCCCCATACTGCGCGTATCGTGAGTACCTACCTAAATAAGGTTGGCATTAGTCAAATGAACTGGCAGCGCGATCACCGGACATGAACCCTATAGAACATGCCTGGGATATTCTGGGCAGAAGGATTCGACAGCGAAATCCAGCTCCCATGAATGTTGAAGAACTGAAACAGGCATTAGTGGAAGAGTGGAACGATTTGCCTCAATTAATGATCGATGGCCTTATTCTGAGTATGGGAAATTGTATCCAAGCTCTCCTAAGAGCCCGTGGAGGCAACACTCGCTATTAATTTTAAGATTTTTTGTTAATTTTGCAAAAAAATCAATTTAAAATTTCACACTCCTAGTGCCTTATTAAACAAATTTTCGTAATTAACGTTTAATTTATTTAAAAACGGGTAATTTGTAGCTTATTTTGATTTAATTTAGTTATTTTAAGGCAATGTGATGTGTTACTGAAGACCAAAAAAATATTAAAAATAAATTAATTGAAAAAATCAACCTTTTTTTTTGTGTTCCCCTAATTGTGCCGGTGTGTGTATATTCGGACATCTATAGCTAAAATAAACGTTTGTGTATAGTAAGCTTTAGTGCTTTTGAACACAACAGCGGAGTACGAATAGAAATTTATAAATAAGATTTCCGTTCTAATAACTATCATCGATATTAAAAACATTAAATGGAAACTTAATGGCTAATATTAGCTGCTATAGCTAAAAGGAAAAGTCAAATCTGAGTTGAAGCATTGATTAGCTCTATGTAACTATGACTCTTTAAAGAATATTTTTATTTTTATTACGTACTATTATAACTGTTAGGCGTGGGCCTTGGACAATCCAGTATATTGGTAAAAAGTTGTATCCATACCAGCAGCTGAAACAAATACAAAAATGTGAATTACTAGGGCGATTTGATAAGTCCCTGACTTTAAGGCTGAATATAAACTTTTTTTATTATTTATTTTTCTTAAAAAGGAACTTCTTACGAAGCTAGAACCATTCTTTTTTCAAATTTAGCGCGGAAACAGTATTTCAAAACAGAAGAAGTTTATACAGCTGCGAAAATGGAGAATCTTAAAAAAGGAGAAATCCCAGTTTCGAGTATTGATTAAGCACTATTTTTTACGCGGTAAAACCATCAAGCAGACGGAGGACAAATTGAAAAAATATTATGGGGATTCAGCGCCATCTCATGGAATGGTACATAAGAGGTTCACTTATTTTCGTTGTGGACGAACTACAACCATTGATGCCGAGCGCCTAGGAAGGCCGATTGAGGTTACTACTGAGAACATAACAAAATCCACGGTACTTATTGTTTTGGCTGACCGTCGAGTGAAGATAAGCGAATTAGCTGATGCTGTGCACATCTCAACTGAACGTGTTTTTCATATTTTGCACGATATTTTGAGTATGAAAAAGCTTTCTGCAAGATGGGTGCCGCGCTTATTGACAGTCGACCAAGAGCGAAAACGCGTGACTATGTATTTCTGAGGCATGTCTGGCTATTATCGCAATTCTAGTGAATTTTTGCATTGGTACGTAACAGTCTATGAAACGTGGGTCCACTATTACACGCCAGAGACTAAACAACAGTCAAAACAGTGGACTTCTAGCGGCGAACGTGCACCAAAGAAGGTGATACTGTTTGTTTGGCTGGTAGAGTGATGGCTACAGTCTTTTGGGTCAGGGGGGGTATTTTCATCGATTATTTGGAGAAAGGCAAGACAATAACTAGAGCGTACTATGCTGAATTTGTTGGAAAGATTTAATGAATAATTGAAGAAGAAACGACCGCATCTCTCCAAGAAAAAACTTTTATTTCATCAAGATAATGCTCCAGCTCATTCGTCTGCAATCGCGACTTCAAAATTTGTCGAATTAGGATACGAATTATTGCCACACCCTCCATATTCGCCAGATTAGGCTCCCTGTGACTTCTTTCTCTTTCCAAACGTGAAAAAATGGTGGGCAAAGATTTTCATCTAATGAAGAGATGGTGCTGAAACCGGTGGTTGGAACATCGCTAGACGAATTGTATAGTGGTTAAAGGAGATGATATAGAAAAATAAATTATAATATTTGTAAAAATAAAGTTTCTCCTTTTCAAAGTCACGGACTTATCAAATCGCTCTCGTACATAATCCCTAAATGACATAAATTGTATTTAATATGTCCTTGTTCCAAAACATTTGCAGACCGAGGCTGGAGAGAAGAGGAGACATTTCTCGTTAATATTTAGTTAAATATTCCTTATTCATGAGGTCTTTTGTGTTTAAGTATAATAGTTGATCCCATACATAAAGTTATTGTATTTGACCACCAGTACCTGCCTTACCTGAGGATGTAGGTACATTAATTAGGTTACACCTTGTTAATACTTACTGTTTCACTACCTCGTTTTTGTAGTGCACTCCGGTGACAGCAGCCCATATGATGGTTATAATAAGCGGCAGAGTCCAGCCAACGATGAAATAAACGTTGAAGGCAATCTTTTCTTTTAGGACGTTTGATGTGACCAAATTATTTAGATATAGGCCTTCAATAAACATCCAGATAAATGTTTCTGTTATAGCATACTCGAGCAAGGCATAAGAGATCTCACAAAGATATGGCTGAAACAAAGATGAAATATCCTTAGAAAGCTTTTTGCTGGCACGCCGGACTATACATACATATGCTGTTCAAGAAAATATGACACTCCTTAAAACCCTGTATGGGTGTTCAAGAAAATAGGACACTCCTTAAAACCACGTGATCAGGTGTTCATACATATATACACAACAACTTTTTCTATGGAAGGAACATCGGAATCATGATTGTTTTTCATACTGAAGATGATGCAAGTAAGTTTGTATGGAGGACCAAAAAAATCTTGAAATCGGTGTTGCTCCGATAGAAACAGTGGTTGTTTTATATGACCCTAGGTCTCCTATTATCTTGTACACCTGTATATGACTTTGCCATTTTTGAGGTTCCGGGTTCGATCCCCGGTTTTGTCTATGTAGAAAAAGAACTGTTTCTGATTTCTAAGCATAAATGTTTTCGCTATTTAATTACCTTAGAAATTTAGAATCAGAGCCATGTTGTATGTGATGTTGTCCAATATTTATTAATGATCGTATAGTACTCTCATCTAAACAATTAAATTTAAGAAAACTTAAGTCTATATTTAATGCATGGTAGCCGGACCTAGAGACTCAAAATTTTAAGAAGTAGTTCGGAAGTAGTCCGTCAGTTCCGAAGTTAGGATCTACAGGCTGACGATTGAAACCAAGTATAATAAAAATGAACCAAGTGATTAACTTTGAGAAAACAGGACCTAACTTTGAGGTTACCGGAGCCACATTCATAAGATGCGAGCTTTTCCGAACCTAAACCAATAGCACCTGTACTTATTGTAATCTTAATATATAAAACAACGTCGTGTTTCTTACAACACTTATAACTCGAGCACGGCTGGACCGATTTTCTTGGTTTATAATTTGTTGAATTAGTCTCCGCCCCGAATAGCAACATGAATAATAAAAGCATTGGAAAAGCCGATAAAAAATAAATGCTGTAAGGCGGTACGAAGTTCGCCGGGACACCTAGTTTATTATAAAATAATTACGTTTTCTGCTTAATTGATGATATTTAATTTAATCGAAAGATCCAATACTATTATATAATAGTTTACTTATTATTAAAGATATAAAGGATAGGAGGTCCTAGTTGTTTCGACATAAGTGGGCAGAAAAGTAATCAGTCCGTGACAGCAAAAACACTTTTTTTTCTTAAGGAAAAATGGCCTTACTCCATTTTACTAGTTTAATTTAAAGTAGTTTTTTTGCTCTAAAAAGTTTTTGATCAAAATAAAAGAGTACAAAAGTGAACTTAAGGCCATGTGGTGTTTTCTAATATATAATATAACTTTTGCATTTTGTTCGGGCGTTGTATGAAGATATTTTTATTTTACAAAGTAAGGGATTACATAATACGTTATTCAGATCCTTAAGGGTCAAGTCCCGGCCACTCCAAAGAATTCTATTGTAACTCATTTTATGTTGATCAGAATATACGAACGGCGTACCTACGCACGTAACAATCACTTCTTTGCAGAAAAGTGTTTATTTAAATAGTATTCTAATATTAATATGTTACAAAAATTGTTACGTGGTTTAAAAGTGAATCTGAAGAAAAAAAACGAAACAAGAAAAATCTTGTAAAAAGACCGAAACAAAAAAAAACATTATCGTGGACAACATCACAATTCACATGCATTGCTCTTATCCTAAGATAAGTAGCTTTAACTTTTGCTACAGAAGTCAGAAGCAACGACGATACCACAACACCCAGACAACCATGATTTGGGTAATCAATATAAAAAGTTCATTTTCTACATGGACTTTACTGGCAATCAAACCCGGAACCTCAAAGATGACGGAGCCAAATCCAGCGTACTCGCGTCACGCCTCTCAGCTACGAGAGACTTTCAAAATACTTTCGATTTTTATAATTCATACGAACAATGTCACTGGTTTTTAATTGGGAAAAAAGCTGACACATCTTAGTTATTTTTGCTTGAAGAGATGTTTATGTTCTCCTTCTATAATATTACATTAACGGAATGAGCACAAGTTACTACAGTTATAAAAAAACGTGAATGCTGAGGTTCATTTCTTTTTTTTATATTGAAGTTTAAATAAAATTCGTCGAATTTGGAACAAAACACTTTTCAACGCACTTAAACTCTGCATACTGTTAATAATTTTTTTAAATAAAAACTTTAGACTTTTAATTATTTTTTAAATAAAAAAACTATTTAAATAGTGGTATTTCCAAATTATCAAAGAAAAAATCATATCCGCAATTGAATGGAAAACAATTTTTATTCTGGCACGATCAGATAGGACCTAATGAAGCCAACTTCCTAAAAAAAAATATCCGTCTGATCAGGGTGGCCCAACCCTGTAAATTTTTACATTTAAGACACAAAAGTAAAGACATGATGGGTGGTGAAATCATTAGTGTCTACAGCGCTGCCATCAGGTATAATTTTGCTTATATTAGGTACTTACCATGTTGTCTATGCCGACTACAGTAGCGTTGGCGTAGATAGACTGATCACCAAGTGTGCTGCGAATGAAGGCCTGATCGATGTACAAAACTAAGCGGACCACTACCTGAAGGATCATAGCAGTAAACAGAGTCATATGGATCTTGGTACGACTGTTACGGAGTGATCTGAAAAAACAGTAACATGATTAATAACGGCATTTAGCAGTTCATCTTGCACAAAAAAAAAAATGCTCCATGGAGAGTTAAAATGTGAGAGCTAAACAATTTTTCTCGTTTTTAGGTGTACTTGTTTACGCCCTCACCAAATAAAATTACTGTCTGCTACCTCGCAAGCGCCACGTCTACCAACACTATGAAATACGTTCTATCGACAAATCGCAGTATTATCTATTGACTCCTAACCGTTAAGGAGTTCTGTGGCTTCCATCATCAGCTCAGCAGTATAATATGCATACTAAAACCTTCTCCAGAATGTAACAAATACTTTTCTGAAAACCGCATCAAAATTGGTTGACCTAAACGCGAGAAAATCGCGAACTAACATACATACACACAAACATACTGGTCAAACTGAGAACCTCCTTTTTAAGTCGCTTAAAAATTAAAGAAGATAGAAGAAGAAGAAGCGTCGATGAGCATTAGCTCATCATCAATCATTAGATTGTAACATATGGTCTTTTCATAAGAATAGCTAATGGTATGAAGAAATGGTCTCATTTGGAGGAGGCCTTTGTCAAAATTTGAAATATCTTACCAGAAGATGTAGAGCTTAGAAGAATGATGTAAATTAAAAAAACAGAAGGTTCCGCATTAAAGAATTGATCTTCAAGTTCTGCTTTGACGACTCGCTCGCCTCTCATATTTACTAAAATTTACGTTAATATCCTTATTTTTTGGGTCCCCCCTTATTTTAGGGCGACTATATAACATACTTTCATACGCTTCTAAACATTCATGACTTAGGTCCGCTTTCGGGATTAGAACCCGCTATTACACTCCTAAGTAGTTGTTAATACTTGGCCCCTTGTAACCTTTATATTAGCTATTTCCCTACTCTTAAAACCACTGTAGTTCTATATTATATGATAAATGTTCATAATTACCTGAAGTAGCTCAAGATGAAAAGAGATATTACAAGTGCGACAAGGGATATGCTGAACCCAACTATTTCCAAGTATCGCGTACGTTGTGCGATTTCAAATTTTAGCTGTAAAAAGTAATCAAATGTTAAATTTGCATCTATTTGGCTGCAATTAAGTACATTAGATAGACCCCAGAAACATAAAATAAAAACAAAAAATCTCACAGAACAATTTAATCTTTGGCGGAAATTAAGTAACTTGTTAGATATTAGATTATAGATACATATTAGGTTGGGGAAAAAGTCTTTTCGCACTACAGTATGTATGAGCTTGAAATAAAATCTCTTTGGCTGTACTATTTATATCTAACTCGTTTCGGTATCATTAAGTTTAAATTTTAAAGAAGATAATTCCAAATTCAAATTAGGAAAATGTGTCTTTTTCATTTGTTTTTAGTATTATCAAGATGAGTGAATCTAATAAAGAAATTCGATACATTTTAAAATGTTACTACAAAAAAAGTAAATTAGCAACGCAAGCCGCAAAAAAAATTTGCGATGTTTATAGACCTAGTGCAATGTCTGTGAGAGTAGCACAAATTGGTTTAAGCGTTTTCAATCCGGAAATTTTTATGTCAAAGATGTACGTAGCTCTGGTCGCCCTATTACAGATAAAATTGATGCCATTTTCGAAAAAGTGGAGCACGATCGGCAGATCAGTAGTTACGACGTAACTCAAGAACTGGGAATTGACCACAAGACAGTTTTGGCGCATTAGGAAAAAAACTAGGTACACAAAAAAGCTCGATATTTGGGTACCTGGTTTGGGTGGCACTAAAAGAAACCTAATGAACCATGTACTCATTTGTGATTCCTTATTACGACGTAATGAAACCGAACCATTTTTGAAGAAGCTGATAACTGGTGATGAAAAGTGGATCACGTACGACAAGAACGTGCGAAAAGGGTCGTGGTCAAAGGCCGGTCAGGCTTCACAGACTGTGGCGAAACCCGGGTTAACTCGCAACAAGGTGATGCTGTGTGTGTGGTGGGATTGGAAGGGCATTATTCATTATAAGCTGTTACCACCAGGCAGGACCATCGATTCTGTAATCTACTGCGAACAACTGATGAGATTAAAGCAAGAAGTTGAGAGAAAGCGGCCGGAATTAATCAACAGAAGGGGTGTGGTTTTTCATCATGATAACGCTAGACCTCACACATCTTTAGCCACTTAGCAAGAATTAAGAAAGTTTGGCTGGGAGGTTTTAATGCATCCGCCGTATAGTCCTGACCTTGCACCTTCAGATTTCCACCTGTTTCGCTCTCTTCAGAATTCTCTAGGCAGTGTCAGGTTAACATCACGAGATTAGCAGTCCGCCAAAACCACTTATCGCGGTATTTTGATCAGAGCCCCAAAATTTCTATAACAATGGGATCATGTCCCTACCTACAAGATGGCAAAAAGTCATCGAACAAAATGGTACCTACATACTTTAGTTAAATGTAAATAAACTATACTTATTAAAAAATGTTGGTACGAAAGACCTCTGTGAGACAGTGTTATTTGCAGATGATACTTCATTGATTTTTAAAATCAAGAGAGGTAAAGACTCATTTGACGATGTAAATAATGCACTCTCGCAAGTATTGCATTGATTCACCACCAATAATCTTATGCTCAATGCAAATAAAACAAAGTGCATCAAATTCACAATGCCCAACGTAAAACTTGTCTCAACACATATTACTGTAAACGATGAACAACTTAATACATCTAGTTCCACTACATTTTTAGGAATCACTTTAGATTCCCGTTTGCAATGGGGCGCGCATATCGAGACTCTGTCGGGAAGACTTAGCTCTGCTGCTTATGCCGTGAGAAAGATAAGACAACTGACTGATGTTGAAACGGCAAGATTGGTGTATTTTAGCTATTTTCATAGTATAATGTCATATGGAATATTGTTATGGGGGTCAGCAGCAGATATTGAATCTATATTTGTACTGCAGAAGAGAGCTGTACGGGCAATTTACGGCCTTGGACCCCGAGACTCCTTAAAAGAACTGTTTAAAGAAATTAATATACTTACAGTAGCATCCCAATTTATTTATGAAAATATAATGTACATCCGCAAAAACCTGTCCTTATTCCTTAAGAAAAGTGACATTCATAATCTTAACACCCGGAATAAGAATAAGCTTGCCGTTCCCAATTTTAGACTGCATAAAGTAGGTAATCCGTTTATGGGAAAATGTATTCGCTTTTTTAATAAATTACCAGCGTCAATTGTAGAACTGCCCCTGTTAAAATTTAAATCGCTTATTAAAACAACTTTAATGAAAAAAGGATATTATACTGTAAATGATTATATAAATGATAAAAATATTTGGAAATAAATACTGCCCTGCTCGCACAGGTACATTTATCTTGTAATGTAAAATATATACTATTTAAAAAGAGGCTGACAATAGTGACCGAGTTTCTTGCAGTACTTCTTCTCGGCGCTAGCCCAAAATTGTCCCGAAGTAGTGGTAGGGAAAAAAATATTGGGACGTTTAAAAGCGCTTAGTTTAAGCCTATTTACAGAAATAAATTGGTTTTAATGGTTTTTAGTTTTAATAGTTTTGAATTTCCAAAAAAATGCGAAGAAGCTTTTTCCCCAACCTATAATTTATATCCGTACTAACCCAGCTTTACAAAGTTGTTATTTTAAAAATCACAGTCGCCACGTTCTATATTATTAGGTAAAAACAAAAATACTTTATGGTCTAAAAGCTAGCTACGTGTGGGTACGTATTATAATCCCAAAAATTAATAATACCTACAACTAAAATACCTACTTTTAAAACGTCAAAAATCAAAATACCGAATGTATAAAATACCTACAACCGATATTCCGAAGCTCAATATGCCTATTTTCAAATAACCGAAAGTTCTAAATCCCGATGATTCATATACCTTCAGTTGGTATAATGAGAACTGCGAATATAATAAGACTAAATTGGGTAGTTTAGGCTAAAACAATGACCACACACAGCGCGAAGGCGAGCGGACGGAGCGAGCGCAGCAAGCGCAGTGAGCGTGTCGCGCGCGGCAGCGGTCGCCGAGCGCTTAAATAATGAATCCTTTATCCTTATCCTTAGAATTAATCCTAAAGTGTTTAAGCGCTCGGCGGCCGCTGCCGCGGCACGCTTACCATCGCGCGGTGTGTGGTCACTGTTCTAGCCTAACCTAACCAATTTAGTCTTATTATATGTATACGCACGCAAAAACAACGTCATTATTCTCATATTAAATGTAGGTATATTAACTGTTTTATACTACAACATTCTGAACTTTTATTATTATTACCTTAAATATTTTGTACTATCAGGTGATTTGGACATTAGGAATTACAAACATAGCTGTAGGGTTTTAAAACTTTCGGTATATTGAACTTTCGGTTATATAAACAGTCGGCATTCTAATATTCGGCATTTCAATATTCGGCGTTCCGATCATAGGTCTTTTAAGATTCGGCATTTTGAATTTTCGGGATTTTGAACTTTCGGTATTTAGAACTTTCGATCATATTATAATAATTCGGTATTATAATACGTACCCATTGGCCATTTAATTCGAATATAACGACTGGGTGTTTTGGTTGGGGTAAAAATAGTGCCAGGTGCCGACCAAGATGCGGGAAAAACTGCCTATTAAGTCGTCTCATATATAGAGGTCAGGGGTCTTACCACAAGGTAGACGTTCAACAGAACTCTTAGTTCATTTTTGATTAAAGTGACTCAACAAAATCGTGTGTGCAAAAAGATAGACGCAAATATTCAGTCGAACACTCCGCTAGGTGACGACAGAGAGCAAAAACAATTTTACAACACCTTTTTTGTTTAACCACTCTTACCCTCACCACTAAACAGCTGCCAGGTCTATCTATGTATTCAGCCTATTGCAGTCTACTGCTGGACGTAAGCCTCTCCCAACGAGCGCCAAATAGCCCGTTCTCTTTTTTCGTCCATACACTGCCAGCCATATTCATAAGGGCGTCGGTCCATGGGGCTGGGAGGCGTCCTACACTACGTTTGCCAAGGCGTGGTTTCCACTTGAGAACGAGTTTCCTCCATTTTCAACTGTTCTGCGACAGATGTGGCCAGCCCACTGCCACTTAAGCTTGCTATACATTCTGTCAAAAAAGTTTCGGGAATTGATGATTTGTTTATGGTTCCAAATTCAAAATTATATTTTTTTTGTTGTTGTTAGATTGGCACAACTGTTTTCCATTTTGGCACGGAGTTTGATAATTAGATTAAATACAGTATTGTTTTTAGTTATACCATATCTAGTGTGTATTGCGAATTTCATAATGGACAAAAACATGGAACAAAGAGTTTGTCTTAAATTTTGCAAAGCCAATGGGATTTCGTGTTCGGAGTCTCTGAAAATGTTACAGAAGGCTTACGGTGAATCGACTTTATCAAAAACACGTGTTTATGAATCGTACAAAGCGTTCAAAAGCGGTCGAGATGTGATGGAAGATTTGCCTCGCTCTGGTAGGCCATTAACGTCTGCTACTGAAGATAACATCGCAAAAGTAAAGGAAATAGTGACTGAAAATCCTCATTCAAGTTTGAGAGAGCTAGCCGTCGAACTTTCTGTGTCACACGAGTCGATTCGTACCATTTTAAATAATCAATTGGGTATGAAACATGTTTCCGCTCGGCTAGTCCCAAAAGACCTGAATTTCCTCCAAAAACTCAATCGCATCATGAAACGCATTGTTACTGGTGACGAGACGTGGGTTTACGAGTTTGACATGCAAACTAGTCAACAAGCTTCGGAGTGGCGCCATCCAACTGAACCGAAACCGAAGAAACCGCGCCAAACTCGATTGAAAGTCCAAATCATGTTGACTGTTTTCTTTGACTGTCGCAGTGTTGTGCACTTAGAATTCTTGCCAGAACGTCAAACGATAAAAAAACAGTATTATTTAAGCGTTATAAGGCGTTTAAGAGAGCAAATTAGACGAAAAAGGCCAGATTTGTGGAATGAAAATTCTTGGATTTTGCACCACTATAATGCGCCTTCTCACAAGGCCATCATTGTGAACGAATTTTTGACCAAAAACTCAACAAATACCATCGAGCCCACCTTATTCACCAGATATGGCTCCAGCCGACTTCTTTCGTTTTCCTAAACTCAAATTACCACTTCGTGCCACCCGGTTTCATTCGGTAGAAGACATAAAGGAGAATTCGCGGCGAGAACTGACCTCGATTCCGGAAAAAGCATTTAAAAAATGTTTTGATTTGAAGGAGCGTACTTTGAAGGTGTTAAATAAATTTGGATGAATAACTAACATTTTGTGTATTATTAATCTTTTCCCGGTACTTTCTTGACAGAGTAGTATATTTGGACTATGTCCGTTACTTTGGTGTTGTGCCTGATGATTTTGTTTCGGATTTTATTCCATAACGAAATCCCAATACCAATCATCGACCTGTCCATTGCTATCTGAGCTGCCAGGTGACCTTGATCAATTAATATAGATAGTATGGAACACTAAACTAACTAACTAGATGTATTTCGGTACTCTATAAATTGGATACCTACTTGTTTACGTAGCTAGCCCTCCGGCTATTGATAGGAGTAACTCAATCGTAATGCTCGCTAATGAGTGGCAGTAGCGATATTAATTTCAGTCACATAAATAACTATTAATTATTATAAAGGCTGCTTACTTGTGAATTTTCATCATCAACTTTATCGAAAAGGTTTTTCACTTCTGTCGGGAAGCATGGAGTATAGTTGGTCCATCCTACAGCATTGGACTCGTTAGGGCGCCGACCATGCCACAGGCCGTTTTCTCCACAAAGACGGAATGCCTTTCCTAAAAATAGGCTCAAATTTAGTATAAGTATTAATTTTGAGACCACCCAAACCCTGAAGCCACAGGGAAATACCTCCGTTAATCGGATCGGTAAGATAGATAGCTTAAAATGCGTTTTCTAGTAGAAAAGTTAAAATGATTACTTTCTTTACTTTAAATTACTTTCTTACTGTCCTCATTGCGGCTAGTGCATTGTAGGTTTAACAATGACGTAATTGAAAGCACTGATGGTGCGTTGCGTAGGTACATTACTCACGCGTAGTGTCACTAAGTCTGGCTGGCGGGCAGAGCTGGCTGGCTACAGATCCAGCTGGTGTCGGGCCCCAACATAAGTATGAGTCGAAGACAGGGTCGCAGTAGTTCAAACCTGAGAAAAAAAACAACGACTTTAATATTAGGGTTTGGAATCTTAAAAGAAGAGAACGGAGCTTCTTTCTGGTGGCCTAAAGTATCAAGCATAAATTATATCAGCCTATTGCAGTTTAGTACTGAACGTAAGCCTCACTTCCCCAAAGAGCACCAAAAAGCACGATCTTGCGCTTTTTTCACCTAGACACTGCCAGGGGGCGTCGTAATACAATACGTTTGCCAGGGCGTCGTCTCCACTCGAGAACGCCTTTACTCCACCTTTCATCAGTTCTTCGACAGATTTGGCCAGCCCACTGCCACTTAAGCTTGCTGCATTTTTAGACCACGAGTAGGTCTGTTACTTTGGTCTTCTGCCTGATGATCTTGTTCCGGATTTTATACCTTAACAAAATCCCAAGCATCGACCTTTTCGTAGCTCGCTGAGTTAAAAATAGTTTGTGATAGTCTTGATGATATGCCACCATTATTGGATGTTTTTTTTTTCAGATGATATGTTATCATTGAAGTTGAATTGACAATCAGTATGATAACGTATTTATGGAGCAGAATTTTTTTTCAATCTATTTAACAACTCAATAAACTATTAATTAATATGTATATTTAAATCCTCTTTTCATTATACCTACTGTTTGTTTTGTGTGGTGTGCAAAAAAGAGTTACTATCTACATTACCTACTGTTGGTATTTCAATAGTAATTTGAAAAATGATTCTTTCATTTAAAGACTACATTTAACGAACTTTAGCCCACACGGACAAAGCAGAACCGGGTAATTGTATCTGTTATCAAAAAATGCAACGTCAAAGCCGAGTTTTTGATGTCGAGAAAAAAGATACTTTAAAGAAACAGAAAATGCTTATTTCATGTTTCATGGTTTCACTATCATTAAAAACAATGGATTCGGGATTATTGCCATGTAGTCTATGGCGAAAGTGCTTTATCGCTGCCATACAGTGCGGCAAGTTATAAAAAAATACTAATGAAACAACTGAAAGAAAACAAAGTCATCTTTTTTGTTTTTTTGGGAGAACAAAAACTTATCAGTATTATCATTTCATAAAAGTTCCGAAATTACGAAAAGGCATACAGTTTTGTGTACAGAAATAAAAAAGAACATCATTTGCTCGTATATCACGCGTCGTATGTTTACGCGTTGTACTCTTTGGCTAAACAGATTTCTCTTATTTTAAGTGATATAAAATATAATAGGAAAAAAATTTAGTGACCAGTCCAGAATGGCCACCCCCACCCCCTGCCAAAACCAACCCTACTGGCCCCCTTTGCGCCGACAGCGACTCGGCAGCGGCTCTTTGCAAGGGGTGAGCTCTATGGGTGAACTAGACGTACTCTAATCTGTGGCAGACACAGCACGAGTGTCATAGAGCGCCAGCGAAGCAACCTTGTATGAAACGGTGTGCTTAGTTTTATAGCATCTAAAACAATGTGAACATCGTTGCTTTCATAACATGGTCCTTTGGAAGGTAATTTTTAGGGTACCCAAAGGGTAAAACGAGACCCTATTACTAAGACTCCACTGTCCGTCTATAATTGCAATTGCCGAATACCAAATGTTTCAAACAATTACAACGATATCAAATTGACATTCAATTATGCCACTTTTAAATTAGCAGACTTGGGGCCCAGGTGATAATATGTCCACCTTGGGACGTGATCTCTATTCTACATCTAGTGCGGTCAGAATTATAAACTTATTTGGATTTATTTCAGCAGTTATCCACTCTCAAAAATTTAGGTCAGCCTATAGATAGCTGGAATTCCATAATCCTGTGCATTTTATATAGAAAAATTGAATTTACCTACCAATCTTGCTATCACAGCAACGCAAGCCCTACCATTAAGTTATTCCTTCAATTCATGAAGCGCCGAACGTTATCCTTGGAGAACACCGTTACTCCTGATCAGCCACCTCAGCGGCTAGCCAGCTATGCAGCATCTGCTTCTTCTGCATCATCTTGTTTGTATTGTAAATCAACCCATATATTATTTAAGTGTTAAGTAGTAAGTATTCCATCATTCAAGCTTGCACCACTTAAAACTCGCTAGGAGTTCGTTTCAAGTGTCAAGTTTTGTTGCCTACTGCACAAATAAAGCAAATAGCTTAGTCCGGCACAACAATCTTTGTTAGAGCTTTACTTGACAGTGGCTCACAAGCTTCATTTATCACGCAGAAGGTTGCAGATTTATTGCATAGATCTTCGCAACGTTCTAATACGAGCATAATAGCCATCGCTAACAAAGAACAGCTTATTGAAAAAAGTATAAATCTTGATGTGCAATCATTATGATTATTGCCTATATAAGAGATGTGTAAACAATGTGAATATTCACATTATATATCTTTGTTTGTACGTAGATGATATATTGATTTACGGAGCTAGGAATAAGGCAATCAGTGAGGCAAACTGAAACAGTATCTTGAAACTGATATTAGTTCGAATCCAAAGAAAGGAAACGATGTTGAGTCAAGAGAAGTACATTGTAAGTTTAGTAGTATAAAAAGTACTATGTTAGGTAATCAAAGAAATATGGAACAGTACCATATATACACATACAGGACTATAACATATAATAATATAGATACACAATAGATTTTAATTTCTTTGACTTCTCGTAATTATTTAAGTTCCTTCGCTTTTTTTTTTTAAAGTAAACAAAAACAGTTATTTCGCCTTTTTCATGACCCCTTTTGTAAAACCGCTTCTGGAAACACTTTTTAATCGCTTTGAACATACCCAGTTTGTTATCAATTTTAGAAGAACTTGGCTTAATTTCGGGCAAGTTTTTTTTTCAACAGTGTAAGAAATCGTATTATAAGTATTTTCCGATTTATCGAGCAGGAGAGCAAATACTAATGGAATCACATTTGTAGCATTGAGTCTCCCGCCTACATCTGCATGAAGGCTTTATTACTATGAAAGCAGCTTGGGTGCTTGAAGGTCCCCATCTTCTAAAAAATGATTATATTTTCCAATAGCAGTTCTTGCCTGTTCCTTACAAAAATCAAAATTGTATCATCCGTACCATCCTCACACAGCACATTGTTCTTTTATTGTTCCGGATTCTCAATCCCTCGCAGCGTTGTAAATCTTGAATTGTTTATATTATGTGTCTGATTTCGACATTTATATAGTTTTGGTTTAATATTTTAAAATCAGATATCTGTTATTATTAAAGCTGTATAGTTGCATTATTGCATACATATCGCTATTTCATTATTTTCTGGTAAACACGAGTGTACAAATTCCCTCAATCTGTTTTTCGTTTTGACTCAGCATAGCCGATCCATTAAAAATTCTTCTGTCAGTACATGTCCAATCGTTGTTAGATTTTTTTTTATATTTAACGTAAATTTTGTTATTTTTAACAAAAAACAAATCCTTCTGCATTTTTCACTTTACAACAAAACACAAGCGGTCACTCATGATTTTAAATGATAAATTTTAACGTAACTAGTCAAACTGTATCCATTGCCTAATGGCAATTGTGTGAATTTAATGCATTTCATGACAATTTATCCTAATGGATAAATTGTCATTAAATGCATTAAATACTACCAATACTACCCACATAGCAGATAATAAATTATGGCAGCAAACAAATCCATTTTTTTATAAAAGAAGGAAGTGTAGATACTTATATGATGACTAATTTATAGGCAAAACAAATCAATTGACAATATTATCTCCAAATTGATAGTGTCGCAATGGAAAGCCCTGTAGCCCCTGTACCTACTTGCAGATAATATCTGGATGTAAAATTTTGAAGAAAAGGCGCTGCAACTTGGCCCTGGAACCGTCAGACTATGGAAACGGTACGTTGATGACATTTTCAGTATCATCAAAGGTAACGAGCAAGAAGTAGATCGATATTTAGAACATCTCAACTCGAATCATACTAAGGTGAAATTTACATGTACTCCAACTGAGTCGGCCAGGTCGTTGTCATTTCTGGATATCAAAATTACAGTGAGATCGTATGGATTCTTATCGCACTGTGTCTATAGAAAGTCAACACACACAGATAGATACTTACACGCTGCCTCACATCACTATCCACGCCACTTACAATCCGTAATGTCATCATTAAGAAATAGAGCATATGATCTCTGTGACCCTGCCTGACCATTTGAAGCAAGAGCTATGATTTAGCTCTAGATAAAGCTTTAGTTCAGGCTTTACTAGGCACACCGATGGATGTCTTGCCGTTACAAACACCAGGTGTTTACAAGATAAATGTAGCTGCGGGAGTTCCTACATAGGCCAAGCGATTAGCGATTGCCGAACACCTTCTTGAATCGGCACTAATCACTGGATTGAATTTCATCAAACGCAAGTTCTTTCCACGGATCGCCACTTTTATTCAAGAGTTGTGCGTGAAGCTATTGAATAAAAATTTCAATCGGGAAGACGGTTTTAAATTATCCGCGACATGGAATCCGATATGGAATGGCGACATGGAGTGATTAAAAATAGACAATCTCGTTTTGTTTCGCGATCGAGTGCTCACCTGAATACGGACTCGGCGTTTAGTGTGCAGAATAGGGACTGACACTCACTGTGAGTGTAGTGTGTGACGGTACTTGGCTTGAAAATACAGATTCTTCAATCTGCCTCTCATACGGAGCGAAGACATGGCTGTTCCAGTCAGCCTGTGACCACGGTCGGTGTAACCCGATCGAAACATCAGGCAAAAGAGGTAACATTTTGTACCTAGTTATGATCGCGGTGATTCCCGTTTTATTGTATCAATTGTACTGTAGAATTGGTATCAACAGCTACACAAGCTACAGCGAAACTATCTGCTAGCAGGCCTGATAAAATAAAATAAACAAAATTTTAAGCAAGTTCCACAATACCTAGGTAAATCTTTTTTGGTATGGTACTTGTGGGTATTGTTAATAATTATTGACAAAAAAACGAACTATAAATGCTCTCCAGAGAGAGAGAAAAAATTTAAAGCATTAAGAGGTGTAAATTATGAAAAAAATCATTTTAAAAATTCTAATTCTAGGATACACCTTGATATAAGGAATCCAAATTTTAGCTTTGAATATCTACTCCCCGGTCACTCTGTATAAAAGTCAGAATTAAAGAAGCGGAAGATCTTCGAAAAACAGTTGCTAACTTCACTACAGATTTTAAGTCACAAAAGTGACGTGTAACACCAAAACTAAAAAAAAAAGATTTTCAATCAAGCTACATACACACAGCCATGCCAATAGATTTAAAAAAAAATACAATTCGCTTGAAGTTCGTTTTTGCTGGACCAATGACTTATACGGAGGTACCGTGGTAGATAAGTAAAATAATATATGCTTGCCTAGTAAGCGAAAACTTTGTAGACTCAAAATGAATACTAGCGCAAAAATGTCTCAAGACGTTAAAAACGCTTGGAGTCAAAATTTAAACATTAAATTTCAGAAAATTTGTAATCTCTACTGATGAGATGACATTAAAACGACTCTTTCTTTCTTTCTTTCAGTATCGCGCGTGACGTCGTACCGTGCGCACATGCATCACGCGTATTATGATCTAAATCGCGAGTGACAATGTCTTTGTCTGTTGTAAAATGTAAACACTGTAATATAGTGATTAACGAGGTCCTAGCGTTCAGTCAAAAATGGACGTCATGGATGAAGAGAGCATAGTTCGCCTGTGTACTACGGCTTTCGTGGAGAAAGAAATTGAAGCGGGCTAAGGACTTGTTGTTTGATTCGCTAACTGCAGTCAAAAAAACAACGCGGAAAGGAGAAGGAAAAATAGTCTGCGTAACTTAGAAGATATAATTAGAATCCTTAAAAGAATGGATCCTGATAACATCCCAATTTTTGTGGCAAAAGAACTTCATCGTCTACCTCCAATCACTTTCGACCATATCGATGTTACAAGGCTGTTTAAATACATTATTTTATTGCAAAATGAAATAAAGTCACTTCGAAGCGAGTTTGCTACAGTACATCCAGTAAACCAGATACAATCTGAACTCGATAATATAAAACATGCATCATAAACACCAGCCTATATTAGTCCACTGCTGGACACAGGCCTCTCCAAAAGGAGGATTTTGCCATAATCGCCACGCTTAACAGGCGGGTTGGCGATCGCAGTTTGGCCAATGGTGGAGAGGAGACGCTGCTGCCCGTATTCTTGTGGCGGTTCTCCTGTAGTCGCCTCTTACGACACCCATAGGAAGAGTAGGGGTGGTGCTATTCTTTTAACGTGCCGGCACCACACGACACAAACATGCATCAATCGTTAACAATTTTGTAAACACCAAAAGAGGAGGGTTCGTGATAAACGAGTGCAATGATTGTGATAGCGGACCGATGGGGCTGTTAATGGACTATAATAACAGCGGAACAAAAAGTAAATTAAATAGTTTATCCAGTACACCAATTATTTTCGACAGTCAGTGCGACCGCTTTTGCCGCCTGCACCGGTGTTACGTAATGATAGTAGCACTGTGAGGTTGACTAGTACTACTCGGTCCCCAAATAGAGAAATATCTATGGCGGAGGTGGTGCGTAAGGAGAATGTGAAAAGTAACACATTAAACGATGACAGTGAATGGACCCAAGTGCAAAAACGACGTAAGAGCAAGAATTATTTTGTTGGAAAAGTTGGAACTGCAACTGGAGGCATGGAGCTGAATTTTAGAGCGGCAAAGAAAAAAGTTCCTATTTTTACTACTAATGTACATAAAGAAACATGTCCGCAAGACATTCGGTAATTTACCGATTATATATTGAAAAAGACTGGAGAAAAGGTGTTGTTTATAAAATAATCTATTAAAAATGAGAGTAAATAAATTGCCTACAATTTTTTAGTACCGAGTCATACGATGCATATGTTTCTGAATGAAACGCTATGGCCTAAAGGGATTGTTATTCGTCGGTTTGTACACTGGAAGTATCGAACTGCGGACAAGCAACCTGTTACGAAAAGTAATAAACAATAATACATGACAAATACAAGTAAATTAATAGTTATAACTGCAAGGGAATCAAACGCTCATTGGAGTGCGTAAGATCGCTTTGCGATTCTGCAGATATTATAGCTCTACAAGAGACATGGCTCCTGCCCCATGACATTCCCCTGCTCGACACAATAAGTGTCGACTACGCCTATGCCGGGAAATCTGCAGTAGATACTTCTACAGGAATGTTAAGAGGAAGACCGTACGGGGGGTCGCTATACTGTAGCGGAAAAATGCATTTACCTCTGTCAGCCACTTGCCCTGTGACAATGATCGAATAGTGGCATGTAAGGTAGTGAGTGAGGCAAAATAGTGAGTGCACCGTGCTTGTTATTTGTGTCTACATGCCTGTTGAATCCAGTGAGAATCTGATTGAGTTTACGGAATGCTTAAGCGAAATAAATTCAATTATAGACAGCAGTGACGTTGAATCTGTGTTTGTGCTTGGTGATTTTAATGCACACCCGGGTGACCTCTTCTGTAATGAACTAATGGGCTTCTGTCAGCAGCAACAGTGGAGTTGTGTGGACATAGAATGCTTGGGGTTGCATTAAGGTACGTATATACGTATATTAGTAACTCTCATGGTTGTTGTTGTTGGCTCGACCATAGCATTGGAACAGAACTGAGTAGTAAAATGGTATCTAGTGTAAAAGTTCATTATAATGTATTTTGGTCAGATCATTTTCCAGTAGAAATTGAATGTAATTTTAATGTAGTTAAGTATAAGAAATTGGTGAATATGCATGTGCCTAATAATATAGTTTGGGGCGATAGGACACCCGAAAAAATTAACCAATATCATGAATCCTGTCACAGTAAACTTAGATATACAGGGTGTAAAAAAGGCTTAACGAAGCTTTAAACCACGAATTCTATACTTTAAACCAAGTAGAATCAAAAAAAAATTATTGCTGGGAAATGACTTTTATTTTTGGGTATAAAAAAAAAAAATATTTCTAACCCGTAATGTATAGCGCGCACGCCACAGACTATGCCTGTGTGTGTAAGCGGATCATGTTTCTTTGTAAAAAAGTTTAGTATTATCAAACAGAAGTAAATTTTGTAAAAAATCTTTGAAAAAAAATTGTAACTTTGACTGTCAATAGCTCGGTAACCCGTCATTTCCCAGGTATAGTGTAAAGAAAAAAATGATCGTAATAATCCGTAGAATATGTGGTATTCGGCTTCATTAAGCCTTTTTTTACACCCGATATAGACTTTCCACAGGAATTTCAAATGTGTGCTGATAAAAATTGTAATAATGTTAATCATTGTAAAATTTTAGATACCATGTATTGCGATATTATTCGAGCATTGCAGGGTGCAGCGGTAGATAGTAGAGATCCTATTTATAATAATAAACAATGAAAAAAAAAAGCTTAGCGGCTGGAATACACATGTAAAAGAGGCAAATGCGGCGGCTAATGTCAAATTTAAAAACTGGATCTGGCATGGTAAACCTTCAACTGGACATATTTACGACGAAATATGCCTCAGTAAGAAAATTTTCTAATCCCGATTTAAATGGTACCAGGATCATGCCGATCAAAAAAAATGTATATTTTGGCCACACATCGGTCAGACATTTTTTTTTTTAATTTTTGGCAAAGTACTAATAAACTTAATGTTAACCCTAGTAGGGCCGAGTGCATCGACTCGGAACGGGATTCCCGGAAAATTGGTAATATTTTTAGAACATATTTTAAAATGAGTTCACCTTTGTCTCATATGTCTAAACAATATAGCTGCTCCGGGGATGATCGAAAAAAAAATGCAAATCTATTCAAAAGATGTTAAAAAAGTGATTAAGAACATGACTGGAGGTAAATCACCTGGCCATGGCGGCTTAAGTGTTGAACATCTGCGACATGTGGGCTGCCACTTGCCCAGAGTTCTTGCTATGTTCTATTCTTTATGTCTAAGACATAGGTATTTTCCTAGGGACCATATGAAAACGATTGTGGTGCCAATTGTAAAAAGTAAGACTGGTGATATTAATAAGACGAACTACCGTCCTAATTTGCTGGCCACAGTGATAGCATAGGTGCTTGACGGTTTGCTCAATTTACATCTCGAGAATCTTGAACTACAGCCCGGGAAATTCGGTTTTCGTCCTGGCCTTTCAACAGAGAGTGCCATATTTAGTTTGAAGCATACCGCTAAGTACTATTCAAACCATAAAACACCAGTCTATGCTTGTTTCTTAGATCTATCTGAAGCCTTCGACCTGGTTTCTTATGAGGTCCTGTGGGATAAACTTAGAAAGCGTAATGTACCTACAGAACTTGTAGTTGCGAGACATCTTGCATCACTGGTATTTGGTAATAAGTTCATGAACTCAACAGGGTCGAGTTATTTAAAACTTCCACGCATAAAAATGAGTACTTTCGATGGCAAACTAGAAGATTTCAAATCATTTTGGGATTTATTTGATTCTGTCATAAACCAAGATACAAAATTATCCCAAGTACAAAAATGTTATTATAAATCAATTTTTATAAGGAGAGCCATTAGAAATCATAAATACCTTACTACTTCAAATGAATCGTAATATTCTGCTATAGAGTTGTAAAAAAAAGATACGACAACCCATTTATTTTGGATTACCCTATTTTGCATCGCGGTACAGCGGAGCAACTAAGAGGACTCACTGTAAAGGTTCGACAACAAATGATGGCCTTACAAAACTTGAATCAGCCCGTCGACCATTGGGACTCTATTTTATTTTGCATTATTAGCAAAAAGCTGGACACGCTTACATTACGGGTCTATCACTCGGAGACTTCAAGTGAAGAACTGCCAAATAATAAGTCTCTACTTGATTTTATTGCCTAAAGAGCTAGTTCTTTGAAGGCAAGATCTTCCTCTACAATAACTAAAAATAAGATGGCAAATATTGCAAGCGAAACAAAAAACCTACAACTTGCATAATGTGCTCCAAAGAACACAAGCAACCACAAGCAAGAACAAATGTGTTAATTTCATTTTGATGTCGCCGCAGAAGAGGCATGATTTCACAACTAATAAAAAACTTTGTAAACCGTGTCTTACCTCGCATAAAAAACGTTGCCGATACAATTTCAAATGCACTGTTTGAAGCCAAGATCACAATCGCAGAGCGTTGTATGCCCTTCGAGTGTAATTAACCCACAAACTGCTCGTGTAAAACGATTGGCAATATGCCTTAAATAGTGTTAATTTAACTTTAATGGAGCACCGAGCAAATCTGCGAGCCAACAAGTTACCCCGGACAGCCAACGCCCTGCGCTCACATTCAATGTCAGCGTTGTCCTTAGGGTCATCAGTGACAATATGCCCAAGATATTTAAATTGTTTAACTCTGTTGAGAGGGAAACCGTTCAGTAAAATTGTGGGAACATGAGAATTACTGTCACCAAGACCGAAAAACATAAGCTCACTTTTCTTTGTGTTATACTTAAGACCATGACTTTCGGCATACCGCTCACACACGCCTAACAGTTTGCGAAGGTCGGAGATCGACGGACTCAGCAGCACCATGTCATCAGCGTAGCTTATGTTATTAACTGCAACTCCATCTATGTAACAACCTGCATGCATGCTGCTGAGTTCGGCGATCACATTGTCCATATACACATTGAAAAGCGTTGGCGAAGAGATCCCACCCTGCCTCACACCACACTCCAATCTGTACTCGTCTAAAAATCTATCTGCCCATTTAATAACGTTCACTTGACCAGCATACCAGAACTCTAATATACCTACGAGTTCTGTCGAGTTCATGAACTTATTACCGAATACCAGTGATGCAAGATGTTTCGCAACTTTGAAATGATGTTTCAATTCTTGTTAATATATCGTAATATCTTAATTCAAACTCATCGCTTTCGTCGTCAAGCTCGTCAATACTACTCTGTCAAGACAGTACCGGGAAAAGATTAATAATACACAAAATGTTAGTTATTCATCCAAATTTATTTTATCACCTTCAAAGTATGCTCCTTCAGAAGTGATACACTTACGCCAACGAATAATCCAATCAAAAAACATTTTTTAAACGCTTTATTCCGGAATCGAGTTCAGTTCTCGAGCGATGTCTTCTACCGAATGAAACCGGGTGCCAAAAAGTGGTAATATGAGTTTAGAAAAAAGAAAGAAGTCGGCTGGAGCCATATCTAGTGAATAAGGTGGCTGCTCGATGGTATTTGTTGAGTTTTTGGTCAAAAATCCAAGAATTTTCATTCCACAAATTTTTTTTTTTTTTTTTTACTTGAGATGGGCTTACTCTTGATCCCAATCTTGCTCTAGAGCATAGATGGGATCTACGATGGAGCGAGCTTGCCCAGAAGATGCCTATTCACTCTGGACTTAAAGAGAGTCAGGTTATATGCACTCGGAAATACAGACGCAGGCAGGGAATTCAAATCTTTAGCTGTGCGCATTATAAAAGATGATGAGAAGCGCTTAGTGCGGGTTATGGGTATATCAACTAAGAACGGATGGTAGCCGGCCGTGCGTCTGGATGTCCGATGGAAGAAAGGTGACGGTGGTATGAGCTCATGCAGCTCATGAGCACACTCTCCGAAGTACAATCTGTAGAAGACCGATAGGCAAGCAACTTTGCGGCGGTGAACCAGGCTGTGCAGCTTGGACGCCACCAGTTTTTTATCGCCTATTATTCTCTTGGCTCTGCTTTCTGGCTATTGTCGTCTAATTTTCTCTTTTAAACGCCGCATAACGCTTAAATAATACTCTTTTTTATCGTTTGACCCTCTGGCAAGAATTCTGAATTCTGCACAACACTGCGACAGTCAAAGAAAACAGTCAACATGACTTTGACTTTCGATCGAGTTTGGCGCGGTTTCGTCGGTTTCGGTTCAGTTGGAAGGCGCCACTCCGAAGCTTGTTGACTAGTTTGCATGTCATACTCGTAAACCCACGTCTCGTCACCAGTAACAATGCGTTTCATGAATGTTGGGTCAGAATTGACTCGTTCTAGCATGTCCTCAGCGACACTTTTGCGATTGAGTTTTTGGAGAAATATCAGGTCTTTTGGGACTAGCCGAGTGGCAACATGTTTCATACCCAATCGATTATTAAAAATGGTACAAATCGACTCGTGTGACACAGAAAGTTCGAGGGCTAGCTCTCTCAAACTTGAATGAGGATTTTTAGTCACTATTTCCTTCACTTTTGCGATGTTATCTTCAGTAGCAGACGTTGATGGCCTACCAGTCCATCACATCTCGACCGCTTTTGAACGCTTTGTACGACTCATAAACACGTGTTTTTGATAAAGTAGATTCCGTAAGCCATCTGTAACATTTTCAGAGACTCCGAACACGAAATCCCATTGGCGATGCAAAATTTAAGACAAACTCTTTGTTCGATGTTTTTGTCCATTATGAAATTCGTAATACACACTAGATATGGTATAACTAAAAACAATACTGTATTTATATAATTATCAGATAACTCAAACTCCGCGCCAAAATGGAAAACAGTTGTGCCAATCTAACAACAACAAAAAATATATAATTTTGAATTTTGAATAAACAAATTATCAATTCCCGAAACTTTTTTGACAGAATGTACATAACATATCGTGTTGTGTATTTTAAAAAAATGAAAAAATTGTTTCTAACATCTTCTTTCGGATTTTAAGTGCGACGGCATCCATTTTTATAGAAGCGAGACATTTATCTATTTTCTGCTGTCCTCTGGCAATCCTCAATGATTTTAGAGAAAGTGCACTTACTTGCTTTACTGATTCCTCGCTCGATGTTTCACTCACCGACTTATCCATGTTTTATCGTTTTATAATAAATCGGGTTATTGTTATCCCGGGTTTAGGCACCAAATTCACTCACCGACTCATCCATGTTTTTTTTTACGTTTAAAGGTGTGTACCTATTGTAAGATGAAAAAATATGACATACATGAAAAAAACAACAAGAAGAACGAAAAATATTGATATTCACATAAAAGAAATAAAAAAGTATAAATAAACAAAAAGGTTTTATGTCGTAGACAATATTGTTAATTGATTTCTTTTGCCAATAAATTAGTCATCGTATCTACACTTAGAGCATTCAACCAACAGGAGACGCCATTGACAGGCATTCCCCTCTGCCACAAGTCTATGACCGTCGGTCACAGAGGTTATATAAAACTATTTGCAGCGCGTTTCGCCATCATTGTCAAATCACGGTGAGCGTGGAAGGACCGCAGCTAAAAACGCCAAATTACGCCGTGTGCTCGTTTCAAAAAAGATCAGAAACATCTTATGTTCTAAAGGACAGCGTAAATTTTCATCTATAAGTATTATTGAGTCTCAATATTAGCAAATAATGCCTTAAAATTGCAAAAACCTCATAAAATTTGTCAATCAAAAAGTGATACCAGTAAAAGGTAAAAAATCCTATTTAGCGTAATTTTTTATACTGAAGTACCCAACTTTAAAATCACACTGGTATTTCACGTTTGATATTGTTAATAATATTAATTACAATAGATGATTATTGAATTAATGATTTATCACAGTTAACAAATTATGATTCTTGTTTAAGTTTTGCGCAATTTTTTTGGACTTAATACTTACTTTTAAAGTATCAATGGTCAATACTATAAATATTTGCATTTAATCGGTCTACTTCAATAATTTAATATATTTGCGAACTTCACCTTATTCTGATTCTAAAATTTGAGATTTTTATTGATATACGCTGGCCACCCTGCAGCAAAATTGGTGATGGGATAGCACAAAAACAAAATATCGATATCGATTTAACCACTTGACCTTTAGGTCACCTAAAGTTGGCATTCCATCCGAATTTATTTCAAAAATGGGAATATATTCGAAACATTCCCAATGAACCCACCCGTTGGGAAAATAAACAGGTGGATTAGGTTTTATTGTTTATATGAATTTATTTAACACAAAAATGATGTTAAGGCTCAGGTTACAAGCATTTTTGTTGTTATTTATTTACACATACAATAAAAACTGTATGGTGTTATAAATTTTGTTTAATTTGGTTGCTTTACTGTAAGATCCGTGTTATTTATATAAAAATAGGCATTATTATATTGTGTCCATATTAAGATGCCACTAAATATTAATATTCATTATTTTTGCGAAAATATAATATTACAAAAGGTTATGACAAAATCTTTGTAACAAAATAAGTTGACAAAATAGAAATCAATCCATTCCAAAGAAACAAAACTTTATATTATAAAGTTTCCGAGCCAACCATCTCCAGTCACCACCATAGACAGACCCAGACCAATAATATTTGAATTCATTTACAACTTTGTCTTTCTAAGCAAGCAGAAAAATTGGTATTATGATATTCTTATTTCATGATTTCTCTAGAGTCTAGACTAATTTCATGTTTTCGATTTAAGAGATGAAAATATTTGTAATATTTTTAGAAAGTCTTCTGCCTGAACCGGGAGTTGGGCCAGCCAGATGTGGAAAAAGCAAGATTGATATTCAATTTACAGGTCTTTTAATTATCATTATCTATCTATCTGGAGAATGCCTTTACTCCAAGAGGGAGGGGCTAACTGAATCATATCCACAATGATATAGAACTACCTTACCTATACACTTTTCGAAATAGTATACAGCGCGAATACAGCTAAAATAGTTAACACCCAATCTTGCAAATCCTACTTTACAAAATTCAATCTTCTAACTTAACCTTCAATTATATTTACGATTTTTGCGGGTTATAGCCCAGTATTTTTTTTGTTTTATTATAATTATGAAAATATACCTGAAAACCAAATTTTGCAGGTATTTCTTGCAGCTTTAGGCTTGGACTTTAACCAGCCGGAATCTATTAGAATCAGCTAGAATTCGTTCACGACGACCTTATTGCTTGCGATGGATTGAAACCGTACTTACCCGGACCGGTTTTCCGGCTGGGATTATTCCAATCCTTAAACTCTACCATACTGACGTATATTAATAAATAACCCTGTAGATCTAAATGACAGCTAAAAGAAAAGTTTCTATCATCACCACTACCAGCCTATATCAGTCCACTGCTGGACACAGGCCTCACCAAAAGGAGGATTTTGCCATAATCGCCACGCTTGGCAGGCGGGTTGGCGATCGCAGTTTGGACAATGGTGGAGAGGAGACGCTGCTGCCCGTCTTCTTATGGCGGTTCTCCTGTTAGTCGCCTCTACATAAAGTTTCTATCTTACACATAATAAAGAGTCTAAATTGAATAAAACCTTATCATAATACTGGCAGAACTCATCGATAAAATTTATCGATAGTGTTAAGCACTATCTTCGTTTATTTAAAACTGACGTCACACTCGTGCATGTATAAGTTGCCCTTGTGTGTGAATATATTTGTGTGCGTCTAGTTTAAGCTAGTGTAAGATAATTTTTGTTGTGTGCGAGCGTAGCAACGTCATTGAAAATGCGTTAGTGTTAATTCCCTATGTGTGCGTTATACCCTTCCCCCCGCAAGAAATGACAGACTTTTTCTCATAGATTTTAGCGAGCTTGTCGTCTCCTGTTGGTTGAATGCTCTAAGTATCTACACTTCCTTCTTTTATAAAAAAATGGATTTGTTTGCTGCCATTATTTATTATCTGCTATGTGGGTAGTAAGTATTGGTTTTCACTGTGAATTTAATGCATTGGATGACAATTTAACCTAATGGCAATGGATACAGTTTGACTAGTTACGTTATAATTTATCATTTAAAACCATGAGTGACCGCTTGTGTTTTTTCGTAAAGTGAAAAATGCAGGATTTGTTTTTGGATAAAAATCACAAAATTTACGTTTAATATAAAAAAAAAACCTAACAAAGATTGGACATGTACTGACAGAAGAATTTTTAATGGATCGGCTACGCTGACTCAGAACGAAAAACAGATTTTAAGGGAATTTGTACACTCGTGTTTACCAGAATCTATCATAAATCTATGACGGTATGACGGTAGCTCCTAAAGTATGGCACCCAAAATAGTAATTTTGTTGTAGTTTTTAGACAATCTCAAAATGTGTCACTTTATACAATAAACCTCGTTTGGCAGTCGGGTAAAAATCAAGTAAATTTACGCGGCAAGTTCTTGTAATGAGTTCAAATAACTGGTAAATTGATATAATTTTCAGCAAAATTTCTTATTATTTCAGTTTCTTCTCTAATTAGACATTTAATAATTTTTGAAATAATCTCTGTTTTACATTTTCCTTGATAGGCGATATCATCACCTTTCAAATCAATCTGTTTCCATAATGATCTACAAAAGGACCTCCAGATCTACAGAAATAGTATTCTTTGCATACTATACTTTTTTTAAAGTTTGAATGGCTGCCATTTTATTAAAGAGAAAATTAGACCCCTAAATGGGGAGTTTTTTGTCGATAAAATTTGATAAATAAAAAGCTCTTAAATTATCCCCAGTCAAAACCCAGACACACTACTATAATAATTAATATTAGCGCACTTTATTAACACTTTCACTGTCCCAAAGCAATTGTCAGTACAATTGCCACACGTCCAATCGTGCATTATATGCAATGCACGGACGTATGAACTTCAACCGCCGTAACAGATGAAAACAAGATCCATAAATCAATTTGCAGTCTGAGGCTTCAAATACATGTTACTTGATTCGACATTTTCTACACGGATTTAAATTAGTTACTTAATTAGGTACTAACGCAGTGCATACCAAAACAATCATCATTATGCTGTTCATGGATTTGATGCCTCCGACTGCAAATTGATTCTTAAAATCTTGTTTTCATCTTTTAAGTTCACTATTTACTCGGTCGGGTTTATTGTTTGTTTTTTAGTTTGTTGTGTTCTACTTCTACTTTTCAATAAACTATAAAGCCTAATTTGTAACTTTTAATTGAAAAAAAGGTTTGAACTCTAGTAAGTAGTATCTGAAATCGGGTTTTTCCGTTTAATTCATGTACCAATAGGTATTCCGGGTAATAACATAGCCTATGTCACTCCCACAACTGAGACGAATCTAATGACATATCATATGTTGAAAACTATTAATTTAACGGTTTTTCCTTCCTATTTTTTCAGTGTATTTTTTTGCCTGTTCCTGTAGGAATTTTGTAAAATAAAGTAATGAATACTATTAGCACTGAAAATATGTGACCCTTAGTAAATAAAAGAAAATTTCAAAATCGGCTAATCAGTATTGCAGATCGGTGTTTCCCGCGTAATCTGTTCCCGCGGGAATTTCGGGAAATAACATACCCCTTGTCACTCCCACAATTGAGACGAATGTATTGATATATAATACTTTAAAATCATTTAAACGGTTTAGGCTATAGGGCGTGCCAAATAAATAGACATACATACATACATTCGCTCGAAAAACATAACCCTCGTTTGGCAGTCGGGTAATAACAGGTCGTTGATTGTGAATATATTCTAAAAAACTAAAATAAAGATAATCTTAAGTGAATTTAAATTGGAATCGACTGTCAATAACCACTTGATATTCTGAACTGGTTTGAAGAAACCTGCGAATTTTATGTTATTGATAAGTCCGAATTATGCGATTTAGTAGTTTTCGAAATTGTTGGGAATAATCTGAGACTGATAGATAACTTAACAAAATATAAGTAATACTTACATTCATAGCAGCCGCGGCAGATATTTTTGAAACAGCTTACTTATGTAGGAATAATCTCCAGTCAGTTATTTTTAGATTGAAGTATGTAGGGTCAAAACTACCAACCATCCAAAACAATGCAAGCCAACGTTTTATTAAAGATTGCAAGAACTATTTAATTTACTTTGCGGTGCCACAAGAGCAAGAGTCTAATATTGTTTATTATCAGAGCTTTAGAGCCTAATTCAAATCAGTGGTATTGTTATGATCACTTCATTAATAAAATAAAAAACAAACCAATTAGAAACCAATTTATGTTTTAATATTTTAACAGATTATAATAAACATTCAAAATGTCTAAGATTTCATAAAAAAATGTACATAACATCATTATCAAAAACATCAAATAAAATAAGACTAAAGCTCTATAAAATTATTTCAATTCGATACCATAAAGAGTCAAATACAAAAAAATATGCGCAAGAGTAGCTTCTGAAAATATAATATTATAGACGATAGCTTGTGTACAAAATGTTTTGCAAATATTGTAACTTATTATATCTATAATTTCAAAAAAATATTGATATCAACAAGAGTTAAAAAGCCAGCCTTTCTTTTGGTTTATAAGTGAGGAAAAAGTCCCTAAACTGTGGCACTTGGACCACTAACTGCCCCGGGAGCCCGCAGTTGGTCATCATCTCTTTGATTTTTTCTTCCTCCAAGCCCTTCATGAAGCAGAGGTCAGATAAAAACTCCAACCACTCGTCGAAGTTAAGTTCTGTTTTACTGAAATTATTACACAAAAGCTTTAAAGATGGTTCCAAAATCAAAGGAAAATGCAAAAAAATCGAGTTCCTCAACGTAAACTGAAAAAACTGGAGAAAGAATTAAAAACTCTTACTCCTGTTTCAGTGAGTCACTTACAATAAACGAATATTGGTGAAAAATAAAAGAAATAAACAAGAAATTATTCAGGTGGAAATATCCGGAAAAACCCTATGTCCTATATTGTTTTTATGTAATAAAGTTTAATAGTGTAATTAAGTTCTACGAAAAACTAAAAAGCGAAAAATTTTATTTACTAAAACATGTCTAATCAGTTCGTTTTAACAGTTGTCTTTGACGGATATATCAAAACAAGAAGTGAGGACCATGTGGTAGATTCACCTGAACAGAAGAAAGGTGGAGGCCGCCCGCCACTAACCTGGTGGTTTAAAATACGAAGAGACCTCAAGGCCATTTGCCTAAAAACACAATCCTGGATAGATTATCCTGGCGCAGAAGAGTGAGGCGACCCGACCCCAATTAATGAGATAAGGGCAGGACAAAGGCGAAGAAGAAAACTGTCTACGCGCACGGGACTAGTAGGTACCACAGATCGAAGGGGGACTGTGAATGAGGATCGGCGAACGGCGGCGAACGAGACTTTAACATCTAAATCTACACCATCGAAGGAACCTCACAAAGACCTAATTCATTCATTTGGTGAGTCTGAGTGAATGAACGCATTTTAACTCTCAATGGCTGGCACCGACTCCAAAAAGAACTGATAAGGTACGTTTAAGTAAATATTATTTTTCGCTTGCAATTTAATTTCGTAGTCTGTTTTTTATTTTCTATTAAACTTTATTTTTCATTTTTATCAAACAATATTTTAACTTTTGAACAGCCACTTAATAACAGCGCCACGAAAAATCAAAATAAAATAACATATAGTTAAGTATTAATTAACGAATATATTTAAAATTACAGATTTGGGCAAACTATTTACCATTTTTTCAATGATGAAAATATAAAAGAATACTGGCTTAATAGCTGGCAGGCCACAGACAGACACTTTTTGGAATAAGTGTTGACGACTACACTGCCATTGTTGTTGTTTTTATTTAATTTTTTTTGTGTTTTAAATAAAGAAAAAAAAGTGTTTTGATTTCATATTATCATGTAGAAGTTAAAAATTGGTATGCACTGATCTGAGATCTGGATATCATTTTCCTCTATGAATCTAAATACGTCACTCTCCGTAGTACAAGTATTACTACTATTTTAAAAATAGTTTTACGATGTTAAGACTCATCAAATCTATCTTTCGACAGCTTAAAATAGTTTGAAATTAATCTGGCCACGGTCAGACATGTTAACCTTAGTTAGGTAATTTATCGACAAAAGTTTGGATTTGATGCGTGAATCAAAGTGGTGTTACGAATTTTAATTAAATAAGATAGGATCCAGATGCGCCAACCTGTATTTATTGAACAGAATTCCAGTGTCAGTCATGGTTATTTTTCTATCATCCATGATTTTAGCTTGCCTCATCCAATAGTCGGAACGGTAAAGCGTGATCGTTGTGCCGTCTCTATTGTGGTCGATAAGCTTAGAATACTCATAAAACTGGCCATCGAGTGTAGCGACTTCAACATCTCCCATTACTTGACACTATAACTAGGTAAGAAACGTAGACAAATTTTCTCAATTGATTTTATAAGTTTTACTGAACTGTTAAGTATAAGTTTTACTTTTAAATTAAAAATAAATAGGTAGACATATGCCTGTTATTAAAAAAAATAGAGACATATTTAAGAGAAATTACTCATTTGTAAAAAAAATAATGGTTTAAAAAATATAAATGTAACAAACACACTTGAGTCTTGACCGTTCGTCCATAAGTAAACAAGTAAACTTCAGGCGTGCTCATGAATTGCGAATTTACCTACCTTACTCAAAAATGACAAAGATAAGATACCTTATAGACTTTACACACAAAAAGTGAAACTTCAGGAAAACAAACCCATGGGTGAAATTATCGTGAGTCACAAAAAAGATCAAAAAACCATATGAGCACGATAGCGTAACATATTACGGACGAATTGGCGGTACTACGTTTCGGATTAGTACCAGTTAGGTAAAAACTCAAAAGCATTTACCCTTTAGTTTTCAACAGTGAAAATTACAAAGAGCCCTGTAAAAATACCCGGAACGATATTTTGTTGTTTGTCTCACTCAAATAAACTACGTAGAGTTTGTCTGGTTGTAGTTGTCAATGACTGACAAGGTAATGGTTGTCATTGGCAACTACTGATCAAATAAACTACTACGTGGATTGGCAACGAGCCATCCACTGATCAAGTAATCACTATTTGCAATATTACAGAACATTACCTTACTTCGTATTTTATTTCCTTCGTTACAATACCTACTGGACAAAAGTTTTAAAAACTTATTTTATAATTAGCTAGTTTCTGTGACTTTGCTCGCGTAAAATTATGTTTCATTACGCATCAGCAGTAAACAAATCCTTAGGGAGGCCTGTGTTCAGCAGTGAACGTTGTATGGCTGAAATTATGATGATGATAAGTAAAAAAAAAAAAAAAAAACATTCAATTAAGTTTGCATTACAGCCCGAATATCAGCAACGAGGAATCGTCATACATTTTGTACTAATAAAGGTAAGCTTTCAATTTAACCCTCTTGTGTCTTTTTGATATGGTCATATTTTTATTAGTTAAACTTAGGACTTAAAATATAGTTTGAATCTTAAAATGCATAGTAACGAGACCTCTTGCTTGACACGATACAATACTTTACTAAAAGTATCTGAGGGAATGGTGGCCCCGCCAATAACTTTACCTACATTACTTATCTTTTTTTTCGGAATCTTACCTACCTTTTGTCGTTTTTTGAACCCTCATAACCTTGTGTTCGGAATATACAAATATCTAGAAACCCCGATTTCATCAGTGACTCATAGATGATCATCAAAATTCTTCGGATACTCCCTGAAGTCTTAGAAAGCTGAAATTTGATATGTAAGCTAGCATAATAATAGCATTATTATGCTAGCTTACATAATAGCAGCAGCTAGCATATATAATTACATTTTTTTTGCTGTTTGTTTAATAAAACAAACAGCAAAAAAAATGTAAAACTAAGTTTGCATGAGATTTCAGCCAGCTAAGCCCAATATTTTGTCTAGGGTGAACTGAAATTAGGGCTTGTAGAGTTAGGGCGTATAGAGTTATAAGCTTGCTCTACATGAGATGATAACTTTTTGATAGTGCAAGCCACTGACTCATCTAGGCAACATTTTACATGAAAATGTTGTTGTTAGAGTAATCAATAACATTGTAAATAAAAAAGATAAAAACCAATTCTCACTAGACAAAATAAGTCTGATTCAAATAACAGAAGATTTGATTTCAGCTGCAAAAAACGCTAGCCTAATTAAAGAAAAAAAAAAATAAAGCAACGCAGAAAATAAGGATACCTGTTTTTTATCTTGATAAAATAACATTGTAAATAAAAAAGCTAAAAACCAATTCTCACGAGACAAAATAAGTCTGATTCAAATAACAGAACACACTATGTTATATGAAATAAAATATGAACCCGTTTTTCGAAATAAATTATTTGAATTTGAATTTTTAGTAACAAGTAGCTGTTTAGTCTATTAACTCCACGGCGGTGGCTCCACTAATTACTATGAGTTAATAGAAAGCTTACTTAAGAGTATTTTTTACATTATGAGCTTATGCGTCGCCGTAAATTTTTTACAAACTTTGCGAAAATTCTGTTTGAAGAGTTTCCGTGCCGCGTCCGCGTTTTGCCTTTAAGAAAGATTGGAGTGGCACTTCCGAGGCCCACGATGCCCTAGTGGGCCGAGGTGGATAGGGAATACTCGTGAAAACAATTTCTATTAATGTTTTTCAAAATATTGATACCAAGTCTACTTTCATAACATCTCGTTGAATGCCTTGACAAAAATATGATCGTTAATGATAATATTTATAACCATTCATCTAAGTTTTGTGTTATCTAACAAAATGAACGAATCAAACCTTTTGAAATAATAAATAAGCTTTCATCAGTCACTTTAAATGCGACTTAAGAAGGCATTACTTAGTAAACGCTGCAGAATCAATATAAGTCGATGCTATTGCCACTACTTATCACATAGATGTCATGTGTGAAATCCAAATAATTTAGTAAAAGTTAATAGAACTAGTCCATAAAGACGAGCAGCAATCCCAACACAGATGCAAAAAATAAAAAATAATGACAAATGGTCATAAGACAAACAGTTCGGGGATCAAGCAATGCTATGCTATGCTCCTGTTTGATTTGAACCAACTTCTAGGGACACCCTATAAACATTTAACTGCACTGAGTTCTGCCGTTACCTGCTCAATCGCCAGACCTCAACCCAAATTGAGCATGCATAGGAAATGCTCCAGAAAAGAGCTCTGCCGAGTCCACACTCGGCCTCCCATACATACCCCACAACGACTTTTAACTTGTTAAAAAACAAACGGGCAATGAATGGCGATTCCTCAAAGTGAATTTTGGGAATTGATTTTTAACATGATAAATGGCTGTGGTTTCGGATTCGTGTTGATGGTGGATACACAGATTATTAATTATTTATCTTTAAATAAATAAATAAAAATTAAATCCTGATTTGCCATTTGATTATATTAACTACCCACAATATGCTTAAATTACAATATTATTAACGATTACGAAATATAGGGATAAGTTGGTACTTTATACATAGGAATTAAAAAAAGAACCTAGTCTTGTATAATATTTAAATAATTGTATTTTTCATTAGAACCTATTTATTTAGTATGTGAGAACCAAGGAGTTTATATTGTACGTGGTAAATTATGTTGTTTTAGAACCTTGGGAAAGAGCATCTTGTTTCCAACACAAGTATTATTATTTCTTTCTAGCCCCCAAGAGGCGAGCACGCGGGACTATATATTGCGTCGCCATCGCTAGAGTTTTCGGGTTCAATCCTCGGTAAAATTTCTTTATACTGAACGTAGCATTCTCCATGTGGTACGTAGCACTGATCAAATAATACTACGTGTACGTAGTACACTCCGTATTACATATAAATTCCTTGGTGAAAACCATGAAAACAAAAACGTCTCAAAACGTTTATGCAGTCCCAAAGAAATTACAATATCTTTGGCAGTCCCTGATGCAGTCATAATAATTAAAAATTATATGCAATATCTTTGTATGTAGGTAAGCAAGAAAGGTAACTTGGCATTTTTGACCCGGTACCTCAAAATGCGCGACCTTTATTGAAATGGGGTTTTTTATGAAGGTTTAGGATTAACATTTAACGGAATGTTTTTATTTTGATCCTAATGCATGGGGGAAAAAGTTATGTGCTTTAACGCAAAACATATATTTATCCTAATTATTGATTTTCAATCATTATAACTTACTGGGATACGTTCTCTGGTGCTCGTAAGACGCAATGCATATTACAATGCAAAGTTAAGAGGCCCTCTTTTTTATCACAGTATATAAATAATAATAAATATAATATAGTCGGTGCGATTAACACATTTAACTCTCCGTGGGGGCACTGACGCCAAGAATAAGTGAAGATTTTTGAAGTCGGTTATTAGATTTTTTAAATGTTTTTTTTTATCTAGCCATTTTAAGTGTTAGGGCTTTAACAATACTTTAACGTTCAATGGAGGATCTATCATTTTAAAAATTGTTTCAAAAGATCGTGTCCATAGGATAAGGTCTTGCGTTCAATGCCTTAGTCAATTTTAATAACGAACTTATATATGTTTTCTCGTTTCCTGGTGTACTGGTTTACGTGCCCAGTAAATACGATTACTGTCTGGTACCTCATAAGTGTCACGTCTACCTAATGCACTACAAAATACGTTCTGCCGACAAATCGCAGTATTATTTACTGACTCCTAACCGTTAAGGAGTTCTGAGGCCTCCATCATCAGCTCAGCGGTATGATATGCATATTAAAACCTTCTCCAGAATATAACAAATACTTTTCTGAAAACCGCATCAAAATCGGAGCATTCTTAGGTTTGTTCGGGGATTACTTATTTTTTGTCAATGGCGGCTTGGAATGACGAGAGGGAAATTGCGAGGAACAAATAGAAAAGCTCCTCAACAGTCGTGGACCTTTTAAGGAAGATATTATGCATTTTTGTTTGCTATTTTATATATTCAGAAGCATGGATATACGAAAATTCGTTTTTTAATAAAAAATCTTGTTTCCTAAAAAAAAAGTTTTCCATTCTTTTGAGGAATGCGACTTATCTCATCGGGTAGTTCATGGTCTTAAACATACTCCGACTAGTTTCGTTAGTGGTCGCTGGTGGGTCAAAGGTCCGAACAAAATGCCCAAATTAAATTACCTTTATATGTAAAAAAGCATGGATGTAGGTATTATTATGGAACTATTTGATTTGTGGTATGGGGATGTGACTAAATCCTCTTTGGATGTGACATTAAAACGTCACATCTGAAAAAAATGTTTGTTTCTGGCGTTTAAATTTCACATTACGGTTTATCAGTTTATCAAACATATTCAAGCGTTTCTCGCTATCTGAAATCTAATAAAATTGTAAGATAGAAAATATGTAAGTATTTGTGCTTAGAATTCGCACCTACGAAGTTGTAACGCTCGAAAATTTCGAAACGTCGAAAGTTTCGTTTTCCTCGACTATGGCATGATTGTGTTCATTCAATGCATTGGATATGATGTATTACCAAAGTATATTATAGTATTACCGCTTCTTATTAAGCACAATAACTATTCGACGTTTCACTTGTTTGTATATGGTAACAACAGTGTCTTGCATCTAAAAAGACTTCACATAAATCGCTTTAATAAGACGTCCTCAGCTGAAGACAGATCACCTACACCTTCAGATGGCCTCTAAAACTTTATTCAGAGTTCGCCGAATTTTTTCCATCTTAAGGTTTTACCGTCATTTATTTTACACTACATTTATTTTGTTTGCATGTAGCAGACTTAATTAAAGCGATCTAAAAGAAACTTTGTTAATCTAAAATGTTTATTTTACTCTAGAATTATAGGATACTCGTATTTCTCATCGATCTCCTTCATAATTATTATTTTCGGTAATGTTTCAAAAACCACAAGCAAATATTTTTTATATATCTATATCCTTCTATTTAGTTCTGCATTTAGTTTATCACTTTTCAAGTTTTCCTAATTCTTCACTCGCCATTGTCGTCGAATTTAGTTCTTCAGGTGTGTATTATCGATCGATCTACGTTTTAATTTGGAACACCAACATTTTACCATAGCATAAGGATCATTTTCTTCTAAATTAAATTAAAAATGACTTTTTTTTGTAACGAACTAGCTAATTAGGGCGCGTATTTAAAAATTACATAACTTTATTTATTTATTCAGAAACACGACTTACAGATTTATTGAAAAAATATCGTGAAGCACAGAACGCACGTGCAAGTAACATTTTACAGTGTCATCTAGTCATCCAAAGTCATAGTTAGAAAAAAATTAACTAGTGTTGGATGTAAGCCTCCCCCAAAAAGCGCCAAGGACCACGATCTCTTGCTTCTTTCATCCAGCCGTTGCCAGCCATCTTGCCTATATGTCGTCGGTTCATCGTGCTACGGGGCGTCCTATACGCTTGCCTAGGCGTGGTATCCACTCGGGAACCCGTTTACTCAACCTGTGATCGGTTCACTTAAGTTTGCTACCTTTTTGAGGTAGTCCAAAAATGTAGCAAACTTAAGTCCGTTACTTTAGATCGATCTTTCCATAGCTCGCCGAGTGACGTATAAAAAAGGGTGGGATAGCTTTACTGTCATGTTTCACGTTTCGGCTTCGTATAGGTCATCACTGGTATAAAATGATGATATTAAAATATCGTTTAACAGAAACTTTTTGATTGCTCCTTGTATAATATAGTTCTTATTTTGCCGCATCCTAAAATACCCATTTTGTTTTTAGTGTTTAGTTGTTCGGCAAACGTGTTAATTTTGTCGTCCTTTCTTTCTTTATTTTTCCGGCCTTTGTGAGAGGGTTGTCTTTGTTTAAATTCGTTAAATAATATAAAACATTACCTATGCAAAAACAGATATATACTAAATATGTACATAATAATACGTACGTTGTAGGTAAGTTAATATAACCCCAATACAACATACCTAGTATAATCGAAGATCTGGGTTGCTATAATAAATGATTAATTCCATGAGATATTATTTGTTATATTCAAAAGGTGACTTTGGTCAGTAGTTTGTAACGTAACGGCTTCCTAAATTATAGACACAATTTTTTCTGTATTTGACTTCTTGTTATTACGTCGATATAGGAGGTTTCATTCCTTTTTGACATTGGAAATGTATATTCGTTCGCTTCAGTATGGGCCCCGATTTCACGTAAAAGTGCGATTCCGTTATGACTTGGAGAGTTGTGAAGATATAATAATAAAAAAAAGCTCAAAAGACGCGTATTTACAAGTTTAACTGTAAGGTGCAACAATAATTATTTCGGAAAGTTAAAAAGGAAAAAAGTTATAGCCGAAATAGTGAAAAAAAAAATTTTTTTTTCCGAACTTTTGATTTTGGCGCTCGATATTCTGGAAACGAAGAATGATATCCAAAAATCGAGAAAAACTCCTCCTGACAATTTAGTCAGCTACAATTTAAGCTGAAAACAAAGACGATCGGGTTAAGGGTTTGCCCTGTAGCCTAACCTTTTTAAAAAAAGTCAAAAGTCAGAACGACATTTTTCTATTTTTCTTTTCACATTTTCCTGCTATTTGCAACCACATCGTTGGTATTTGGCATTGCGTTAGGGTGTGAGGCGGCAATACATTTTTCTTGGTTTTTTACTATAGGACATGAGGCTTCAAACTATATAACGGTTAAAGTTGACATTAGAAATGCTTTTAACAGCGTAGAGAGAGATACCATCCTGAATGAAGTCCTAGAGCAAACTACCTTACTTTATCTATTTATTCACCATTGCTACTTTTCTCAAGTTATCTCTTTTTCACAGACAAAGTTATTCAGTCGCAGGTTGGAGCTCGGCAGGGAGATCCATTGGGGCCATTATTATTTTGTTTGGGTATTCAAAAGATTATATGTAACCTAAAAGCACCTTTGCATGTTTTGCACCTTGATGATGGTATTTTAGGAGGAAGCCCTGAGCTGGTCTTGGAAGATGGAAAAACGTTGGTTACAGCTCTTAAAGCGGTAGGTTTGGAAGTCAATCCAGCCAAATGTGAAATTTTTAGTTGTGGTGATTTAGTCATGGTCTCTCTTGAGGAATTTGATTCTCTTTTGCCTGGTATCAAACAGATTGACAAAGCGTCGTTCAATTTGTTGGGTGCTCCTATATTTCCTGAGGGTGTCAGTTCTGTTCTACATCTTAAAAGGCAGGCATTCTTAGCGGCACGCGAGCATTTGGCATATCTATCGGGACATGTTTCTCCTGTTCTGCTTCGTAATTGTCTTACGCGTCGATAAAAATCATCAGTCATAAAAACTATGTTCCTATTTTTTGTTTTACTACAGTTTTGTATTTATAATAATCATTCTTCATTTAAAAAACTCATACTTTTTTGTTTTTTTTTATTACTACTGTCGGAACTCATAACAGACAGTTCTCATAATATTTTTATTAATACTTTCATTACTAAAAATTTTACAACTCATAAATCACATTCTTTCCTTCTTATTTTATATATTATTTAATCCAATATCACCACCATACCTACAGAAGCGTTTTACATTTAGGCAGTCTGCCCTGGGTCACGAAATGGGGTATTCCCATAATGTCCACCTCTTATTTCCCTTAGTTCCCTTACATTCATCTCATACGTATTCACAGTCCTTCACTGTGTAATCCATCGGCTTATGGAATTCCTTGCCGATGTCTATTCGGCAGTCTGAATAGTGATTCAGACTGCCGAATAGACATGAGACATAGAATGTGAGTGCACAATGCAACGATTTCTTGAAACCATTCAAAACTGACAAAAACACACCCTAAAACCAAATTTAAAGCATATCAAACATAGAAGTAGATACTTAAAGCGAGGCTAATGCAGGCTTTTCATCAGACGTTTTCCTTTACTTTTCACGTGGTACCTATAGATAGTATAACATTTTACAGGATGCCACTGGCTTGGCTTGGCTTAAAAATCCATAATAACATAATACATTTCTTATTTTTGTCGTAGTCGTTATGACGCCGCCATCGCGTCGCCGACCGAGGATCGAACCCGGACTGGAACCTCAGAAAGTTCCAGTCCGGGTTCGATCCTCGATTCGGGTCAATGTAGAAAACGAAATTATCTATTGTTCTGGTTCTGGGTGTTTCGTTGTTTCTGATTTCTATAAGACAATTGCCCTAGATACTTTCCTTACGATCAGAGCAACGTATGTGATGTTGTTCAATATTCATTATTTATCTTACTTTGGTTCTAACTTAATTACTCACTAGTTTTGTGAGAACACGCAAAAAATATTGAAAGGACACAATATTATTACTGCAAGTCATTTATTTCGACTTCATTATTAATTTTACAGGGCTCATTTTGAGGACATGTTAATTTTTACTTTAAGACGTTATGTACCAAATGAAATCAATAAATATAATATAATTATGATTTATATAATATAATTATGATTATATCAGCTCTTTTCGTGATTACTCATATGCAGCTGATAAATATATCTGTAAGATAAGAAATGCGTGGGCTGAATTTAAAAAAACCTTACATGTGCGAGTCTCACTCGCCCTCCGAGGGTTCCGTCTGGGTTCATGAATTGTTCACAGGAACCAACGTGATGAAAATACCTTTCTATGTTCGAAATGACATGTTTTTGTATGTAAGAACAAAAATTAATGACGGAAACTTCTGAAAACAAAATTATTAGCTTTTATCATAGTGATATTTAAGTTATGTTTTATTGATAAGAAACAATATTGCTAATATAATGCAAAGCACATTTTAACAGCTATCATGTCGTACTAGAAGAAAGTTGCTTCTAGTACTAGCTTGTTTTAGTTACCAACTACTTAATTCACAAGCATGATGTTTTATAATACCTATTTATAATACCTAATGAATATGTCAGTGGGTATAATAATTTCAACGAGCAATTTCTCATCTCGAGATAATGGCCTAGGCCTTTGCCTGGGCCTGTGCCTAGGCCCCAGAGAACGCTGCAATTATTATTTTTCTAGTTGGTATTTAACTGAAGAATGCTAAAGACGAAGCATTACCTGTGCATTAGCACTAATGAATAAAATGATACTTAGGTTGTGAGTATGTATTTATTTTATTAATGATAATAAAAAAACAACTAACTACCTACTCTCATTTGGCATTTGATCAATTTAATGGAGCAGAATATGATCTAAGAATTGTACAGAGGGATTGAATTCTCTCTCTCGTTAATGACTTTGAAGAGCAGACGAAATCTGAACTAGATGCGAAACGCGCTGCTTTATAGGCTAACTAACGCAACAACAGCAATCTTTTACAATTATGTTGACGGTGTTTACTCACAGATTAGGATAATGTAGCATCAAAGGGCGCATGCAAGACCTAATCATCTTAGCTTCTCTGCTAATGGTCACCATAACCGAAAGCGGCTGAGAAGTATTAAGAATCTGTTCATCTTCCAGCACCGTAGAGCTACTAGCTTAACCACAATTCATACAAAATGTAGATTCCATAGCTGGTCCGTGAATGCAGAGTCCGTCATGAAAACAAATCAGTCAAGTCGTTAAAAAGGGGTGTCGATCGATATACGTTGTTTGAGCCGAATCGTGATTTATAAAAACTATCACAAAACAATGTAACATTATGCACTTTATTCCGAAAATATTTGATATTTTTTTCAAATGGAAACGGTCATACGTCTATTTCACTGACTATTTCAACCACTAATATCAAATAAACTACGTAGAATTTTAACGTTTGTCTTGTTATCTGTCAACGGTTGCCGAGTTTTTTTTTGTGTGGCAGAAGTCTGATTTAGCCAATGAGGGTAAAATAATATTGATTTTATTAAATGAAAAACGTCGATTTCAGAGTATTTCATTTCTCTGAAGCAAATAATAATGATAAGTCTATTCAATATAATATTTATTATTTAAATTAAGTAAGTGAAGGTGTTGTGACATTTGGCCAAATCACTGAACTCAGAAGCTTGATAAGCACAGTTGATATAAAAAAAGTGTGCGTACAAAGTTAAAAATCATAAAATTCCTTTTAAAATTGATTTCACAATGCAGAAGTGTCCGTTACCACAGAACAAGTAGACTCGCTACGCTAATGATTGTTAATTAATGCAAAAAATAGGAGATGGATTTTGTTATTTTCAAATGTGTTTTGATTCGTAGGCGAGTTTCAACAATATCCTTTGTAGCAATTGATCCTTGAATAAAGACCCCGTTTTCTTATGATTTGATTACAAATGTATAGTTTTCAGATTTTTTACTATACTTGTGGTATAAGACGGTATTACTTGTCAAATTTCATAGTTTTTGGTCAACGGGAAATACCCTATACATTTTGATTCCTTTGAGAGTGTCGAAATAAAAAAAAATTGCGGCATAAACGGCCGTATCTTTTTTTCACGTTAATTTAGATGTTTGATTTTTTCACATCTTCAAGAGACCGTAAGCCTGAGTATATCGCTAAATTTCAACTTGATACCTTCACGCGTTCCCGAGCTAAAGGGTCTTGACAGTCAGACGGACAGACGGACGGACGGACAACAAAGTGATCCTATAAATAAGGGTTCCGTTTTTCCCTTTTAAGGTACGGAATCCTACAAATCAGTGGCCTGTATTTTTAACTCACTAATGGATCTTTCTACAGATAAGACAGATAAATGGATGACGAACCAGCTACAATTGAAAGCCAGTTCTTTGAGTTTTCCAAACTCTTAGACAACAAGAGAGATGGATTAACTATCACTCTGTACAGATCAGACTATTGGATGCGTCAGAGCAAGATACTAGATGACAGAAAGGTTACGATGACTGACACTGGAGTTTTTTGGTGGAAGTTCAAGTAAATAGAACTAAGACGCAATTTTCAATAAAATGTAACTTATACGGGCTTTAAGAAAGAACATAGTTTATGTACTCATAGTTGTAGAAGTTTAATGTTGGTTGGAAGTGGGTATCACTGTAGATCACTTTTATCTTATCTCTTCTTTTCGACTTGGTATTCACAATAGTTTTTGAAAATAAAATTGGCTTTAAGTTAGCCTATTATTAAATTCTGCATGCTGTATCTGCTTTATTTAGTTACTAAGATTTTATTGTTGACTTAATACAAACCAATAAAATCATTTTTGTAGACACTTAGTATCGTAATGGAAGTGATGATGAAGATTGGACTTATTACTACCTGACTTAATTTTGGCACATAGCAAAACTGTTAGGCTGTAAAAATAAGCTGGTAATACCAGTCATGCAGGTGAAATCGCGCCAAGTTCTACTACCACAGCAGTATATAACAGTTGAAATTTCGTTTTAAGTATAGAAAATTTGGTGTCCGATGGTGGTAAAAAAAAAAGTGCAAAAATATCGATAGAAATAACGATTATTGACAAACGTCGCAGTGTTACATGAAGTAACAACAAATAACGGGACGTCCTGCTATGTTTGTGTTTGTTCTTTGATCATGCTTATAATAAGCCTTGGCAAATTTCAGTTAACTTGTTGCTTGGAGTCATATCTCAGATTTGAGTTGACAAAAGCTTATTGTTTCAGTAAATGCGAATTAAACTACGAAGAGTGGTACGAGTTTTTAACGGACTTATGTACTGTCAAGAATCTAAACCAGGAGGTTGTGGAAAATGCAATGACTAACTGCGGGATTCCTGGTACCTCAGTCGTCAATGTGCCGCGCTACAGGGACTTCTTCGATACCTATAAGCCAAAGGAAAAGCTGGCTTTCTAATTCCGCTCACCTATTCGTATAGATTCGGGAATAAATGAATTTATTCGTACGTGAAAAATGGCCTAATAAATGTATGATAAGTCGTTTTGAAAAAGACGTCAGTCGTGAAGTCGTTTTGAAAAAGACGTCAGTCGTGAGTTTGCGACGCAGCATAGAGAAAATTGTATGACATCTGATTTGGTAAAAAAATACAATGACCAATAGTTATTGTGCTGTCTTGCAAACGCAGGACTGGTTTAATGCTCGAAATATCTTAATTAAAATAGCTGTTACTTACTTTTAGAGTATTTTATGTTATTATAATTTATTTTGTAAGATTGACAGAACTATGAGTTAGTATGTTGCTTGCTATTCACAAAACAACTTATAATAATGACAATAATTAGAATTAAAAATATATTATATAATATATTTTATCATTTATATAAATCTATATATATGTATTTATATATAAGGTGTACGTGAATTAGTGTCAGATATTTTTAGGAGTAACTTAGATCATCACATGGATCACATATAAGATAAATTTAAAATAATTGACCAAACTTTAAAAAATAAAAATAATAAAAATAAAGAATCAACATCATCCTGTACATGAACCCAAACACCACAAGTAGACTACTCACACAACGCTAGCCCATTCATAATCTCTCCAGGATCACATTCATGCACTCAAAAAATCATATTACACACATGTTCATAACTTACTACGCCATCCCATGCAAGTGTGTGTCTATGAATGAATTCTCTTTGAGATAGAAACATTGTTATTATTTCTATTTCACTCACTCGTTTCATATTATTATTATCAATGGGTGTGTAAGTTGCGTCTGTGACGTACATCTTTTAGATTTTATTACCCGCGAGTTGCAGAAAATCTCATTATCTTTAAAGATGCCATAATGCAGGTTTATAACCTAACTTCAGGCCCACCTGAGGTCGGTGGTTTTTTAAGTGTTACTTATCTTTAACTAACTTCAGTACACAAAATGCAAAAATAAACATTAATAGACGACATTAAAGAAAATAATACTTTCAGCAACAGATGCGAGGACGATTAATCACTTTATGCTGTAATTTATTTAAAATAATTTGTTTTTACAATTACACCAATTATTTAGCTCCAAATTAAGCAAAACATCCTTGACTTAGGCACAAATACCTACTCGTGCCCATCACACACACATTCGCCTCTTTCGGGATTCGAACCCGCAACTGCCCGACTTTGTCGTCCGAAACGCAAATAACTACACCAGTCGTTCGTAGAGTGGGTAATTGCTTCTACCAATTTTACAGTAAAATAACAACACAACACAGTTTATTTAAAAAAAATGGTTTTTATTAAATTTGCATTACACTTTTTACAAACACCATTTTTAATAACACAACGCAGACAATGAACTTTGACCTCCCATCACACTTGTCATATCACAGAAGGTAGATTTTTGTTGCCTCCCATTCTGGTGGATGCAGAGGGCAGCCCTTAAAAGTGTGTCTACTAACACGCACTAATGTTTCACTGTCACGGTCACCTCGTATTGTTTCGAAAGCACTAATAATACCTACGTGCATTAACTGTATAGCACTGGTGATGGTTTGGCCATCTTGATCATACATAAGGTCCCACACGTGGAAATCCAGCGAAGTCAGGTCAGGCGAGCGTTAAGGCCAGGTAATAGGCCCACCGCGTTTACTCCATCGACCCTGGAACTATGCTGTCAGGTACTCGCGAACACGGCGGTCGTAAGGCGCGGGCGCGCCGTCTTGCTGGTAGTGCTAGTGCTGTCAATCCAGTGACAGAACTCCACGCGTGCGTGACACGTTAGTCCTGCGATCTCAGCTCCTCACTCCTGCACTCTCGTGAAGTGGTAGGGGTTCCTTTCTTCACTCTTTGGCGGTTTCCACACGTACCGAAGACGGCTGCAGCAGCATTCCTCGTTCTGGCTGTCGGGTGGTGACTCCGATAGGCTGTAGTTTGGCTCATGGTAGCACAAAACCATGGTTAAGTTGAGGTAGTCAGGTTTCGAATACTTGTATTGTAGGGCATGGTGACAATTTTTAACTAACGTCAAACTCAAACGGTGGTCCAGAGCCGATTGACTTATTTTTGTAACTTAATAATAAAAAAGCGTGCGTAAGGGCAACGGTAAGTGTAGCGTTAGCAAAAAAAGAAATATTCGGTGATGTTTTTTACTTAACATTTCGAATCTTGTATCAATGTACTAAACTTTATAATTAAGATAAGAGAACCTAGGCACAGAACGTGGCTGTAGTTAAGAGAGATTATCCGTTCTACAGAGATAACGTTTTACGAAAACCAACACCACGTTTTTGTTAATAACTAGTAGCTAGTAACGTTAAGCTTGAAAGGTACTAGCTGATTGTCTCCCTCTTTAGCTCCCATTCAGCATTATCTACAGCAAGGTACTTGTACCTACCTGAAAGTACGTAAGTACTCAACATTGGATTATTTTTCTACATTGGGTAGATTTATTTTGAAATTTGAATTGTAATGAAAATGATAAAATGATAATGAAATGTAAATACACTAAAAACCAGCAGTGTAGTAGTCGCAGTGGATAAGGAGTTCGCCCTTAGCGTGGAGGGTTTCGGGTTCAAATTCCGGTCAAGGCAAACTACAAAAATACTTTAAATTATTCAGCAAGTGTTTGGGGGACGAAAAACAGATTCGTAATACAGGCAATACCGCAGTTTGACCCTAATCAACGCCTGGTTGACTTTACTTTTAAATCTGAGAAAATAAACGTATTAAAAATAATAAATAGAAAGCAGGTTAAAAAGAAGTTTATTTCAGATTAGAGCCTTTGCCCTTTGATTTAAATCATGCATGGTCAGTGTGAGTATCCCAAAACATAACTAGCCTAGTTTGGGATCGGATCCAAGACCTCAACCTTACACGTAAAACTACTCTGTCATTCATCAGCCGTTTTCCAATTACTCATAATAGTAAAAAAATAAAACTGTTTTTGCTAACGATACTTTCATTTCGCTATTTGACTTTCGGCATTTCCAAAGTCCTGTGTCTTCCGCCGCCTTCAGAGTCGGTTAATAAATCAAATGAACCTTAAGACAAAGCGTTAGAATCTAAACTTGAGTATCGACTGTGTTCTGGCGGTCTCTCTTTGAGTTTGCGTTTGACGATGCCGGCCCTTGCGATACAATTTTTAAATTTAAATCTAATCAGATTAGTTTAGAGTTTAAAATTGGATGGGTGTTGTCTGTTCTTCGGCGGCTGTTGGCAATAAATCATAGTAGCGCACCCACACAAACAAGCGAGAGTTTGTTGTTGTACTTTAGTAGTAGCTTCTTGTCCGCTACGTAGTAATCAGCTGCTTAGAGGGTGTTGATAGTTGCGTTTGATATCAAAGTTTTGATCGTGTTTTTCTCTAAAACTAAAGCTCGAATAAAAAAAAAATACTTAAATTTTTTTTTTGTCATAACGTAAACTTATTACCCTTAAAATATCTGACTCTAATTCACGTACACCTTATATATAGATTTATATATATTTAAAGTTTTTTTTTGTTTCTTAATTTAAACACTTTAATTTACCACACCGCCATTCAATGTTTCTGCCTCGCCTAATGGTTGACTGGTAGAGAATGCCTTAAGGCATTAAGTCCGCCAATTGTACATTTATTTCGTGCAATAAAGAATAAAATAATATGAACGTATTAAAGGATTAGAAAATAATTATAGAATTTGTTTTATTATTATCGTCACAGGTGTTTTAACTTCAGTTCATTTTAGGTATTTTTACAGACTTCAAAAAAAGGAGGAGGTTCCTAATTCGACTGAATGAGTTGACATCTAGATATCCTCCTTGGGCTTAGAATGTTGTGCAAACAGGTGAGATTGCTACACAACCGTCATTATCTTATATTCTAAGGCCAACAGTCGCGTCATCAAATGTTATAAGCACAACTCGCCTTCCTCTAATTATTATTAATCTCTTCGGAAAGCAGGCCATTTAATTTTCTTAACATTGCCCATGGCATTCACGAGCCCATCGGAGACGGAAATATTTTACTTTAGGAATAACATTGTCTGGTGGCTTTCTACAGGTTGCCCGCTTCGCAAGACTCATTTACAGCATTTATTGTATAAATGCGGTGCGTTTTAGCATTTTCAGCGGTCATATTTTCATTATACTATGTGTCAACTTGTCAAATAGTTGGGAATATACGTACAGTCATGCCATCGGCAAAATCTCCTGACAAAGGCATGTTTCGCTGCTTCCAAAGTAACACCAGCAGCTGTCCTAGCTGAGCTGTCGTTAATTCACAAATCGGCAAGCTATTCAAGAGGTCCATGAACTCAAATGTTATTTCGCTGTCGCATGTTTATCGTAAGTTCACAAAATGAGAACTGCTGCCATAATTCAACTTCCCCCGAAAACCATGGCGGTTTAATAAACTATTATGTATTATATGCACCCCGCCGAATAATTTGTCATTATTTTTGTATTCTTTGAGACGAAGAATAAATTGCGAATTTTCATATGGTATCATAAAAATTTCGTCTATCATTAACCAATTTATATGGCGCCATTTACGTCTTTCATTCTCTAGCTTTTGTCCAGTATTTTTTTTATTTTCGATTGAAAGTGAGAATATTGAATGCAATGTTTTGCCAAAAATTCGACATTGCGGCTATTTCTGTTAAAGATCCCTCATCAACAAATTTAGTCTTGAGCGATATGTCAACTGTAGGTGCATAGCACCTTTTGATTATGTTCCACGAGTAATTTCAAGGCGAAGGACTTTCCACTTCCTGCACCGCCAGTAATGAATAACAATAATTGGTTTTCTTGTTCCTGCAAATCATTTCCCACGTCCGCAGAAACTTTTTGGAAAAGGTCTCTCTGTTGGACGTTTAGACTTCGGATATTACCCAATAAGAATTCATCTGACATTGGAGACCTTTCGCATAGATGTTCACAATTATTATCATCGTTATTCAGGATTTGTTAACCGTTACAAAGCAAAGGAACATTAACATCATGAGTGTCACGGGCAGCGTTGAGCGCGACTGCTTGAGCAATGGCCTGTTGTATCACTTGTTCTATGTGAGCAAACTCTTTTGCGCTGACGTTGCTATATAATGGTCGAAATTCTCTTTGCCGTCTAATGAAACACGTTTCAGCAGTTTCTTCTTCAAGCAGAAGCTCGCTTTCATCACGAAATAGTACATGTATACTAATAAGCTGTAATTAGCTTCTTTGTTGCTCTTCAATGTAAGGTATAATAATAATAATTTATTTGCTTGACACATTGTAAATTACAGGTGTTATTACAATTAAAAGTACATTGCACACATGACACCCCGTAGCGGCACCGCTAATTAAGCGAACATAGGGCCTCTTAACGGTTAAATACAGTATCATGTGCACAATACTGCAGACTTATTTCTTATACGCATTCGTGTGTTGTTTCTTAGTCGTATAAATTTGCTGGCATAGCATCTTCACCTCTTATTTCTTCATCACCATCGTCATTGGTCCATGATGGGTTAGACACCGTTTTAAAGCGCACAACGAATTCAGCGAGACTTAAGTCTTCTAGTTCGTTTTTGCGTTATACATACCGGTACCAAATATTATTGTAAATGGATGTGTCATCATCATCATCACTTTCGAATCGTAGAAGTCTGTAACGTTCATTTGGCTTACAGCTGTTTATAAAGACTGTTTTTCGCGAAGCACTATAAAGGCGATGATATAGGATGACCATTGACACTGCAAACAGCTGATTTCATAAAGGACCACCTTACCTTTCGCCTTCACAACGGCTTCTCGAACTACTTCACCTGCACCATAGGGGTTTACATTTAGTTGCGTATTTAGCCACAAAGTACGCAACATTACCGCACGGCTGCACATCTATGTTTCCTTTTCACAAACTCAACAGGATAATATTATAATTGTTTACCATACTTTCGTCTGGAGTACGTTTCAAACAACAAAATCTACCATTGTTTGATAACACATCATCAGGACCTAAGCAAATAGTAGTTTCATATGCTCTGGAAACCAAAAGGGCAACTATTTTTGAGGTTTTTGTAGCACGTGGCCGTGTGTTTGCGTATTTGCACGTCTTCTATAAATTCCTTTACTAGACATAAGGGAAACAAGTTTTTAGATAACTTCGATACCCTCATGAGTCGAGAAATCTGGGATATTGTCCCACCACAATAACATAATGCAGGTGTGCAGTGACTTCCGCGATTTTGGAACTCTATGCTTAACCAAAAGTCTGCACCCTGACCCCGACGCATCCGACATGACACAGAAACAAACAATGGATTAAGCTCAATAATATTTGGCTATGGACAGAGCAAAAAACAAATTAATAGTCGTTTCGATTGAAACGTTTGTCCAGGCTCGTTACTCGACTTTGAAAATAGTCTAAAGGAGTATTTTTAATAACTCTCTCTTCACCAAAACCATTTTTGCCATCTGGAAAAAGACTATACCAAACAAGCTAATCTCATCTCGTCCTCAGTGGCGGGCATAGCTTTCATTTTGAGGAAAGCGGTACAAAATTACGTATCTGTTTTACTGGTAAAATTTAATGGTTTTCAACAATAACACACATTTGTGAGTACCTACTGTGCAAACTTCATTTCATTTATCAGGTAGCATTGCCTATATGCACCGCACGCCCCTGCTTGTCATTGTTTGTAGATGGATAAGGATTTAAAGAAACTACACTTTCTAGATTAGAAACCAATTCGTCTATGCTACGAAGCGTTAGAACGCTAAAGTTGTTTCAATTATAGAGGCAATTCGTTGTGTTTGTGATAACGGTCTTTCTTGCTCTGGACCTGAGGTTGGTCTAGAGTTTCGAGATTTCGAGAGAGAGAGAGACAGAGAGAAAGAGACAAGTTATTATCAAAGAAGTTAGTGGGGAGTACATATTGAGAAGGCTATCTTGAGTCTGTACTTTGTTTGTCCGTATAAACAAATTTCGTCGCAGCATGCCATGTAATTCATCTATATTTTGAAATTTCATGCGATGGGCTGCAACACGCCGCCGTGGCGCTAAGCTCCCTTAGGCCCACGTGCATGTAAATCAAACAACCAATATTTATAAGCTTCAGTTTCAGCTTTACAATATAGCTTCAGATAAAATCAGCCTTTAAAGAAAATATTTGACAAGAATGCTAAAAGATATAACCGGAAATCTTGCTGAAAGTCATGCTAAATATTTAGTTAGTAAAAAAGTTATTCAAAAACGAAATCTTCTTTCTATCAAAATTACTCCGGTGATTATATCACTAATACCACTATAATAGTTACTTACCAGGCTTGTACTCGAAGTTTAAATATTTGTCCTGGCATTGCTGCCGGAGATCGGTCCCTGGTGACGGCAGCGTGGATGTTGGTGGCTCGGTCACCGGGCCTTGGCCAAAGAACATCTGAAAAAAAAACTTCATAAGTCAAAGCCATTATTATAAAATAATCACACCAGGTACGTAAAATGTCTTGGCTGACAAAATAGAGTTATTTTTAAAACAGTTGCCAAAGGATCAACTTTTTTCCATATTTGTTGGTCCAAATATGAAAGTGCTGACGAAAATGAAATAATACTATTGCTAAATGAAATACTTCCGTTTCCTTCATAACTTTATTGCAGCAGAACAGTAGAGTATAGAGTACCTAAGTATAGAATAATAACTAAGCATAAACTACTAAGCATAGACCAACATGCCCGGAAACGCCGCTGACGGGTCGCGGTTACCTGGATCGTCAGGCAGAACCGCTGACGCCCGTGTCTGAGGCCTCATTTATGTCAACAGGTTCCAGTACAATAATTACAATAAAATTACCGATTTGTTTATTTTTTTTTATATTTTCACAATCACACCAATTAGCTAGCCCCAGACTAAGCATACCTTGTACTTTGGCGACTAGATAACGGATAAAGATACTTGAATACGAATTGTTCGTGCTCATCACACAAACATTTGCCCCTCGCGGGATTCGAACCCGCAACCGCCAGGAGTTTGTAGTCCGGAGCACGGACCACAACACCAGACGTCGTCATCATAGACCAGATGTTACTATTACTACTAAAATAGTTTTCATTTTATGGCACGACATACTTATTTTTTTGTTACAACAGCAGGCCTAGATAAATTTTATACTTCAAACCCCTTACGACTGGCGGCTTACGAATATACGAACAGAATGGCTAACTAGGTAGAATTACTATTATAACATGTTCAGTTGACACTAACACACTTTCCTTTTCCACTGGCACATTCGAAACATACACCGGTATCTTGACTCCGTATCTTGCAAAGGCAATGCGATAGCGAAAATTATCAAATTCTGTCTTAAAAATCGCAAATTGGCAGCAAAAACAAAAACAAAGCAATATACTGTCAGTGCTTCCCATACATTGTGACACTAACTGTCAATCGGGCGATGACTGCGCGATTATTGTTGATTGCTTAGTTTTAGGTAATAAGGGTACGGGTCTCTAGGCGCAGAAAAGCTGACATCAGGTGCCACCTGTGTCTCGAGAGATGTTTCGGCTGTTAGGCGAAGGCCCCGCCTATCTCACCTCCTGATATGACTCTTCGTCACTGGTCATAGATGCTAGCAGGGACTTACGCGATTGTTTGTTTATTAATATCTAATTTTTGTTTCAAAACTTAGTTTGTCTGAACTGATTCTATTGTTATGCTTGTAACTCTCTGTTTCAGTTAGACATAATTATAGATCATGTCTATGGATTCCGTTTTAAAAATTGTTCTTATAGGAACTATCGCTACTTCCTAATCTTGTGAGAATCGACCAAGGTAACGAACCCTTAACGAGTTGTTTCTGCGGTTGCTGCAATAAGCATTAAGGTAGCTGTTCTTTAATTTAAATAAAAAATCGCTTTGTACACAAAAAAACACCGTCCTCAAATGGGGACAATGGGTTCATAGGTGATATTTTTCATAGAATATTTTTTTTGATGCACAATGTTTTGATGACTTAGCAACATTGCTAACATACTTTTGTGTGGTATTTGAAATATTAAGGCTGACTAACAGCTTCTGAGGAAAGTATCTATGGTCATTGAGAATCATACTTGGCACTTGTGACAAAGGCCGACAATGTCGTGCATAGGGTTTTCTATTGCTTACATCTCAGGAACAGAATCGGATGATATTTCTGCAGCAATATAGCTTGCTTGAAGACCAACTCTTTCACGTTCAGGAGACGAAGACGCCAAGAATTAGCCACAAGCTTTTGGTCAACCATCTAGTTGCTCAATAAAGAAATTAAAACCACCAATTGCAACAATTTTGTCAAGTAAATCACAATGTATTTTATTTATATAGTTACACTCATGGGCAGTAGAATTGTGATTGAAAAGTAATTGGTTTAAAGAAAAAAACGCTGTAGGTACTTAAAGAAACGTCCTCATAGGGGACAGTGTGGGCTTAAATGGGTTAAACAAATTTATTAAATATATACAATTAGGTGGCCTAAACTTAAATAAGTAACTAAAAATAACACAATTAAAAACACCATAAAATACTAAATATAAAACAAAACTGCCCTAACGCTGCCATTGGGAATGGTGCCTAAAAGGCTAGCAGCATTGCCCCTCTGAATAGCGAGGCTAATCCTTTGACCGAGGTACACGCTTGCCTTTTGATAATCAGTGACTTTGGTGAATTAGACAGCTTTTTATAAAGAGCTCGGGCAATTAGGCCCTAAGGACTGTGTAGCTCTCACCGAGGGCTGCATATTTGCGCCGCTTCAAGCATTTGGCAGAGACCTCCGCCGCACATAGAAAATTCACACATCGCACGTTTGGGAACAAAGGGTCACTTCTGCATGTTTTGCAACTTTACAGGAGGAGCAAAATAAGAAAAAAATTGACGTATTTTTTTAATTACTCATTACTCTTTTAGAGAATTAATGCAATTCTCACAGTATAACATTAATAAATTCTTCACAGATAATCGTGACTATTAAAAATAAACATTGAAGAAGACGATTTAGAGAAAACATCCTTATACTGAGGGGAGGGTACCAAAAGTGTCTTTTTGTTACAAATCGCTAATTTGTATATTACAGAAATGACCTTTTTAAAAAAGAATAAAATCTTAAAAGAACGTTTTAAATTATGTTAAGAGATGATTTTCCTTTATTTTTAGTAAAGTTGTATTTTATTGGAAACCAATACAAACTAAATCCAACAGAAAAATACGAAAAAAGTTTATTTAACTTGCGATAACGATGTTATGGAGGATTTTTTTTAATAAAACAGGAGTTATTATAAAGTTTTATTTATTTAAATTCAAACAAATGACATCATAGTGAAAAAATAATAATTATTTCGAAAAAAATTACAAAATAGTAAAAGTAGTACTGAACTGTTATCAAAAATATATTGTTATAATTATACCTTTAGATTAATGATGACGGTGCAGTTTTAGTTATATGTATAGGCTTTAATTTTTTACTTTCATATACCTGCTTTAATGTTACCTCTTGAGGTTGTTGAACTCTTGTGCTTCGTCTTATTATATGATTACGATTGACTTCATTATAATCTTTCAGCCGTTGCATGGAGTTTTGAAGAAATAAACATCGCTCGCTTTTTAAAAAAAATAGTTACTTTAAATAGCTTGTCCATTTTCCGCTTTAGTTAAATTGAAACAAATACTTTCGGTATGACTTTTAAGATTATAAAAGTCAGTAAATTCGTTTATTTTAAATATTCCTATTACCTACAATACAATACAAATACAATACCATAACACAAACTGTAAAAATTACCTACCTGTCTTTATCTAATTCCTCTCTTTTTTACAGAATACAGCATTGGGCTGGAACGTAAATAGGACAAGATTTTTTGGCTCGTTTAACAGGTTTCTCTAACAGAATGAACGTGATCAACCGCACTTTGTGTATCCCCTCGAATATGTTAGGTATAATTTGCACTTTATTAACTGTATAATAATATAGGAAAATCTGAAATCCAAAACGAAACAATTACTCAATATTGTTAGTTCCCACTTAATAGGCGATCTAAATAATAATGTAAGTAGAAATCTTTGATAAGTACCTATAAAAAGGCATTATACTAAATATGACACTTCTATACAAAAATAACATTCTATCCTAAAAAAATACTAATCATTGCAAATAAAATGTCACTTGTAAGAAGAAGTGACGTTATGTTACAGCAGACAATATCAAAATTTGGTAACAAAATGTGATTTTTATTTAGAAGTAACTTTAATATTGCAATAAATATGTAAAAAAATAAGTCATAACTTACCGTAGTGCCACTCTGTCACTAATGCGCATGGTCACACTTCGGCTCTCAAGACACTACTAACCAGATAAGACGTTTTATTTCAAGCGAACGGACCAATTCTGCAAAATAATGTAACGTCCCTTCCGCCCTAACTGCGATGTTTTTCATGCGATTATCACCCTTTTTAATGTGTATATAAAGTCAATTATTGCTGTTTTTTCTGCATATTTGTCGTTTTTATAAAAATTTGCAAAAGTGACACTTTGTTCCCAAGGGTGCGACATATAGAAATTTTTTGTTCAAGTTCAATGTGCCTAAATTTATAAATGATTACTTTAAGGTCAGAAAAAAACAGTACAATCATCACCAACGATGCTCCAATCATCTAAATACTAAATGTTTTATTGTGATTTTAAAGTGGAAATTATTGAATTGATAGTCAAATTGAAGATGGCAGGCCCGAGAGGATCACCTTGCTGGCAGCCCCACCCGATGTTTAGAGGAGGTTATTCTTGTACATTAATTTGAAAGGTTCATGGTAATATTACGTAAAGAATACACTTATCCACCGCCAACAGGAGGCGCGTCGTAAGAGGCGACTAAATCCTGTAGCACGAGACGGGGAGCAGCGTCTGCGTGCGAAATAATAAAAAACTGCGCTCGCCAACCCGCCTGCCAAGCGTGGTGAGTATGGCAAAAACCCCCGATGACAGAAGTCACTGGGGGAGGCCTATGTTCAGCAGTGGACTTCCTGTGGCTGAAATGATGATGAATGAGGGTAATATTGCCTGTGTCAGTAAAACTTCCCTATCTACAGAGTTAAAGGCATTTTTAACATCCACCTTTAACACTTTATTTTTTAACATTTACATTTAACACGTTTTCACCGGAATTACGTGTTATTCCATTGAGACCACTGGAAGACCCACTTTTGAATGAAAATATTGCGGCCTTCACGTCATCCTCCTTGGCTACAATCCGGGTGAGCATCATCCGGATCCGAATGCCGCCTGCATTGGCAAATAAAGAGTGGCAGCAGGTGGTGGATGTTTGCAAGAGCATCAAGAGTCTCCTCTCCTGACAGTTGGGGGCATCGACTTTGTTATTGTACCTGTCTAGATCAGTGAATTCGTATGTAAATTATTACTTACTCGGTACTTACTTATATTGAGCTTCTACATAAGATTCTTTTAAGTGATAAAATATGGATTAGTGATATTTTACAATAACAGCTTTTGTGGGACCTATGAACCTACTGAGAAATTAGTCATGCAGTGATAATCCTAGCTAGATGTCACACGCACACAGCCGCGCACGTAAAGAGGTCACTTTATGCTTGTGCTGGTGAGGGGAAAGGCGTCGTTATAGAAACTAAAAAATGACAAAATTTCAATTAAACAATTTAAAAAAAATACGTCTTTTAAATAAAGCTTTGTTATTAACAGTTTTTTATTTTTAGGGTTCCGTACCCAAAGGGTAAAACGGGAACTGGACATTCTGCGAATTGGACATTATGAGAACTAGACATTTTACGAAAATTGCGAACGTTGGACATTTTGTCAAAAAACACGTGTTGGACAAAGCTTGTCTTAAAAAATGTAAACAAGTTACACCAAAAGAACTAACTTACCCTAAATTACAACAGGCGGGAAATAAACAGCTCATACAAAATTCGCCTAAGAACCTGAGCTTGTCATCCTCGGGTCTAATTAATTCAACTCCAGATAAAAGTGCCAACAAGAGTGTATACAATTTAGCAGCAATTAAGAGCTAACCTTAAGGAAGAACTAAAGGAGATGGAAAATAAGAATGCTGTATTACAAAATAAATTGGATAGTGCAGATAGTCAGATAGAGGAACTATTGCTGGAGAACACAGCTCTAAAAAAACAAATTGCTGAATACAAATTAAGTATCGAAAACCTAAAACAAATATGTACAACAGTATCGCCAAAATGTAAAAGTGTGAGTAGTTCAGTAAAAAAGAAAAGAAAAACTATATATAAGGTCAAAAATGATATGCAAAAGGAAATAATTTAGGATACCACAAATGACTTACATGATTTGCCTCAGGTAATAAGAACACCAAATAAAAACCTCCAAGAGTGTTCTCAAGCGAACATTGATGAACAAATCTCAGTCAAAACGAGAAAGCTATGTTTGTTAAGTAGTAATAATCGAGGTAGAATCTTACACAATACTATAAACATGATAGATCACACAGAAATCTGTCACTACAAAAACTCCCGGCGCTGGCATTAAACAACTCTTAAAAGGATTAGATGATAAGTTGACTGATTTTACCCTTCATGACTTCTGTATAATTTTTATAGGTGATGCCGATTTTAATGAAACGAAAAATTACCATGATACAATTAACTTTATACGAATGACATTACAAAAATTAGCTCATACGAACATTATTATTTGTCTACCTACCTTTCGATTAGCAAAACATTCGAGTTTATTTAATAGGCGAATTGAGGCTTTTGGAAAATTGCTTTTTTTCAGATAATACCATACATGAGTATGTTTATATTCTGGACTCAAATAGAAATATAAAGTATACTCCAGAAATGTTTACTCGTACTCATGGTAATTTGAAAAACATAGGTTACCGAATTATATTCTCGGACCTAAATAGATTGATAGCTAAAATTTCAAAGCATTACTTGTTATTCCAATCTAAACCATTTGACTACCAAACCAAAAGTCCATCAACAGAGAGCGTAGGAAAAGAGGATGAGTTTTTTCGTGGCTAACCAGTATGTTTTAAAATTGTTCCATCAGAACATTGCGGGATTATTTTCTAAGAGGGATGTGTTGGAAATCGCTTTAACAGAGTTAAATGAAGCAGGTAAGAAGCCTGACATTGTTTGCTTATCTGAAACATTTATAAGGGCTGGCAGTGAATGCTGTATTAACTTAGCAGGTTATCATATTGCATCGGCATATTGCAGGAGAAATGGCAAAAATAGGGGAGGGGTATGCATTTTAATTAGAAACGGACTTAAATTTAATGAGATGGCGGAAGTCGGGCAGTTTGGTCAAGATATGATATTTGAATGCTGTGGTATTAAGCTACTTGGATGCAATATTTACATTATTTGTCTTTACAGAACCCCTGATTCAAATGTCGATATGTTCCTGTCATACTTAGATGAAATTTTACACAAATTTCTTTAAAACCCCAAGACGCGGATAATATTGGTAGGAGACATAAATATAAATACCCTCGAATTATCAAATAGTACTAAATATCTTATGGACTTATTAAATAATTATAATTTGACATTACACATATCTGAACCAACTAGGCTAAAATCATGCATTGACCATATAATTAGTAACATTAACGACGCTACTGCTGAATTACATCATTTATATCTGTCTGATCATAATACATCGCAGATGTTACATATACCAATTCAAAGTCCAAACGAAAAGCCGGCTCATTATTTTAAAAATAAAAGGGACTACAGCGCTGACAATTTAAATAAGTTTCGAGGCCATTTAAAGTGTCTGTCTTTCTCTGAGATTCTGTCAGAATCTGATATTAACAAAGCAATGCTCTCATTTCACAGCGTTTTGACCACGCTGTATGATTTGTGCTTTCCCATTAAAAAATTAAAAGATCTTTTAAATATAAAAAACCAAGTTGGATAACTAGCGGACTGATTAAAAGTTGTCATACAAAAAGAAAATTAAGATTTGAATATTACAAAGCAAAATCTACCGCTAAAAAGAAGCACTATAAATTATATGCAAAGCTGCTTCGCAAATGTTTTATTATATCTCAAAAGAAATATAATCAGAAGCTTATAAGTAACGCAAAAAATAAATGTAAGATGACATGGGAAATTATTAATAATGAAACAAAAAATTTAGAAAATGATAAAATTATTGAGAAAATTGTAATTAATGATAAAACAATTAATGATCCATGTGAATTTTGCAAAACGAAACAAACGAATTTAATGATTACTTCATTAAACTAACAAATAAAAAAACAAAACTCAAAAATACAAATAAAACTAAGTTATCCAATAGTATATTTTTGCAACCTTACGTCGCAAGAGAAGTAAGGACGATAATATAAGTCCACTACCCTCGCCATGTTTCATTTGATGCGTGAAATAAATAAAAACATAAATGCGAAAATTCCTACAACTACTATTTTCTTTGACATGACTCGTGCCTTTGACTTTGTTTCTCATGACTTATTACTTCTAAAACTGGAAAACATGGGCGTGAGGGGTTTGGCACGAAATTGGTTAGAATCTTACTTGCGAAACAGAAAACAGTCTGTAGAAATTGCGAGCATAAATAGGAATTTCAATGTTTTAAGTAGCAAATCACAGCTTTTGGTAAATACATGTGGTGTTCAAGGAAGTGTCCTAGGTCCATTACTATTTTTGCTTTACATAAACGACATTCCTGAAGTAACTAACCACAAATGTATATTATTTGCAGATGATGTTTCTGTAGTGGTTCCTTTTAGAAACAATTCTAAAGTATATGAATCTGACATTAATAATACAATTGACAAAATAGTAACATGGCTTGATGATAATAATTTGACAGTAAATATAAACAAAACGAACTATATGCAATTTGGTACAAATAGACAGACTAAACTAAAGCTTAATATTAATTATAATAGAATAAATATACTAGAGGTTGACAACACAAAATTTTTGGGAATTACAATGGATGATCATTGTGATTGGAAACTACAAATAGGAGCCTTAAGGGATAAAATAAACCGCTACGTGTTTGTTTTGAGAAGACTGCGTCACACGTCTACTTTGCAGACTTGTCTTGCAGCATATCATGGATATATTGGCTCAATTCTGAAGTATGGACTTTTGGTTTGGGGAAATTCCACTGACTTAAATTTTCTGTTTGAAGCGCAAAAAAAGTGCATAAGGGCAATTTGTGGTATGTCCTCTCGTCAGTCTTGTGAACCTGTATTTAGAAGTTTACAAATATTGCCATTACCTTGTATGCACATCCTTGAAGTAGCTGTATTTGTCAAAAATAATATAATGTTGTTTAAAACGCGAAGTGACGATCATAGCTTAAGGCTCAGAGATCCAAATAAATTAGTGTATAATTTTTTACCTAAACTACAACATTATCATAGACAATGTGATGCTATGTGTGTTAAGATTTACAATGCACTTCCAAATGACATTAAACAGTTACCAAAAGTATGTTTTTAAAGAAAACTTGTTAAATGGCTTAGTGATAAGAATTTTTATAAAGTCAGTGACATTTTTAAAGAAATAAATAAATTTGTATATATTTTTTGACATTTGGTACTATTCAATTTGATTTTTTTTTCACAATAAGTTATAAAATTATTTGACATCCAATTAACTCGACATTTGATATTATTTTATTTGATTTGTTTAATTATTCGCAATAACTTATAAATATTTGCATGCCATGTAAAAAGGTAAAACGTGAGTACTGTTGTAAAAATGTTAACACCTGTGTCACACCATGTTTTGCGCAAATAAATTATTTTATTCATTCATTCAATTTCCTTTCATTCATTTCATTCATTTCATTTCATTTGCGAATTGGACATTCTGCGCCTAAACGTCGTTACCATAGTTTCATGTCTTGCGTTCAATACTAGGTCACTTTGAGAAAGAAACTTCAATTTTTTTTCTCGTATCTGGGTGTGTTGGTACCCTCAATAAATAGGTACGCTGCCAAATACTTTCTGTCGACGAATTAAAGTATCACCTATTAACTTTGTAGCCGTTAGGGATTTCTGTTTTTTTCATCATCAGCTCAGCAGTATGATATGGTAACTGACAGACGCAAACATCTGATTAAGTTATTCAAAGTTAACACACGATGTGCCTAGTTTTTTTTGAGAACTTTCTTTGATTTCCGTGTTATTTCTCCGTCAGATCTTGGTGAAAATGGTACAACCACGGGAGTATACTCTTATAAACAAAACAATGAATTTTGATATCAGTTCGAAATTGACGGAGTAATCGCGTAACAAACATAAAAAAACCATTCAGACGAATTGAGAACCTCCTTTTTTTTGAAGTCCTTATAAGTAGTTCCTTATAAGGTCTAGGGGTGCACTAAGAAAGGATTTTTCTAAATTCATCCCCTAAGGGGGTGACATGAGGGTCCACAGTTTCGCCACTTCGTTGCTCCGCTAGTATTTCTGTGATACTTCGTTTTGAGAAAAGTGATTAGTGCAGTGTGATGATAAAATAATGCCGAAACAAAAGAATAGTGATAAGGATGACTATGAAAATCTCACAAGGAAACTACGTAAAATTGAACGCAAATTGAAAAAGGCTCGGCGCAGAGAACGTCGATCTTCTAGTTCGCCGAGATCTTACTACGAGACTTCAAATAACAATGGTATGCGGCATTTTTATGCCTTCAAGTTACTATCCTCTTATGCGTAATCTCGAAGATGCGGGCAGTTGTGGTAGGACTGTCACTCTGTCGATGATTGCGATAACCTACTTTTAAACAAAGTAGCGTTTTTTCAACAGGCGTAGGGACTGTTGACATTAATTATAAAGAGGTTATTTATAACTTATTTACAATATCATATATACATATATTATGGTATTATGCACATTTATGCAATAAAACTTACACACATGCTTCCTTTTTTGGGTAGGCAGTCTATTTAGATGTGCACTTATATTTTTAACAATAATAATATTATATTATTAATGACCTACAAACTTTTATAGTCTGTTTACTTTATTTATACGACATTTTCAGAATTCACGGTATCATCCGAAGTGATTAGTGACGATGAATTGCAATTGTATCCATCACCAAGATCTGCAATAGTGGTCCCTGAACTTAAACATGAACCGGTGTGTGAACCTTCTCCAATACTGGTGCCTGACCCGGTTCCCGAGTCGGCGCTCGAGCCAGCGTCTACCCTAACGTCCGAACAAGTGTCTGATCCAGTACCAGGGCCGTCTAATATAGACGCGCAGTCATCGGAGCCACAACTCCATAGCACTATTTTGGACATTCTTGGCGAGGATCCGACTGTTTCAAAAGTGATGGGTAAGGAAATATTGCCTGCCCTAGCAGTAAGGTTAGAACATATTGCAAATTCTGGATTGACTAGCGAGTTAAGAAAAGACCTTTTAAATAAATATACAGTGCCAACAAACTGTCCCCTTATTGGGGCATCAACTCTGAACCCCGAGGTGAAAGCAGCCATTACAGAATCTGTTCTAAAGCGAGATCAAAGTATTGAAACCAAGCAGAAGCATCTAGCGATAGCTATTTCCTGTGTGACCTAGGCTATATCGCCCTTAATGTCAAACAACAACAATAACCCGAGTCAACTACAGTTATTGATGGACGCTATTCGCATGCTTTGCGATATTCAATATAAACATACATCTATAAGAAGAGGCCTTTTATTGAACAATCTAAAAAAGGATTTAAAAGACCAAATACAAGGCACGTAAGTAGATAGCTATCTTTTTGGGCACAATTTCACAGATAACTTAAAGACTGCGAACGCAATTACAAAGTCGGGAGCAGAGCTTAAGATAACCTAACGCGCCAAATACTGTTACACAAACTAAGAAGCCAGGTCCATCTGGACCACCTAAAAAGACCTTCCTATCAACGTCCTAGCATTTAAACTGGAAGGCTCCTCCCCCGGGTCGCAGGTCAATGGGGACTCAGAGGGCGAAGGAGCCTGCTGCTCACAGGAGACAGCCCGCCGGATCATCGAAGAAATCGTCGCAGCAGAGCCATGGTCGGAGTTGGCGCTAGAAGAGGTAAAATATGCCGGTAGGCTTTCTGCATTTTATTCAAATTGGAAAAAATTACTGATGACGCACAAGTACTTTCATGGATTCAAGGTTATAAAATTACTTTTTCTGAACCTGTAGTCCAACCTTCTGTGCCTAAAAATATTTTTTTATCTAGTAATGAACAGCTACGAATGACTGAGGCCATTAATAAACTTATTTCAATTGGTGCTGTATCAAAATGCGTTCCTTGTAAAGGTCAATTTTTATCTAGTTATTTTTTGGCCCCTAAGCCTAATGGCAAAGATCACTTTGTGTTCATTGTTCATTTTAAGATTGAAGATAAGAACTGCTTTTAAATGAAACTACTTTTACGGATTATTTCGCGATTTATTAACATTTTATTTAACCTGACGTTTCGAACACTTTACAGCGTTCGTGGTCACAGGTAGACTAACCACTGACCACGAACGCTGTAAAGTGTTCGAAACGTCAGGTTAAATAAAATGTTAATAAATCGCGAAATAATCCGTAAAAGTAGTTTCATTTAAATGTATCGTGTTCGCGTAAATAAAAGACAACAGTATAAGAACTGCTTTCAAATTAATTTCAAAAAGTTGTTTTATGAGTACAATTGACCTAAAAGACGCCTACTTTTTGGTTAAAATGCATCCAGAGTCCAAAAAATATTTACGCTTTATATATAATAACGAATTGTATGAATTTAATGTATTAGCATTTGGTTTATGTACAGCACCATTCATTTTTACCAAAATTATGAAACCAGTCATTAAATTATTAAGATGTAGAGGTCATTTATCCACGGTATATTTAGATGACTATTTTTTGGTCGTATTAGGTCCTGAGACATGTATGGACAATATTTTGGACACAAGTCGCCTCCTTGAAGCTTTGGGATTTATAATTAAAAAAGAAAAAAGCAATCTCCAACCCAAAAACGTTTGCAAATTTTTAGGTTTTATTATTGATTCTATAAAACTACGTACCTATTTATCTCCCAGAAGAGAAGGTGATAAAAATAAAAAAATACATTGTTAAAATTTCAAAGCTTATAGGTTTGTAAAATAAGGGACTTTGCTCGTTTGGTAGGCTTATTAAATTCTGCTTGTAATGCTTTTGAATATGGGCGATTGTATACAAAAGAGCTTGAACGTGTCAAATACTTGAATTTGTTAAATGACGATAATTACGAGAAGTATATGAACCTGCCTGATTCTATATGTAGCGACCTTAAATGGTGGTATGAAGCGGTCATTCGCAATATAGGCAGTAAGATTAAGACAGATTGTTATTGCTTAGAGATTTTTTCCGATGCCTCAACGACTGGTTGGGGTGCCGCGTGCGGTAATGATAAAGCCAGCGGATTGTGGAGCATAAAGGAACAACGAAATCATATAAATTATTTAGAGATATTAGCAGCATTTTTGGGTTTAAAAATATTTGCAAAAGATAAACGCAATTGTGATATCCTTCTGCGAATTGATAATACCACTGCTATTTCATACATAAATAGGATGGGTGGTGTGCAATTTCCACACCTGACACGTGTATCAATTCAAAAGACCTATGGCAGTGGTGTGAATCTCCGGAAATTCACGTATTCACGTCTTGCATCTGGTCGGTGGATAACTGTGTTGCGGATGCCGAGTCGCGCCGCGTACACCCAGACAATGAGTGGGAATTGGCAGATTATGCTTTTCAGGATATCGTACTGCGTTTTGGGCAGCCTGAGATAGATTTATTTACTAGCCGTATTAATAAAAAAATGTGTAAAATATGTTTCGTGGCATAAAGATCCTGACGCAGATGCAATTAACGCATTTACGATATCCGTCTGAATACTTCTTTTATGCGTTCCCTCCGTTTTCTATTATATTGAAAATCATTAGAAAAATTATAGCAGAAAAAGAGTCCGGTATACTTGTTGTTCCATTATGGCCCACACAACCGTGGTATCCGTTATTTAATAGCTTAATAGTAAGACAAAAAATGGTGTTATCACAAAACGAGAATTTAATTTTATCTCATTCCAGCAATCGACTAGTTCATCAACAGACTACCCTGGTTGCCGCTTTATTATCCGCACAGCATTACTGAGAAGAAGACTCCCACCCTCTTCTCTAAATATAATGATGGCTTCATTGTGTGAAAATTTATTACGCCAACATGATTCTTGTTTCAAAAAACTGTTTAATTATTGTAATCATAATAATATTGATTTATTTAAGATATCTATCCCGAACGTAATATTGTTTCTAACACAGTTATTTAATGACGGTACTCAGTTCGGACCTCTGAATAGTTGTAGGTCTGCATTATCACTCATTTCAGGAAATCAAATAGGTAATGATGATCGCATTAAGCGTTTTTTAAAGGCGTTTATAGATTAGGTCCGGCACTACCTAAATATAATAGACATGAGATAGATCTATCTATATTGTTAAATTTTCTTAGTAATTGCTATCCAAATACTGAAATAACATTCGAAAACCTGACTAAAAAACTAATTACATTTTTGGCTTTAGTTACAGCACATAGAATGCAAACTCTCTCCAAGATTGATATTGAGAAACATGTAGTTAACATTGTAATTAAAATTCCAGAATTTATCAAGACGTCTCGAAACGGTTCTTTACAGCCAACCCTTACATTGCCATTTTTTAACCAGAACCCAGCTTTATATCCTTGCAAAACCCTAACTGATTCATAGAACGGTCCAAAAATCTACGTGGCAATCAGAACAAACTTTTCATAAGTTTTAGAAAACCTTACTGCGCGATTGGCCCACAAACGCTAAGCCGATGGACTAAATCTGTGTTAGAACAATGCGTCATAGATGTTTCAATTTTTACGGCTCACAGTACGCGAAATGCTGCCACGTCAAAGGCTCGTAAGCTTTAATTTAGACCTCATAAGAAAGACTGCTGGGTGGTCTGGCAGCTCACAGGTCTTTGGGAGATTCTATAATAGGGTTATAGTAGACAATGAGCCAAGTGATAATAATGAATTTGGTATAATGATTTTGTCCAGCTCAGTTAATGATGATACCATTAATAACTAATAAATTCATTAAAATTATACAATATATTACAATATAATTATTTTTACATGATTACTTATGCAATTGTTTACATATACAGGGTGTCCCAAAATTAGCACGTCACAGTGACACCAGAGATAGATGGGCCTAAGACGCATCGAACAAGCCTAACATTTCCATAGAAAAGTTTTATTAGTTTTGAGTATGACCAATTTTAGAATGTTTTTTAAAAATCACCCTTTTTTCATAAACTTTGTATCAGAATTTTTGACAGAGCTGTTTATTTTACTTTTTTTGTAAACCTACACCTTTGGCAACAGTTGCTTTTGAAGAAACAATCATTATCTAGACGGTAAATAGTGTGAAATAACGACAATCGATAGTCAATGTCAATCTAATTTTTACCCAAACAAAATGGCTTCAGCTATGAGTAGCAACCGTGTTTTTTTTTTATATCAAACATAATGAATAAATACAATTTAAAACTTCCCTATGCTATGGCGATTCCAAAATGGTATAACACTGGTATAAGGTGGCTCCCATACAACAAACGCGATTTTTTGCCGGGTTTACAGATCAACCCTTCGTACGCGAGTCCGGCTCGCACTTGACCGGTTTTATTATCCCTTTCCCTCCCAATTGCTTAGCCAGGTATAATAAATAAAAAAATTCACATAATTTCATATCTACTTGATCATGGGAACTGCAGGACTTCCTAGTATGTTCTATTAATAATTTGACTTGGGGACGACTTTGATGAGATATGACTCAAATTTGTTAGATTTTTTTTTATTGCGATATAAGTGTTACGCCATTTTGAAATCGCCATAGAATAGGGCAGTTTTTAATGGTATTTGTTCATTATGTTTGATATAATTTTTTTTCACGGTTACTACTTATAGCTGAAGCCATTTTCTTTGGGTAAAAATTAAATTGAGATTGAATACGATTGTCGTTATTTCACACTATTTACCGTCTAGATAATAATTGTTTCTGCAAAAGCAACTGTTGCTAAAGGCATAGGTTTACAAAAAAAATGAAAATAAACAGCCCTGTAAAAAAATCTGATACAAAGTTTATGAAAAAAGGATGATTTTGAAAAACTGATAAAACTTTTCTATGGACATGTTAGGCTTGTTCGATGCGTCTTAGGCCCATCTATCTCTGGTGACAGTGACGTGCAAATTTTGGGACAGCCTGTATGTTTTTTAAGTTTACATTTATTTGTTCTTACATAACTAAATTACATATAAGATTACTACAACTCAATACTTTGATTTACTTATTGATAATTTTTATTCATTTTTGCTTGATAAAAGTCTGTATTATGGCCTTCATAAATTTGCCTATTAATATGTTCATCTACTCTCAATATCTACATAGTCTTATGCCAATCTCGAGGACGAAAACATAAGTATAATTAATGATTAAACGAACTTACCTGTACGTGAAGTTCTATCATAATCATACGAGTGTTTTCGTCCGAAGAGATTGGCATCCCTCCCATCCTCCCGCAAATTTATGTAGCTATATATCTATGCTCTAAACGTGATGAAGATCGGTTGTAACGGCCCGTGTTAAATAAGTTTAGTGATACCAGCAAAAAAAAAGGTGATACCCTCTCAAAAGTGTGCACAAGTGACGAATCCTGGGGCGGTACTACATAGTCTTATGCCAATCTCTTCGGACGAAATCACTCTTATAATTATGATAGAACTTCACGTACAGGTAAGTTCGTTTAATCATTAATTATTTTCGCATTGTCGAAGAACCGATGACAGGTGGAAAACGGGTTCTCGAGTGGAGACCACGCCTAAGCAAACGTAGTGTAAGACGTCCCCCAGCTCGATGGACCGACGACCTTAGGAAGATGGCTGGCAGTAGATGGATGAAAAAAGCGGAAGATCATGCTCTTTGGCGCTCTTTGGGGGAGGCCTACGTCCGGCAGTGGACTGCAATAGGCTGAGATGAGATGAAGATGATGAGGTTAAGCAATAGAATAAGAGGTATTCTTTGCGATTCATCGGTTTATTTTTAAATCTCGATTCGCGCGGGCGAAGCCGCGGGCGACTGCTAGTCACTACATAGTATAAACAAAGTCGCTTTCTCTGTCCCTATATCCCAATGTGTGCTTAAATATTTAAAACTACGCAACGAATTTTGATGCGAAAATTAGTTAATTTACATTTAACTAAAGTATGTAGGTACCATTTTGTTCGATAACTTTTTGCCATCTTGTAGGTAGGGACATGATAAGAAGCCCCAAAATTTCTATAGCAATGGTGCTATAGAAATTTTGGGGCTTCTGATCAAAATACTGCGACAACTGGTCTTGGCAGTTCTCTCGTGATGTTAACCTGACACTGCCTTGAGAATTCTGAAGAGAGCGAAACAGGTGGAAATCTGAAGGTGCAAGGTCAGGACTATACGGCGGATGCATTTACACCTCCCAGACAAACTCTCTTAATTTTTGCTGAGTGGCTAAAGATGTGTGAGGTCTAGCGTTATCATGATGAAAAACCACACCCCTTCTGTTGATTAATTTCGGCCTCTTTCTCTCAACTTCTTGCTTTAATCTTATCAGTTGTTCGCAGTAGAGTCTAGAATCGATGGTCCTGCCTGGTGGTAACAGCTCATAATGAATAATGCCCTTCCAATCCCATCACACACACAGCATCACCTAGTTGCGAGTTAACCCGGGTTTCGCCACAGTCTGTGAATCCTGACCGGCCTTTGACCACGACCTTTTTCGCACGTTCTTGTCGTACGTGATCCACATTTCATCACCAGTTATCAGCTTCTTCAAAAATGGTTCGGTTTCATTACGTCATAATAAAGAATCACAAATGAGTACACGGTTCATTAGGTTTCTTTCAGTGAGCTCGTGGGGTACCCAAATATCGAGCTTTGTTGTGTACCCAGTTTTTCCAAATGCGCCAAAACTGTTTTAGGGTCAATGCCCAGTTCTTCAGCTACGTCGTAACTACTGATATGCCGAATTGCCGATCTTGCACCACTTTTTCAAAAATGGCATCAATTTTTTCCGTAATAGGGCGACCAGAGCGACGTGCATCTTTGACATCAAAATTTCCGAATTGAAAACGCTTAAACCAAATTTGTGCTACTCTCACAGACACTGCACTAGGTCCTTAAACATCGCAAATTTTTTTCGCGGCTTGCGTTGCATTTTTACCTTTTTTGTAGTAAAATTTTAAAATGTATCGAATTTCTTCATTAGAGTCACATCTTGACAGTACGAAAAACAAATGAAAAACACACATTTTCCTAATTTGAATTATCTTTTTTAAAATTTAACCTTTTAATGATACCAAAACCTGCCAGATACAAATAGTACAGCCAAAGAGATTTTACATACTATAATGCGAAAAGACTTTTTCCCCAACCAATAGAAAATATAAAATGAATTACTGTTTGTTAGTCTCGCTAAAACTCGAGAACGGCTGGACACTGTTCTCGTCTGATTTGCTTACACGAATTCAATGCATTTTTAAGTTTTTCAAACTATTATTATATCAAAATATCTCTTTTAAGAGTGCTGTTATGGTAGTTCAGTCAAGTTGTGTTTTACTAGGACCCTTTTTGAGTACAAATTCACTGAACTATGGGCTCTATTTAGGCATGAGCTCTGGTTTTTATTAAAAATCCAAATTAAGTAGGTGTTTAAACTGATCCGCTGCAAACATTACTGTACTGTTTAGTAACGTTAAACATCATTTTATAATTTCCGGTAGATAATACATCTACAAATGCAAAATTAAACTACCTACATTTTAGATCGAACGAGATTTGTACAAACTCTAACAAACACCGCCGCTATCTTATGACCCGCGCGTTTTAACCGTAAAACAATTTATAACACCTGAAATCTTGAAAAAGATTATAATTTTGGAGAAATTTTAAACCATGGTATGTAAATACGATATAAATAGATTAAACAATCTATGATTGGATGTCTACAGAGCGATTGTGGCTGTAATATTAAACCTTACATCAAATATTGAACTCACAAAAATAAATTATGTGTTGTTTGTTGTTATGTAATGTGTATCGTTATCTATATCTATAATATTAAAACCGGCCGAGTGCGTGTCGGGCCACGCGCAGTATGGGGTTCCGTAGTTGCCCTTCGTTACCACAATATATTCCAGCAATTACTTCATTTAAGACACTTTAAACATATTCCTCTAAGAAATTTTTGAACGACTAAGTTGTACGACTATTACTCTTAAACTAACTGATCTACCTTAACCACTATGATTTTCCTTAAAAGTTCATAAAAAGCACTATTATCATGAATTTTCCCAGATTTTTCAAGTCAATAGTTTAGCTTTAAGAGGGGGGGGGGGGGGCTACTCGAGCAAAAATTGTGGGAGCTACCCTGAAAAAAAAAAAACATTTTACAATATTTTATTCTACTATTATGTCGGCGTCATTGATATACTACTCTGTCAAGAAAGTACCGGGAAAAGATTAATAATACACAAAATGTAAGTTATTCATCAAAATTTATTTTATCACCTTTAAAGTATGCTCCTTTAGAAGCGATACTCTTACGCCAATGAATAATCCAATCAGCAAAATTTTTTAAACGCTTTTTCCGGAATTGAGTTCAGTTCTCGCCGCGAATTCTCCTTTATGTCTTCTACCGAATGAAACCGGGTGCCACGAGGTGGTAATTTAAGTTTAGGAAAAAGAAAGAAGTCGGCTGGAGCCATATCTGGTGAATAAGGTGGCTGCTCGATGGTATTTGTTGAGTTTTTGGTCAAAAATTCGTTCACAATGATGGCCTTGTGGGAAGGCGCATTATCGTGGTGCAAAATCCAAGAATTTTCATTCCACGAATCTGGCCTTTTTCGTCTAATTTGCTCTCATAAACGCCGCATAACGTTCAAATAATACTCTTTTTTTATCGTTTGACCTTCTGGAAGGAATTTTGAGTGCACAACACCGCGACAGTCAAAGAAAACAGTCAACATGACTTTGACTTTCGATCGAGTTTGGCGCGGTTTCTTCGGTTTCGGTTCAGTTTGAAGGTGCCAAGCTTGTTGACTAGTTTGCATGTCGAACTCGTAAACCTACGCCTCGTCACCAGTAACAATGCGTTTCATGAATATTGTGTCGGAATTGACTCGCTCTAGCATGTCCTCACCGACTTTTTTGAAATTAAGTTTTTGGAGAAAATTCAGGTCTTTTGGGACTAGCCGAGCGGCAACATGTTTCATACCCAATTGATTATTTAAAATGGTACGAATCGACTCGTGTGACACAGAAAGGCGACGGCTAGCTCTCTCAAACTTGAATGAGGATTTTCAGTCACTATTTCCTTCACTTTTGCGATGTTATCTTCAGTGGCAGACGTTGATGGCCTACCAGAGCGAGGCAAATCTTCCAACACATCTCGACCGCTTTTGAACGCTTTGTACCACTCATAAACACGTGTTTTTGATAAAGTCGATTCACCGTAAGCCTTCTGTAACATTTTCAGAGACTCCGAACACGAAATCCCATTGGCGGTGCAAAATTTAAGACAAACTCTTTGTTCGATGTTTTTGTCCATTATGAAATTCGCAATACACACTAGATATGGTATAACTAAAAACAATACTGTATTTAATCTAATTATCAGATGTAACTCAAACTCCGCGCCAAAATGGAAAATAGTTGTGCCAATCTAACAACAACAAAAAAAATATAATTTTGAATTTGGAACCATAAACAAATCATCAATTCCCGAAACTTTTTTGACAGAATATACACCGTGAATTTTGAGATACCCGAGAAAATTAACTAACATACTCAGATATCGATATACATCGAATTCGGCAAATAAAAAAAATTTTTTTTAAGAGAAATTTATTTAATAGGTCCCTAACATTCCTTAAAAAATATGCACTATAAAAGTCCTGCTAATTCAAATAGTAATCATTATCATTCCAACATTAACGGAACCAAAATCCACCTAATTTAGTCGCGTAATATTGGCGTACGGAAGGAATAACTATGAATGATTTTTTTTTTCATTCATAGTTATTCCTTCCGTACGCCAACGCCGTACGCCGTTCCGTTTTTTTTATTCGCCAAATTCGATGTATATCGATATCTGAGTATGTTAGTTAATTTTCTCGGGTATCTCAAAATTCACGGTGTATAATACATATCTCCACAAAATTTCAACTCTCCAGGATCAACAGTCTCCAAGCAAAACCTCGGACGGACGGACAGACAGACCGACATGACGAGACTATAAGGGTTCCTTGTCAGGACTACGAAACCCTAAAAATTGCAATAGGTACAAGGCTACCATCGTGCATTATGGTGGTTGCAACTTTGCAAGTCAATAACTATAAGGATGTCAGTTACTATAAGGATGTGAAAAGTCAACTTCAGAAATGTGAGATAATGATTAGATTGTTCTAAAAAATAAATCTAGAATTATCTGGAAAGTTCTTAAGTATATGCCTAGATTCTGATTCAATGAGAATGTTCTAGATAATACTAAAATGATCTAAAAATTTCTTGAATAAGTAATCTAAAATATCCCAGAATAATATGGAAATCTCTAAAATGTATTCCAAGGCTCTGATTAATCGAGCATATTTTAAATGTTCGACAAAATTCTAGAATGATCTAGAAATCTCTAGATGGATCTAGAATATCCTAGAATGAATTAGAAAGCTCTAAAATTTATGTCACGGTTCTGAACAATTTAGAATGTTCTAGAAATTTCTGGAATGCTGAAAATGTACGCCAATTTTCTGATCAATATAGTTTGTTCTAGAAATTTCTCAAATGATCTAGAAAAATCCATAACGTATCTTAACATTCTGATCGATTAATAATATGCTGGGTCGCTCTAGAAACTTGAAAAATTTCCTGATAAAGAGTCGAAAGTTTTTAGAACAATCCGAAAAATTTAGTAGTTAATGGGGACAATTTTTAGAATTCCGTACCCAAAGGGTAAAACGGGACCTTACTGAGGCTCCGTTGTCCGTCTGTCTGTAGGTCTGTCACCAGGCTGTATCTCATGAACCGTGATAGTATAGTTTCTATAGCCTTAATAATATTTTGGGCATTATATCAATTTTAATTATCGAATTTTTGTCTCTCATACTTTATCTTTATTAATTTATTAACGTATATTTTTTTTGTAATTAAATATTTTTTGTAATTGATAATTGAAATTGTAATGCCCTAACAGGGCTCATTTTGAGGACATGTTATTATTTATTTTAAGACCTTATGTACCAAATGAAAACGATAAATAGTTAAATGATTATGATTATAGTTAGAGAGATGAAATTTTCACAGATTATGTATTTCTGTTGCCGCTATAACAGCAATTATTTAAAGACAGAATACAATAATTATTTAAGGGGGCTTCCATACAATACAACAAACGTGTTTTTTTGCCGTTTTTAAATGGCCCTTCGTTCGTGCGCGAGTCCGACTCGCACTTGGCCGGTTTTTGTGAAGAAATATGGTCAGCCTGCCTTATTCATAAAGTTTACGTGCAATTCTTCATGAAAAGAAATTAAAGACGAGTTACAATGCGGACAAAAACCACATGACAGACATGATGTAATTATCCGCGTGTTCAAACAGAAACAAGTAAAATTTATTAATGCAATTGTGAAAAGTTATATTTTTGGAAATGTTATTAGCTATAATTGTTCTCTATTGAGTGGCAAATGAGAGGATTGCCTCACTCACACAATTTAATTTGGCTGAAAGAAGAAAATCATTCAAATCTGATTGATGACGTTATTAAAGCAGAATTCCCAAATCCGGTTGAAGATCCTCTTCTATATGAAATAATTGTGAAACAAATTATACATGGACCTTGCGGCGCTCTTAACATGCAATCACCCTGTATGAAAGATAATAAATGCTCAAAGCTATATCCAAGATCATTTTTGAGTGAGACACAAACTGAAGATGATGGATATCCGAAATATCGACGCCGACCACCGAGTGAAGGAGGATATACAGTAAAAATCAGAGTTCGGGGTGAAGAAATCGATATTGATAATCGATGGGTTGTCCCTTATAATCCGTTATTATCAAAAATGTTTATTGTAGAATTTTGCAGCTCTGTCAAGTCAATTAAATATGTGTGTAAATAAATTAACAAAGGAAGCGATATGTCTGTCTTTGGAATTACTGATGAAAATCGACACAATGAAATTTTAAGTTATCAAATGGGAAGATATATACATAGTAATGAGTTTGGCGTATATTGGGGTTTCCGATTCATGACAGGGATCCAGCTGATTTTCACTTAGCAGTTCACCTTGAGAATGGACAAATTGGGTATATTATACAAATCAAACAGCACAAAAGGTTGAAAACCAACCTGCTACTACTACGTTGACTGCATTTTTCGAGTTGTGTCAAAATGATACGTTTGCTAGAACTCTTTTTTATGGAGATGTTCCCAGTTATTACACATGGAACTCATCGCGAAAAGTATTTAATCGACCAATAAAAATTCACAGATCTGGGTGCTCTACGCGACCTTCGAGTACATTGAAAATGCATTGAGGCAGGCTTTTCATTTGTACGATTTTTATTTTATTTTATTTATTTAAGAAAACTAACGGCGTTACAAATAATGATTATACAATAACTATTTATAATATCAGTAAGGCTAATTAAAGGTCTTCCTTAATTTACAAAAGTATTATAGCGCGAGGTAAAAGAATGGACATACTATCCAGTAAATGGGTATTACAGTTTTTATGACCACAATAATAATTAAACTTATCTCACTCGGCCAAAAAAAATTGAAAGAAAAGGAAAACAATATCACAGCAACACAATCCGGTAACCGTAACATGCGCCAAGATTTGGACAAATTAGGTTTTACTTAGACGGTATCTCAATTTAAGTACCTCTAAGTGAAATACGCATCTATATGTATACCTATTTATACTCAGATACTAATACTGATAGAAAAAAATGATTTACAACTATGTACCTAATAAAGTTGATTAGTATAATAAAAGTTTAGTATAGTTGCTAAGTATCAGTCTCACACATCTCTGTCTGTTATGCTTTTTACAATATATTTTTTAAATGTTTTTTTTGTATGATGAAAAATATCAATGTTGCTAAATTTAAGATTGTAATCGCGCGCAATGCGAGCGAGCACCGAGTTGGCAGAATAAGTGGTTGAGCGTCGCGGGACGTATAGCAGGGGCGTGTGGGGAGTGCGGCGCGCCGGGGCGCAGAACGCCAGCCCCGCCAGCAGGCCCGGGCAGTCGAGCCGCCCGCTCAGAATATCGTGCAGCAAGGACAGCTCTCTTCGAGAGTTAGAAGTCCATGGTGGCGACAGTTCTCAACATAGGAACCTGGGCTCACTCTGAGGCGATAATTCAAGTGCTTAATGAACCTACTTTGGATACGTTCCAGGCGGTCTATTTAGGTTTTATATTGAGGTGACCATATTGGGCGCGACCATATACGATGCCTAATCTAATAGATTAGACGAGTAGACGAAGATTCGTAAGGTAAAAGTATTCATATTGTTGCAAACAAACAACATCGCAAAACAATTCTTTTTTTTTCATCGTTTGCAAACTTTGTTTCTTCTCTTTGAGCAACATGGGGCAGTGAGGGCTGCCGCGATGTTGAAATTCAGCTCGCCGAAAATATTGAACCATACGATACTTTCCGAAAGGCCCTTTTTTAAGTTGATCTCATTCACGATACAATCTACTAATCAATAGAAATATAACTACAACACGGGATTGCTATTGACAAGTTGTGCGCGTTGTGTGGCTGTCATTTCTTCAAATATAATGACATCGATTGGCTCTTCCGCATAGATGTGTTGCTGGTATGGAATCGATAGATTAATTTCATGAGCGGAACCCAATGAAACTCCGGCGCATGCAGAGTCATGAATATAGTTGGTTTAGCCAACTGCTTCATCATTGCGAACAAATCGCTCTTTTGTCTCTGCCAACACTGGATGGAATTTGGCAAACACGATAGGAACGACTCATTCCTATTTAACGTCTCTCGCAAAAACTCCGCATCCTCAAGACGCTCATTATTTATTTCACTTGTTAAGTTTCTACTATTCCTGAACATAGCACTGAAGATTTTAATTACTTTAAAACGCATGATTTTACCAGCTATGTACAAAATACAGGTTTACATTTTTATAACCATCCAAACCTTCTGAGGAGACTCCTGTGACAAACGAACAACTCTTTCTATGAAAGCAACTCTCTAACTGTAAAAAAAATATCTACTTTTCCATACAAAATATCAATATTCATTTGACCAAAATGTATGAACCAGTTGAATGTTATTTTGGAGATAGGGGATGATCCAATAGAAAGAGTTGTTCGAAATTTCTTAAAATGTTCCAATTGATTCCTCTGCAATGTACGCATAGGGAAATCGTACTGCAATTTACGTAAATTTTCACGATTATAATTAGCCAACTGCACAACAACACTTTCAGTCGATATCGCATTAGAAGCAACATTTTCAGAATGATAACTAATTTGACTACGAAACCACATGATTCTACTATGACGAAAGTATTGCAAACCGCGACGCGCCTTACAGCGGGTGTGTAATATATAATATAACAACATAACATATACAGTTTAAAACATATACAATCAAAGTATTTAATTTTGTTTAATATAATGATGGAATGATATAATTTTAAAATATGTAGGTAATTTTGAAACGTTTAACAAACGATTGAGCTAAATTAATTAATATAACAACCTTTGATGATGATGACAACATTTACATGATCTACTAATTAAAACAAATAATATATATTTAGTATAATAACGTTAAGTATATCATTCATTTACGATAACACTCTTTTTGTATAATATTTTAAACATAATATATGGCTTTACTACAAAAAAGACAGCCTAGTGTTAACACTTGTCTAAAATTAGTCAACCAATTTGAAATGTTGACACATGAGTCATTCGAGACATATTATTAAAAAACATTTTAATTGGGTGAATAATCTTTAGACAAGTGTTCAAACCTATTCTATCTTTTTGTAGTAAGGCCGATAATGATTACTTAATATAAACTCCAATTTATATAATATCATCATATAATATAAAAATATTTTTAAATGTAGCTGCTAGGTTTCGCATGGTAAGTAATGTAATAAAGGCATGCGAATGCAGGCAAACATGCAGCACGTAGGTAAGCATGCATCATGCAAGCAGGCATGCAGCATGCAAACAGGCATGCATGTAAGCAAACACGCAAACAAGCACATATGCATTATTATTTCCACGTCTCCGGCGCTGCGGGAAGTACAGCCTCTCCGCCAACTCCCCCTCCGCGCCTCCGGCTTTTAAATTACACTCTAGTATTGGGCAGACAAGTACCACAGCGAAGTGACCATAGTAAGTCGGGGTAAACATAATTCTAATTTTTGATAAGTATATTAAATATAAAAAATATATACAAATTGAAGTTACACCAAGTGAAGGTTATATTAATTGGCGGTTATTTCTATTAATCATTATTTGAAACGTTATTATCTCAAATAATAGTTATATGAATAATGCATATGTCAAACTAAATTATATCAAATGAACGATATATAAAATGAGTTTTATTTCAAACGGTTTTATTGGTTATGAATGTTAAAGTAAATGCTATTATATAAAATGAATATTATGTAAATTAAACGTTATGACAAACCAAATTATATCATATGTTGCTACTCGTATAACAAATGATTCTTATGTAAAGTGATCGTTATTCAAGTTTAATTTTATCAAATTATAATATAACAAATGAGACGCACCCCGATTACAGCGACCGATAGATACGTTTTACAGATGGCATGGCATTGAATGAAGAATCACTTCGTTATCCCTCGTCGTTACCTAGCAATGACTTCACCTTCTAAACAATGTGCTAAAGTTATTTTCGTTTCTATGATTTTACCTATTTCAACATTATATAGTAGTTCTAATTCCCCGTACTTGAAGTAATTAAGCATAACAATATTAAAACTTTGTGCAAGAGATACGCAAGGGTCAGTAGCAGGTATCGGCTTAAACACAGAGTACCGCTGTTTGTTGTTGTTCTAAACGGACTGCGCCATTAGCAATACAACATAACAGATGTGGACATAATCAGCATAATTTTAGTTTCGGTTTCATTTAATACAAATTTTCGTTTTCAGAATATAAAGGTCTAATTAATAGTTTGAAGTATTTTCAAGGTATCGCAAACCTAAATTGTTATTTATTTATGTATTGTTTTGAAATCTCTCCGTTTCTGGAGGTAATTTACCTGTTTATTATTATTAGGAGCCTGTATTGTCCCACTGCAGGGCAAAGGCCTCCCTACCCTTATTCCAGCACTCTCGGTCTTGCTGGAAAAATGGTAGGGAGGGTGATTGCCTTTTGTTGCTATGCCTTTTTCCACAAAAAAAAAAATTAAAGAATTAATATAAATTTACATCATTATAAAATTAAATTAAGATACGTATTAACAAATAAAAACAAATAAATTTCAAGATCTAATACGATTCTGATTTCTATTAAGACTATCTTAAACCTAGTCTTATTAAATCAGCGACACGAAGCGCAACTAAGAAGCGCGTTCTCCGAAATTACGCCACACAAAGGGTAACCCTCCTGCCTAGATTATTAGCGATACAGAGATCCGGTTTTTTCTAAACGTAGCCCAATTCAATACCCCGAGTGTTTTTTTTTTTCGATATCACATTTAGTTTTTGAGATACAGTTGATATTATGCCACCCTTCCACCCTAAAAAAATTCTCGAATTTTTTACATTTTTGCGATTTAAAAAAAAATCGGCTTTTTTGTTTTTTTTGTCAGTACGCGTCTTTTGAGATCAAAAAAATATGTAGTATAAAACTAAAGACACCAGGGCGATGCCACACTCAGAGCGAAAATGGGGGCTATACTGAAGCGATCGAAAAAACATTTTCAATGTTAAAAATAAGTTTTGGTTGAAGGATTTGAAGGTGTCTTAAAAGATAAAGTTATTGGTCGAGTATATACGGAACATCCAAAGAACGCTGAATGTTTCTAGCTACGTCTACTACTTCATGAATTACGTGGACCAACTTCCTTTGAAGATCTGATCTGAGATGGTTATAATTGCGAAACAACCGTCAAGCATGCCAGCGTCGTGGCTTATTATAAAATGATAATCAATGGGAGCAGGCCATGAAAGAGGCGGCAAAAACAGCAACAGCAAATCAACTACGAGAACTCTTTGCTATGATATTAACATCGTGTAATCTACAAAACTTTCTGTACGTGATAAATAACACTTGAAAAAAATTATCAACCTCAGGTGGGACTCGATGATTTTTTTTAAGTGTTATTTATCTTTAATAAAACCTTGCATGGAATTGCTAAAAACAAAAATTTAAAATTTCTGTACGTGGTCAAATTTTTAATACGATGCAAAATTATAATATGGGATGAGTGCACGATGGCTCATCGAAAATCATTGGAAGCGCTGAATAGAACATTACAGTATCTTCGGAAAAATACAAACTAATGTGAGGTGTTTTATTGCTACTATCAGGAGATTTTCGACAAACATTACCAGTCATTCCATTCGTATTCATATTTAGGAAGTTGATTAAGTATCTTATTCTGATCGCAAATCAGTAAAAAAATTAACTTCGAAAAAACATAATAATATTTAAATATCTACGATTTTCATAATCGACCACTTTCGAATACAAAATAGTCCCCCCAACGCAAACGGCTGCTATCCGACGTGTCACGTGACGCGAGCGATCCGCGTAGCTCGATGGGTGCCGCAGTGTAAACTTATTGCAGTATTGCGAGCCACAGTACAGTTGATGTCATTCATACGGAAAATATTCGCTATAAATTCCTTTGTTTTGTAATTTTTTTTGGTGGATAATTCTTTTATAAGTAATAGGTTGGGAAAAAAGTTTCTTCGCATTTTTTAAGAAAATTCAAAATATTTTTAATAAAGTTCATTTACATTTAACTAAAGTATGTAGGTACCATTTTGTTCGATAACTTTTTGCCATCTTCTAGGTAGGGACATGATCCCATTGTTATAGAAATTTTAGGGCTTCTGATCAAAATACAGCGACAAGTGGTTTTGGCAGTCCTCTCGTGATGTTAACCTGACACTGCCAAGAGAATTCTGAATAGAGCGAAACTGGTGAAAATCTCAGGGTGCAAGGTCAGGACTATACGGCGGATGCATTAACACCTCCCAGCCAATCTCTCTTAATTTTTACTGAGTGGCTAAAGATGTGTGAGATCTAGCGTTATAATGATGAAAAACCACACCCCTTCTGTTGATTAATTCCGGCCGCTTTCTCTCTACTTCTTACTTTAATGTCATCAGTTGTTCGCAGTAGAGTTCAGAGTCGATGGTCCTGCCTGGTGCTCATAATGAATAATGCCCTTCCAATCCCACCACACATACACAGCATCACCTTGTTGCGAGTTAACCCGGGATTCGCCACAGTCTGTGAAGCCTGACCGGCCTTTGAACACGACCTTTTTCGCACGTTCTTGTCGTACGTGATCCACTTTAAATCACCAGTTATCAGCTTCTTCAAAAATGGTTCGGTTTCATTACGTCGTAATAAAGAATCACAAATGAGTACACGGTTTATTAGGTTTCTTTCAGTGAGCTCGTAGGATACCCAAATATCGAGCTTTTTTGTGTACCTAGTTTTTTCAAATGCGCCAAAACTGTTTTGTGGTCAATTCTCAGTTCTTCAGCTACGTCGTAATTACTGATATGCCGATCTTGCTCCACTTTTTCAAAAATGGCATAAATTTTATCTGTAATATAGCGACCAGAGCGACGTGCATCTTTGACATCAAAATTTCCGGATTGAAAACGCTTAAACCAAATTTGTGCTACTCTCACAGACACTGCACTAGGTCCATAAACATCGCAATTTTTTTTCGCGGCTTGCGTTGCATTTTTTCCTTTTTTGTAGTAAAATTTTAAAATGTATCGAATTTCTTCATTAGATTCACTCATCTTGACAGTACGAAAAACAAATGAAAAACACACATTTTCCTAATTTGAATTTGGAATTATCTTCTTTAAAATTTAAACTTTTAATGATACCAAAACCAGCCAGATACAAAAAGTACACCCAAAGAGATTTAATTACAAGTTCATACATACTATAATGCGAAAAGACTTTTTCCCCAAATAGGTCACTTCAATAAATATTGCGATTGAAATCAGCACCCTGTATAGTTTAATTTTAGATGATCTAAGATATTAATGTGTTTGTAGTCGTAAAAGTAAAGACAATTAGAAATTACTTAGAAAAAAAATGTCTTTTATATGAAAAAATCGTAAACTAATTAGTGACAGATTTATTAACATTACCCATTAACTATAAGATTAAAAATAACCCAGCGAAGCGGGTATTCACAGCTAGTGTATTAATAAAATTGTTTGCGCGGCTTGCGTTGCATTTTTTCCTTTTTTGTAGTAAAATTTTAAAATGTATCGAATTTCTTCATTAGATTCACTCATCTTGACAGTACGAAAAACAAATGAAAAACACACATTTTCCTAATATGAATTTGGAATTATCTTCTTTAAAATTTAAACTTTTAATGATACCAAAACCAGCCAGATACAAAAAGTACACCCAAAGAGATTTAATTACAAGTTCATGCATACTATAATGCGAAAAGACTTTTTCCCCAAATAGGTCACTTCAATAAATATTGCGATTGAAATCAGCACCCTGTATAGTTTAATTTTAGATGATCTAAGATATTAATGTGTTTGTAGTCGTAAAAGTAAAGACAATTAGAAATTACTTAGAAAAAAAATGTCTTTTATATGAAAAAATCGTGAACTAATTAGTGACAGATTTATTAACATTACCCATTAACTATAAGATTAAAAATAACCCAGCGAAGCGGGTATTCACAGCTAGTGTATTAATAAAATTGTTTGATGCTTTGATTGATGAGCTAGTTCAATAAATTAAAGTATGTTTTACTAAAACGGGTGATCTTTAAATCCGTGTAACGTTCCTAGATTATTTTCATTAAAAACAAAACTACAGCCTTGTGCAGGGATTAAGATAAATGTTTTATTAAATGGTAAATACGTAATCTATGAAACTAAAATCATATTTCGATAAAAATAAAGACAATTCTTATAGATAGTATACAAAAATTTCATTAAGGTTGGTATTTTTTTAAAAATATTTTTTAAATTATTTGTGTAAATAAATGTCTGTTTTCTGGCAACAAAGCCTCTTCGTATCCCAGAAGGTCAATACCCACTGGTTTCAAGAGCAAACCGTAGCCAGTGGCTCTCGGTCTAAACCCACTTCCGACATTTCCTCCATACTTATTTCGTTTTTGTATTGTGAGTAATAATACTTTATTGTAACTCGACGAAAAATTTGCTAGAAGGATTTTAGATGAGGATAGAATTTCAATTTCGCCTACCAATTGTCTAAAAATAAATGCATATGGCGCATTTTATACCCAAATTCAAACTAACATGAGTACCTATACTGCTTTAAATTGGCAACTTTCAAAAGGGGGATTTTGGGCGTCCCGCTCAAGGTACCGGCGGGACGCGTCTTAAAAGGGTAAAAAAAGCGGGACGTCTGGCAACATTTGTTACGAAGGGGATATTAACAATTGCACCTCTGTTAAAATAATATGCAAACATAACGATCCATCTATGCTCTAGAGCAAGATTGGGGTCAAGAGCAAGCCCATCTCAAATAAAAAATAATAATAAATCTCCTCTTATAAACTTATTGCACATCAGAAACATGACTGTTATACAATTAAACTATCTGCTGATTCAAACCTGTTCTCTAAAAAACTTAAAAAGTATTCACAACTAAAATCTAGTTCATACAATAGACTTATTTTTCTTAAAACAAAAATACTAAATGCATATCAAAAGTACTGACTTGCACACTAAATTGTTCACTCGTAAAACAATTTTTCTAAAACTGATCTCAAATCATGCTAGGTATCTAAATATGTTTCCGGCACCAAAATGCACTCTACAAATTAACTATTTGTGTAACTGAAATACTTTTCTCCTAACTGTAATACTTTTTATTCTTATGAAAAGTGTTTTTGAGCGAACTCTTCTAACCGCGCTCCCGGCTCGTTCTTACCTATACAATGTGATAGGGGCGGTAGTTCTAACCCGTTAAGGCTAAGTAGGATATCAAATTTTATCGACAAAAATAAATAAATTGGGGTGTCAAACTCCTACCCTCAACAAATAGCAGCCATTTTGTTTTTCTTTTCGAATGAATTCCGGTCTGCTTAACACTTTAGACCATAACTAAGGTTTCATGTGCCGTAGAAACATGAGAGAAATAGCACAAGATAGCTTAAAGAACAGTGTAACTACAATTTAATTTTTGATGATTATGCCGTTTTCAGCTCGTAAAAAGACATTTTATAATTTTTTTTGCGAAACAAAAACTTATTTTTTGTATTTTTTGCAGATTACATTAAAATATTAACATTAAACAGTTTTTTATTTGCATTATTTTTAAAGTATTTGAGTTTACCTATCTAACAATATCAAAATTGTCACCATACATTAAAAAGTTTAGGATTTAACATTACTCACTTGAGGACCCTACTCAAGGCTAATCAACGCATAATAAGAAGAAGGTAGATTTTGTGTGCTAGCGAGACGTAAAACGATATCATTGCTGCCGATAAGAATAGAAAATACGTACAATGCACCAGAGAACCTATTATCATTGTAAGAAAGGCAATATCAGGTCCCTGATGACGTTTTCAATCGTTTAAAACGTTTGTCTACAAATTTATCGATTTCATTACTTCTTTCGCAATTTAGATAAATAGGTTAAACAACCCTTATTAAACATTGTTTAGTTTGCATTGTTTCGAAAATATTCGTGTTTACCTTTCTTATAATACCAAAATTGACCATACTTATACTAACAAAATTATGCGCTGCGCAGCGGAGGGGCAGCATGCAAGCAAGCATGCTTGCTTGCTGCATGTATGCATGCAAGCAAGCATGCTTGCTTGCTTGCATGCTGCCCCTCCGCGCCTACACGATTCTAAATTACACTCTAGGGGTAGGGCAGACAAGACTGCTTGGAGTTGGATTTACGGCGATTCGTTCCTGTCACTAAAACCCAAAATTTTAGCTATTGTTTTAGGACTAACTATTTCCTCCGCCCCCATTAACTAAAGTGATAAAATAAGGTTTTTGTCCTTTTATTTAAAGCTAAAAACTTTACGGTAACAACGACCGTTCATTCTTAATTTTGTCAATGTAAGTAAGCAGCATGCAAGCAAGCATGCTTGCTTGCTTGCATGCTGCTTGCTTGCATACATGCTGCTTGCTTGCTTTTTTTTGCATAACGTTTTAAAAACATTATTTGGATAAAAATAAACATTGTATAATTTGGATGTAGGACTTACAACTTTAATTGAAAACAATTTATGTCTTTTGTATATTATTGATTGATTGTAATATTTATGACAAATAAATTTAGGGCATGTAATATTATGTGACATTAAGTACGGGCAAGTTATCATTCGAACAAATGATGATTAGGACAAAAAAAATATTGTACTTTAGATAATGGATAAAAAAGATAGGAAACAAAATTGAAAACCTTTCGGAATACATTGTTTCATTTAACTTTCTACCCTTAAATTTTAATACTTAATTAAATTTCTTGGCTAATAGAATAGTGCTTCTTTAAATAGTTATTTCATTAGAAATTTAAATAAAAAATGTGAGGTCATAATACTCTGCTCATTATAGTATTTTTCAAGGTGTTTTTTGTATTCGAAACACTTCATTTAAGATAAAATGCCGCTCAGCATAAAAAATACATTTGGCAAATATTTTAAAAAATACAGGACGTAACGTTGACACTTAAACAAATATTAGGTCGCTCAAATATTATGAAGCTTCTCATTTTGTAATTTAAGTAACTCTAATTAATGTTTGTAAGTCGCTTTCTGTTGATTTCTCGTCACTCACAGTCAGTCGTTCACTTAGTAATACTATAACGTAAATTAATTATTTTTGACACTTAAAACTTTAATATACAGTCACTCGTCTAAATACAACCCTTACTTAATGTACGTCAGACATTAAGTTGAAAATTGGTTAAAGAAAATTTATAGATTTGTATAGTCTGTCCTGCTGGCGACTGTACATTTAGTGTTTCCGAATTATCTATATTTTGATAAACGATAGTTATTGATCTCTTAATAATTACAGTTAAATACTTAGTCTTATATTTGAAATAGTATTGATAATTTGGAAAAAGGCAATATTATGAAAAGAGTGAAAGACTATTCATTGTATTGATAATAACAAGGGAATTTCTGGTATGAACAGCAATATTATCATGGTATGTGGTACTATTTATAGTAATAATCGGCGGTACTATTTATAGTATTGACTAGTATGATTAGCAATACTATCAGTTTAAACTGCCGATATATGGATACTAATCACAGCTTGATATAGGTCGAAGTGCAATAGTATCAATACTATCCTTAGTATTTCTGCGTATCAATAGAAGTTTTGAACTATAGAAAGCTATGCACTACTTCTATGCCATATTTTTCTAATAGAGTTACCACGCTGTTGTGCATCATTATGCCCATTTATTGGTTTTATGTGGGCTTCGTTAGATATGCATGACAAATAAAACGATGTTCAATTTAGAATGCACATGCAACATAGACCCAGTTTTCGGAACTTCGACGAATGGCTTGCTAGGCTAACATGTCTCCTTTAATAATATTTGTGATCAGGGTGCCTAGTGCGATTGGCACAAAATAATCGCGTCACTTACTTCGATCGAAAAGTACTAAAAATTGACATTGACTTTTCGATCAAAGTAAGCGAAGCGATTATTTTGTGGCACGCACTCGCACTAGACCCTCAGTTCCTCTGCTTAGTTGTTATATGCGATTCGTTTTACGTATTAGATGTGATAAATTTTTATGAATGGAAATCAAATACAGTATATTCATACACTGTATTTTATTTATTTATTTAAATTGGTACACAGACAGATTACAGCCGAGACATGATAATGTTTTAGATAGGTTGGGTATATAAGACTAGTATAGACTAATCATCACAGTATAAAGTAGAAAAGTTTAAAATACAGTTTTTTTTTTTCGGACGGACCTGTCTCTGACGGCCCAATAAAAAGACCTTGTTAGCTACAACCGGGCAGAGATGGCGAGCGCTGAAGGCGCTCAGCCTAGGTTCGCCCCACTAGCGGTCTCCGCGACCCGTCCAAGTGTGCGTCCGTCGTACGTGTCGGGCCCCATACTAGCGGGCGCGATCGGGCCAGTGTGGAGTGCGTGGAGGGCTTGGGCCGTCGTCCGAAGGGTGGACAGGGTAAAATACAGTGAATCTGGATGCACCGTATATAGATACTTTACCGGCGCGCGGGCGGAAGGCACTGGCGGCTCGGTGAGTGCGGGAAGCGGAGTTGGTTACGTTGAGCGAGCAACTGTCGGCACTGCCGCCTGCCTGGATCACTCGTCCTCCGTGAATACATCTTGGTTCTCGTAGATCAAAGCTTGAATGCGACGTGTTACCCTGGCTGTAGGGTTGTAAGACACCGGTTTGTATACATTCGTGTCTGATACAAACGAATGTACTACTATCTTTATAAACAAAAACCGGTGCAACTTCCCAAACTTTATGGTCTGCCTAAAATACACAAAAGCACCATTCTACTAGGACCCATTGTGAGCCAAATTGACTCACCGACTTACGACTTGGCCAAACATGTTGATGGAGTGTTGCAACCATTAGTTGGAAAAACACCGTCTTTCGTGAAAGATTATTTCCACTTTAGGGACATAGTGAAGAGCATAAAGTTAGAAACTGGAGATTTGATGGTGAGTTTCGACGTGGAGTCACTCTTTTCTAATGTACCATTAAAGGATTGCATCGAGATCATTAAGGATAAACTGTGTGATCATGAATTGCCTATAGAATATATTGTTCTCAAGGAAAATTGTTTGGACGGGAACTACCTACTCTTGAGAGATCAGTACTACCTCCAGATCGACGGCGTTGCAATGGGTAGCCCACTCGCACCAGTAATTGCAAATAACTGGATGGAATATTTCGAGGACCTAGCTCTGGCTACTGGACCAAGTACTGTGAAACTCTGGAAAAGGTACGTCGATGACGTTTTCTGCGTTATCCATGGAGGCCAACAGGAAGTGGAACAATATATTAACCACCTGAATTCCATTCATCCAAAAATGAAGTTCACATATGAGATGGAGAACAACAGATCCCTCGCGTTCCTTGACATGGAAATCAGGGTGAAGGCGGATGTAACAATGGCTCACAATGTGTATAAAAAGCCCACACACACACACAGACCGATACCTACACGCATCTTCTCATCATCATCCTCGGCATCTTCAATCGGTTATTGCGTCGTTAACGAATAGAGCTCACAACCTATGTGCCCCTGAACATCTACATAAGGAGCTTGCACATTTTCAGGAGGTCCTATGACGAAATGGATATAAGATGTCGAAAGAAAGGAGAAGGCGCAGGGAGAGGGGGAGGGCTCCTGAGGCTAGTCGTCAAGCAGCATTCTTACCATATATGTAAAAGGCGTAACGGACAAAATTGGATCAGTACTCAGTAAATACTCCATTAAGACTGTATATACTCCGTTACGTAAAATATCACAACTACTACAACCGCCTAAGGACGTCTTGCCTTTTCAAACTCCGGGGGTTTACTAAATAGACTGCAGCTGTGGTAGTTCTTACATTGGCCAAACAAAACGGACTATACCCGAGAGAGTCAAGAAACACATCGCTGCAGTGAAAAATCAGCAGACAAATAAATCCGCGGTAGCGGAACATCTGCTCAATATGGGGACTAATCACTGGATAGAGTTACATGACCCGAAAATCCTTTCCACGGATCGCCATTACCACACTAGGGTAATACGTGAAGCGATTGAAATTAAAAAGTAGAATAATTTCAATCGGAAGACGAATTCAAATTGTCATCGGCCTGGAATCCAGTGATTAATAAGTGCAAACCGCGTGTGTCGCCTTTATCAATAAACATTAACCCGGATACTGTAAGTGTTGTGTGTCGCACTAAACCTACTGACTCTAGTACAAGTGCACAATAAATATCGGATAGTTCGAGGGTAGCAGAAGAACCGGCCGCCCGATGCAGACGAAGACGCCGCGCACCAGTTCTCTCGTGACCACGACCGTAGCATCGAAACGTCGAGGAATGTAAGTAGTATCAATACTACTACATACTATAGTACGTCGCGTTTAGACCCGTGATTATAAGTTTTAGTTATAATGCAACGCGAAAGTTTAAAAGATTACTAAAATCTTCTTTATCCTTTGTATGTTGCCAAGGGTTTATTAACCCAGCAGTCTGTGCAGCATCAGCTCAATCAATATTTGAAGATAGATAGATACTCTTTATTGCACACCAAACAAATAAGTTACAGTTGATTTTTACAGAAAAAAAAATGTACAATTTTACGGTCTTATCGCTAAAAAGCGATCTCTTCCAGACAACCTTCAGGCAGAGGACAACTATAATGAAAAGGGAAAAGTAGTGCAGAGTGCTTATTGTGCAATTTTAATCTAACACCTTGAGACCATACTTATAAGCCCAAACGCTCTGAGTCATGGTTACCTTATTAGGTTCTTTCAATATCATTGAAGTAACACGGTACCAAATTTCGAATCGATAGGACATAATATGGAAGGTAGCCAGATCCCCTCATCAAGTATTTAATAAAGAGCTGATGATCTTCAACGGCTGATCAGGTCATGGTTACCTTCCCATATACTTACAATATCATAGAAGTAACATGGTACCCAATTTCGAATCGATATGACATATGGAAGGTAGCCAGATCCCCTCATCAAGTATCAAAGAGCTGATGATCTTCAAACGGCTGATCAGGTCATGGTTACCTTATCATATACTTTTAATATAGTTGAAGTAACACGGTACCAAATTTTGAATCGATAGGACAAATGGAATGTAGTCAGATCCCCTTATCAACTATTAAAGAGCTGATGAACTTCGAACGACTGCTCAGGTCATGATTACCTTACCATATACTTTCAATATCATAGAAGTAACATGGTACCCAATTTCGAATCGATAGGACATATGGAAGGTAGTCAGATCGCCTCATCAACTATTAAAGAGCTGATGATCTTTAAACGGTTGATCAAGTCATGGTTACCTTACCATAATATAGTTTCAATATCATTGAAGTAAGAGTGTACCAAATTTCGAATCGATCGGACATAAGGAAAGTAGTGAGATCCCCTCATCAACTAGAAAAGAGCTGATGACCTTAATGAAACATGGCTAAGAACACTCGGGATAAAATAACCTATGACACAAAAAAAAAAACGGAAATCGGTTCATCCGTTTGGAAGCTATGATACCACAGACAGACACGTTAAACTCATAATAGGTACTATAACAGATAACAGTAGGTACTGTAGAGGTTTATAACTTGATGAGTAAAGCCTCTACGTCTACCATGGTATGTTCGATGAAGATAACTTTTTCGGATATACGAGTAGAACACTTTCCTTGACGTGAGAAAAACAGTTGATTCAGTATTCATTCAAAAACGTGGATCAAACGAGAAAATATGAAGAGTCGTCGAATTTTGCATTAAATTAATGGCTTTTTTATCTCAAATAAAACAAAATCGTTGTTGTGATATCCAGATTAGCGTCGCACACGAGGAATCAAAGTTAAGTGTGAACAAGTATATTGTATTAGAAACGTGGTTTAAAGAAATATGAAATATATATTGAAAAGACATTAAAGTAGGTAATCTTATTTTAATCTACATCTAAGCTAAAAACACGCCCCCAAAATACCACAGGTGGAGGCGGCGGGTACCGATCCCGGTGCCTCCTCCACCTGTGGTGAACTCTTGTGTATGGGGGCGTGTTTGTAGCTCAGATGTAGATAAATAAATAATCAATATCTTCTCAATTATATTATAATTCTATAAACCACTATTCCAATTACACTTGTTCATACTTAACTTCTTATTAATTGCTGCTTTTCTAAATAATTATGTATTTGGGCGTTCATCTTTACTCTTGAAATCTTTCTCTATGTACTGCAAGTTTCTGTAGGGATGTAACGTATAAAAAACCATAAGAAAACCAGTGAACTTGTTCGACTTTTATCCTATGGAATCGAGTGAACGTTTTCTGAAATCTGCCGTCCCTAGGACGCTGCCGCTCCTAGGCCGCGGCCTATTGACAAATCCAGGACTGACATATTTAAGAAATTAACTAACGCCTTGTTGGGTCTTAGGAAATTAAAGTAAATAATATGAGTATATTTAAATCCTTTTAATAATTTAATAATAGCATTTATGTTGCATAATGACACGTTAAAATATTGAGTACTAAATATTTTCTACTGTTCCTACGCGTTTATCTATAGGGTAGACCACAGTGGTGTAGACTGTGCCACATTATCGATTTAATTGTACATATATTAAAATAAATGTGAACGCTCGATGTCGAATCACGGTGTACGGTGAAACGGTTTTTGATACACTGTGTGAAGATATAGGTAAGCTTTTAATGTAACTTGTTTTTAAATAAATACATTAATTTGAAATACTTCTACTTCAGGGGCAAAATGTTTTAAAATCATTAAATAAAAAAAAAGTTAATTCTCAATCTATTTCCTAACCGTTTGGCCGATTCAATTCGCGTATGCGTAAATTGATACGTCAACTTGATCCAAATACAATACAAAAACAAATAATTGATTAAGTATTAGCCTATTACTATTCTGTGATGCGATTGAGGACTATTAACAAATTGTTTATTTTTTTTTCCATTAAGGTTTTTTCCCTATTAAGACAATGTTGAGGAATGTTGTAAACGAACAGTCGGTTATTACTACATATTAAAAGTTTAAATTAATACAACGAGATTGCGGCTTATTTCATTGAAATTTTATGTTGCCACGTGGCAATCATAATTACTTGTAAAAAATAAATTTTACAAGACATGTGATTATAACTAGTATGACTTTAATATTTAAAACACATACATGAACCTCCACTAACAGCGTTATTCATAAACAGCTGCATATCGTTAAAAGCATTGTTTAGCTGATTGGCAGCTTGCCTTGATTGAGCAGTGATTAAAAATCTTGTATTCATGAAAACTACCCAAATGTTGCCTAAATAATAACTTTTTTATAGGAATGAATATTTGCTAGTTATTCTTAGAAAAGTCTGAATTTTCTTGGATAGTAATTATGACTGAGTTGCATCACCGTAACCTAAATAACTTTAACTGGTGTTTCTGTATGGAGTTTGACCGACTTGTGACGTTTCTTAAAGTTAAAGAAAGATGGTTGCAACCCAGCCTTAGTAACTCAAGCTGATATTGACCAAGCAGCTTATTAGGCCAAAAAGTTAATTAAGAAATTATTTCCATATAATAGTAAAATGATGATTATTCTTTGATTGCTAAAGGGTCGATTAAAATAATATCTTTACAACCCATAGCCCAAGCGAACATCTAAATAATAAAAAATAAAGTACTCAACACACTTAAAACAATTCGTATAACTGAGTTAACAAATCAAATGAAACATATTTTAAAGTGTACTTATGATCAGAACAGAGTTTTTGGTTGTTGAATTCTTTTTTTATTTGAAAGTTATAAGAATAAATAAGAAGAATGAGAAATACCGCGTACTTGCAGATTTGTAATTAAAAGTTAAAATAAGGCACTGGTTTTAACTCTGTAGTATTCAATAGGACACATATTTACGAGACGATTTAATTTATATAATTTTTACGCAAGCTTCATTATTTTATTAGTTAAACAACGGTTTGCACGACATTTACACAGGTAAAACTAAAAAAAAAATGTTTACAGCTAGTGGTAAAAAATTATGTAAGTACCTAATTGATTTTATTGTAGTAATATAATCAAAAGATTTTTTCTTTCCATCAGTTTAAAAAGTTCGGAAATCTAGAGAAAAATATGAAACCAGCGTGCAGTTTTTTATTTTTTAAACCTTTTCGTCTATTCATAACAAAAGCTTTACTCACCAGCTAACTGTTCGGTTGGTTGTCGTTAATGTTTGGATAGGTACCGAAGACACGAGTTGCCTCTACGAGCTGACACTACCGACTGGCCGATTTAGTTACGAAATTCGCATCGGTAGACGTGCGGAGAGGCCGGCTGCCGGTAACTGAATGTTTCGTTGTCGTGCAACACCCGCCGCGCATCCTCGCAGTGGAGAAGGATCTGATTAGATCAGGCGAAACACCATAACAATGTACTTAAGCACCTATTAACGCAGCAGGGTATTTCATAAAAATTCACCCCAAGCGAAAATGATTTATAGGGTTTTACTGTTTGCGGTCTGTGATACCTGCCGGTAGCTAATATCTCGCGGTTAGAGTTAGACGACGAGTCTACTTGAAACTTTGAGCGTGGAAGTCCCGAGCGACCCTATTTACTGTCTTGACGGTTTAGGTGCTTGAAAACTAGAGGAGTAAACAATAAAATGCCTCGTGCGTGAGTTGAAAATTTAAATATTACATTATTTGATGTATTTACCTTAAATATATGTAAGATGTTCAAAATGGTCAGATTTTTATGTCAAACGTTCAAGGTGAAATCAGTGTAATGGCCACTACTCTAAATGTAATGTCTTGCTTCATCTACTAAGATAATGATGAGGGCATAGGTACTCGGTCTAGGAAAGAAATAATTAACTGCATAGAAGAAATACAAATGGTACTTAATGGTATAAATGGTATGGTGTAATTGGTTTCAATAGTTTTTTACGTTATCGTTATAATAGAGTTTTGACAGGCACTTACATAGGTCGTCTTCCATAATGCTCTTGAAATACTTATTTCTTAGAAAACTTATTAATATTGCCTAGTTTTATTAATTTAGTATTATAACATGTATTATGTATAAAAATAAAGAAACAGAATGAAATAATAAATTTGTTTAACGAAGTTTAATTACGTGTGTGGCTGTTTACCTATAACGACCTTTGTCTTAGAGCATGAGACTTAGACAAAGATTTTACTTTATGCATAAAAAACGATAAAGGGTATAGGCTGCATAAAAAGCGATTTTATGCAGATTATACCCGACATAAAGATGAACTTTACGAGCATGTGATTTAAAAATATAATAAAACTAGGCAATATTAATGAGTTTTCTACGAAATAAGTATTTCAAGACCATTATCGGCGACGACCTGTGATGTTAAGTCAGTGCCTAATTGCCACTGCCATGTATAAAAAAATATATTGGCGGGAAGTTCTTGTATTTTCTTAATTTCTTTGATCCTTCTTTCATCATTTTTTTTTAAATAATCTACTATTCGCTAATATGCTCTTCGTGATTGATGGTTTCAGAAGTCTCAGAACAAGATCGTTTGAATTTTTTGGATCATCTAATATTAGGTCCTTCCGTATGAAATTGCCGTTTAGTAGCAAAACAGTGAATCAACTTTTTTAATGAAATTATAATTTAATCAATCGACGTATGTGCCGTTGTTATCGATACACTTCCGCAATTTTATAGGCAGATCAATGATCCCTTTGAAAAATAATCCTGGGAGCGAGAGTCTATGAACTGTTTGAAGGCGGTTTTGACTGCCTTAACAGATTTGAATTATTTTCCTTGTACAAGTTAATAAAATTTTGAAAAAAGTGGTTTTGTTTTTTGTTTACTTTATTTTTGAGAGAGAGAGAGAGAATTATTATACAATTTACTATCATTTATTCTAATAAGTAATTTTCAATGTAAATAGCAACATTTCAGGAAAGTCCTAAGCACATACATAAAACTCCAATTCCTTGTATTCTAAACTAACTAGAAAGATACTTCGTGGGCGCCAGACCCTCTTTTTCTACTCCTTCCGTGGTGAGGTGACCAGTCTGCATTAGTCCAATTTATCTGTTATCTTTCGAATACATTTCGGAGACTAGCCAGTGGAACTGCTCAATCTAATATTATCTTTGTTTCAGTCAAAATTTGGGAGTAAAAGGCTCTTTTCTTAATAAAGAGTGCTTAACGCAGTCCACAGCATTGCCTGATATGGCAAAACCAGTAATCCTGTAGTCCACGCAAACGAAGTTGCAGGCAAAGCTAGTCCAAATAATGTAAATTTATACAAAAACAGCATTTAAAGTTTGTGACTTATTATGAAAAAAAAATAACTTAGGCGCTACTTTTATTATAATACTGCTATAAAAAATATGATTATAAATATTTTAGGAATAAACAGCACATTTTAATTTTACTCGTCTGGCAAGCAAGGAGATTTACCGCCGCCACTGCGTCAATTAGTCATAAATAGAATTCTGTTTGATGTTGTTTTTGATTTTTAATATCACACACGATCTCAGGTTGTATACTTGTATTTGGGGTCTACACGAATTAAACTTATGAATTGAAACAATACAGTTAGCAACTATTAATTTACAAACGACTGCAAATTGGTAAATTATAACAAATTTACAACAATCAAAATAATATATTTTAAAAACCAGTTCATACGGCATATTATAAATACTCCTTACACAGTTACAACTCATTAATTAGAATTTAAAAAGACCCTATGAAATGAAATCATATTATCCCAACAGAACTTAGTTACAAGTTTTACTTACCTTGTACCGATACACGATGGCGGAGTATTCGTCTCAGTTCGCGGCGAGACAACTACAGCGCGGCGTGGATTTGCTGCGACTGGCGCTTGCTTGGTTGGTAGTGCTGATTCTGCCTCTGAAATGCATCGGGCTGGGCGCCCTCCCACCCTGCCTGCACCCCCTACCATAGATCTCCTACTTACCGCCTACGCTTATTAATTGACTCGACTGTTCATCGACATTATGGTTAGAATCGCAAAATTTTTACCTGTTAAAGCCATAGTCATTCATGGCTTCTTAGGTAACTCTGGTTCGAATCTCGTATAGGGTTTAGACATAATATTAATCTGTGTCTAAGGTTAAATAATTAGGTAAGTATTGTTAGAATAGTTACGATCCAAAGATACATGATAATACTTAATACACATTAAAATACTGTTTACAGTCCACTACAAAACGGCTTTTATTTCGTCTACGTAAATGCATTGAATTCTTACCACAGATCTATAGCGTCGTCATTGTTGCGCATTTAATTAGAAATGCGGCTTAGAATCAAAGTTACATAAAAGTAAGATACTATTTATTTTTAAAAATTTCATGGATAGTTTAAAGGGGGACCAGAACGACAGAATAAATAAAAACATATCACATCTTTAAAAAATAAAACGATCGAATGTTTTGAAACTACCCTACCTACTTAATATTACTTTATTTAGAAGAAAACAATTACATCGGCATTAGAGAGTCATTTGAATATATTTACTTTAAGTGTAGTATCCTAGGGTTTCTAAGTTTTATTATTAACTTAATTCGTGAGACAACATAGGATAGGTACCTACTTTCCCCCCCGAAATAAAGCACGGTTCCCATCCCTTGGGGATGGAAACGAAATTCAAAACGTGAATTCTGATTCTATTAATTTTTATTAAGAGAAATTACTTTAAAGCAGTTTTCCCGTTATTATTTCAAGGTTTTGTAATTTAGACGGGAGAGGAAAGAGTCAATGAGAGAGAGGCATCGATGCACGAAGGGGTCTGTTTCACAATGTACGGATAAGCTCTGCGTACGTTCCGAATAAGCATTTTTAAAACTTATGTATGGGTCAGTCAGCACATAACGCATTTATCTGATAATGTTGCATAAAGGTTAGAGAGAGCAGTACGTAGGTATTACGTAGGTAATTATATCCCTGGGTTAGGGTTAGTGGTAGGGCAATATCGATTGACAGGAACATCCTATCCCTTATGAGCGGTTTGCGGCACGAGCTGTCATCTGGACGTCAAGTACATTATAATCAAATTATTCTTCTCCGTAATCTCGGTCGTACTAATGGTTTGCACCGGAGCGAAATCTTGAGAACCGGTGACTTCCACCGGTGATCTTCGAAGATAATTTTACCTGTTAATAACAGATGAATAAAAATGTATGGCGGCTAGATAGAAATAAACAAATAAATTATAAATATTGGACAACATCACATACATTGTTTTGATCCTAAAGAAGCTAAAATACTTGTGTTATAGAAATCAATAAAAAACCGTCCAAGTGCGAGTCGGACTCGCGCACGAAGGTTCCGTAGGTACCATTTTCTTTAAAAACGGCAAAAAACACGTTTCTTGTATCGGAGCCCCCTTAAATATTTATTGTATTCTGCTTTTTAGTTAGTTTAGTATTTGTTGTAATAGCGGCAACAGAAATACATCATCTATGAAAACTTCAGCTCTCTAACTATCACGGTTCATGAGATACAGCCTGGTGACAGACGGACAGACAGACGGACGAACATACAGACAGACGGACAGCGGAGCCTTAGTAATAGGGTCCCGTTTAACCATATGGGTACGGAACCCTAAAAATAACGACGGCATCGCAACACCCAGAACCGAGACAATAAAGAAAAGTTTGTGTTCCACATTGACCCGACCTGGGCCATAACTATGAACTCTTAAAACAATCTCAAAGTTGTCAAATCTGTCAATTATGGTATGTCATTTCATACAAAAGTTGACAGAAATGATAATGTTTGACAGATTTGTGATTGTTTTAACAGTTCATGGTTAGGGCCCAGGAATCTAACCCGGAACCTCAAAGATGGCGAGAGAAATCAAATCTCTGTTTAATTTTCTTTCGTTAATGCTGTGTGATTTGAAATTTGATAATACAGACTTACCTTCCAAAATATTATTTATGAGATTACTAGAGATAAAATACTTAATGTTCAGTAATTAAAATTAAAGAAGACTTCATTTACGTTGACGACCTCCGTAGCCGAGAGGCGAGCACGCCGGACTTTAAATCTCGCCGCCATCTCTGAGGTTCCGGGTTCGATCCCCGGTCGGGTATTGACCCCAGTATAGAAAAGTTCGTTTTAAAAAACGAACTTTTCTATATTGGCTCGGGTCTGGGTGTTGTGGTACCGTCGTTGTTTCTGATTTTCTATAACACAAGTGCTTTAGCTACTTACCTTAGGATCAGAGCAATGTATGTGATGTTGTCCAATATTTAATTATGTTAATTTAATTAATTAATTTAAAAATTTCTTAATATTACATAAATTCTAATAAATTATGGTTTTAGGAAACAACATTTCAAAAGCGTCATTATACAACATACATTTCTTTGGATATTGATATTTAAATCTGGTCGTTGGTAACATTCTCTCTGATCCTCCAACTGAACGTACACTGTAAACACAACGTCTCAGCAAACGGCTGAGACGTGATCTCCACTTGAGAACCCATTTCTGCGACGCATGTGGCCTATAGCCACTTTAGGTCGCAATACGTTTTATGAACTATTTCCATTAATTTGGTATTCTGTCAGGTAACCTTGTTTCAGATTGTATTACGTAGGCGGTGTGCCAGCTTTACTATCATGTTACCCGTAGGTCACTTATCACATCACTACACATCAGTGGTAAAATGCACTGATCCAACACCTTGCTTTTGAGACATGGTGACAGTGGCGATGAGCTGATATGATACATCTTTCCAAATGGTACCCATGCCCAGACAAGCTGCAAGCAAGCGATTTCTAGCTCAAAACCATCTCTACCAAACTGCAACACTTGTCCGAGTTAATACTCCTTGCCAACTTCAAGCGTCTTGCTTTCTACGGAGACGACATGGTCTTTGAAATGACATTGTCTCATCTGAGTTCATTCCTAGCCGCGACCGCGAGGCAAAGTTAAGTCCCGGCCAAACCAATGCGTGCGCAATGGCGTGCGTGGTGGCGTGGGCGGGGGCGCTCAGATCTTGCCATAGCATTTGTATCAACGAGTTCACACCGGTGCGGACAGCGGCAGCGTGCAGCTTGACATTCAGCGTTTGCACGCGCTGACATGGCGATTGACGTGACATGTCCTTCATCTTCAAATAAGTTCGCTCGGGTAGCTGCGTTGGAATTAATAAATGCGATACTCAGCAAATAAATAATAAAAAACTCTACAAAATTTTTTTGTTTATTTAGTAATAATAAGCTTTAATATTCGTAGTATATCTGCAAATAATCTGATAAAAAATGTTAAATCATAATTTCTACAACATTTCCTTTATTATGACTAATATTTTTAATATTATTTGACTTTATTTATGACTAATCGTATTCTTGTTAGGTTTATACGTCCGAGGGAAAGATACATTTTCGTGCTAGGCCTTCTGAACGCGTAGTGTCCCCGTGTTTGGTGTAAACTGGCCTGCACGCCCACGCCCACGCCACCGTGCACGCCCACGCGCACGCCAACGCCCCCGCGTTGGTTTGGCCGTAGCTTTACAGAAATACAAGACAAGATAATAATTTGTGCTGATCCATAAGTAAGAAATAAAGCACTTCGGTCATATAAATTAGATAAAACGACGCTATCACAACACAACATCCAGACCCGAGACAATATATATAAAAAAGTTCGTGCTCTACATCGACCCGACCGGTAATAGAACCTGAAACCTCAGAGATCCTGGAACCTCGACACCCAGTACGGCCCGCCTCTTGGTTACGGAAGTTGGTCTTCAGCGTTTCCGTCACAATGATTATGTCGTCGACAAAACACAGGTGCTTGCTGGTTTCAGTACCTCTAAGACGTCTTCCATTGCGTTTATGAATAATTTAGGAGAAACTACATCTCTTTGACTCAGTCCTCTCAACTGGCAAGGTCTTGATGTTTGGTGATCTTGGACATAAACAGTCATTAATAATCGATAAGCACTTCGTTAATCAATAAATAAATATATATTTTCTTTGGCTCTTTATGTATGTATTTAACCGGAGAATATCGGTTTTTCTTTAGTGTTTTCAACGAGTAATGTTTGGTGAAGTACCGGTACATGCTATCTACCTACTCTATGCTCCGTGCAAAAAAGCAAACAAACCACAGAAATATATCGAGATATAGAAGAAAAGAGTTCAGCAATTTGTATGGAGACCGAGCGTATAACATTTTGCGTGGGTACGGACAACAGCACGTCGACCTACCACAAAATGTCAAATTTTCTCATTTGAAAATGAATTCTATATGTCAGGCTTAAAGTTGAAAATCTATTGGAGAATTTTTGACTTTTGGGGTAGGTCGACGTGCTGTTGACTGTACTTTGACGTCACGACTCACGAGTGCAATTTAGTGATGGGAAACATAAGCCGTCGCACGGCTTATGTTGGATGTCACCGGCATGGAGGCAAAGGTTCATATTTTGATAGTTGGGTGACAAATTGTCGATAAATCTCTGTATCATACATATCATATTGTGTTTTTTTGTCATGCATTCTTTGCCTGAAGGTAGTCTAGAAAAAAAAAACTTTTTACTTTAATATCAAATATAACTTGTTTGTTTGGTGTGCAATAAAGAGTATTTATATGAGAACTATTTGGAAAACTGAAATAAAATTGCGATATAGATTAACCATTAATAAATAAATAAAAGCAGAACGATAAACAACGACAGCTTAAGAAACAACTCACCATACGCCACATTAACCATTACCTGTTTGTTAATAATATTTGCTTTGCACTACGTACTATCGCGGTCTCCGTCGCCTTACCGCTTTGTAGAAATATTGCTGTGTAAGCGCATCGTGCCGTACACGCCCCAACCCGCCCTGATTGGTTATGCATTTTACTACGTTTTACAACAACCAATTAGATACATAGAAGCTTGCGTGCTTGTGCCTTAACACCTATTGTCTTGATTGAACCCGAAATATAAATGAACGTAGGGCGTGGCTTGAAGTGAGTGGCAATGAGGTGCTTGCAAGTGATTTTAGCTTTAAGACCGGTCAGGCGTCGGAGACCGCGATGGTACAATATACACATAGCTACATAATAATATAAAAAGGTAATTATCATTTCCTCTGCTTTCAAAATCGTTTTGAATTAATCGAGTAATAAATCGCCGCACTATTCAGCACTATTCTTACTTTTGACAGAAAAAAAGAGAAACGTGAATCGACAATTTGAATAGCATATTTTTACATCGCTGGTTTTGAACGCACGCCAAGTCTGGCTCGTCAAATTAAAGCAGCAATGTATAATTAGCGTTGAATACGATCGCTCACAGCTGTTTTGATGAAAATAATAAAATACTTAAATTGTTTTTTTTATTTAATAACAGATATTTAAGGACAAATCGTGCTAACAGATGAAAGAAAACACCTCGATTAACAACTCCAACGTTATTGGTAGTGTTTGAACAGGTAATTATTGTAAAACGAGACATTTTTGTTTTTATAACCTGACGTCGTACGCAGACCGCGGTCGGGAGCAGACTCAAGTCACTCAAGTTCGCGGCGAGCAATAGCAATGGAGCCGTGGAGGCGACTTTTCGCCACGCGAGGTACATACACTCTTTCCTTCTATCTCGATATATTTCTGTGAAGCAAACCAATAAAGTAGGTAACTACATACCTACCTACCTACTCTGTCGTCCTTTCCTCCTTGTGAGTGAGTTAGTGTTGCCCAACTAAGGATAGTTTCGCTATCGATAGTTGACGTTGAGAACTAGTAACAATATCGATAGTGCTATTTAATATGTAGTTTAACGAATACTATTGATTGGAAGCAATATTATCGATAGTATCGATACTATTACATCATCATATATCATTATCATCATCATCATAATTACATCATCATCATAATACTATCAATAGTATCGATTTTTTTAAAGTCATACTATCGATACTTTCGATTCTATCGGTAGTAAGTATTGTTGTGTTAAATCATAAAAACTATCAATACTATCGATAGGTAACTCTAGTAGTCTGAGTCACAGATTAATATATGTCTGTCTGAGTTTATGAATCTATGGTTGTCTGTCGTGTACTCGTGTCGCACTCGACCTCGTGTTTCGCGCGTTTTCATAAAATGTTTGTACTTAATTTATTTAATATTTTATTCAGAAGATTCATCTTATTATATTGTATTCAGAATTGATATAAATATTTAAGCGACGTGAGTGCTCATACACACGCCCTTTTAGTGATATTTCAGATATAACCCGGCGTTCAAAAGCGTAATTTTGTTTGTTGTGATGTGTTGTGCGTTAGGCTATTCAAAAACATTGGAAATACAAATGCTTATGCAATGGAACGATGACTAGCTAGATAGAAAACTTACAAAAAGGCAAAATTTATCACCTAAGTTACTGGGAAAACGAAAAATATAGGCTGTCTGTAAGTAGGTACCTTTTATTGTAAATTGCGTTGGCGCAGGCAAAAACTACGCACCTGTTACGAAACATATTAATCAAAGCTGTTAGGTACTTACATACAACACAAATTGAAGTTGTCGCTACGAACGAAGTTCTGAATTTTAATTTATTGTAGATATTTTGCATGATGTTTTGGGTTCCTTAACCAAGTTAAGTGAAATATTTACTTAGTAAAAATAGGTGTGTTAAAAGCAATAGCTGAAGGATTATTATTATTATTTATTACATAATAATCCATCATCTGTTGAGCTGAATTAACTTAAAAGCTAAACGAATGATAGTTTAAAAAGGTTTGTGGTTTGCACCTTTGGCATTAAACTAAGAGAGAACTTGAGTGGTTTGGCATCAAGTGTTCTTGCTTCGAATGTATTATCACCTTATTTTAAAAACCTGGGCATTGTTATTAATAGCTAAGTATTTGTTGTAAAATGCTGGGCTGCGCTAAGGGTAGTTTAAGGCTATTGTACCCATTTAAGTTGGAATCTGCTTATAAGACTGAAATCAAATTACTTAAAGTAACTCTACTAACATTTTGATAAAGAAACAAGTTTTTCATTAGGTTTTAGTCTATTTGAAAACAATGTAAAAATGAGCCGAGCTCTCTGCTTAGTACCCTTTTGTCTAATCCTTATTTCATAACATTCATTAGAAGATCTATGTTTGCTGACTAAGTAGCTAAGTGCTAGTACTTCTAGATGTCTTCTCTGCTTCTAAACATTTTACAGTTAACATTCAGGTGAGATGAGTGAAAGGATGTCACTGAAGTAAGCAGCGTTGATACCAACTCTGAGTTGCAGTATATACTAGTAAATATCAGTTATTATTTACATAAACGTCAAAGATACAATGCTAACAGCTAACAAACTTTCATGATGACAGGTGCATTTACAGATTTCATTAACTATTTTTATATTTAAATTTAACTTATTAAGTTTCTGCAAGACATCATTGTGTATTATAGAGTGGTCTAACAGTGATCAGGTGATGTTATCACATGTCAATAACTATGTTATGTTACATGGCTGAATTTCACAGTAAAAGTAAGCGCCAAAACAAAGATTACTCACAATAATGTGTTAATATTGTTAAATGCAGTCAGTGTAGGTAGATAATGGTTTCATTTTATATCAATGTATCAATTTTTAAATGGTCATAATTCATTTATCTATTTGATTATGTGACTCATCACCACTATCATATTTAATAATATCATAATATACTAAATAAAAAGAGATTAAAACTTTAAAAACTAAAAAAAAAAACTTGATTAAAATGGCATATAATAATAAACATACATACTGCAGGGTTGTGAATGTTGTGATGGTAATGATAACTTGGTCTAAACAAAGAATCAGCCCGTCTATGTAAGTTAACTTGTTTAAGATATTAACATACAATAACATTCTTGATTAGCATGAAGGATGGTACTAGGTTTGGACACTGACTATTTGGCTATACTAGTCACATACTAAAAAACTATTTTTGGCATCATTATTGTAAAAAACATGATAGAAAGTTCCAAATGCCCTGCTACCTTCTCTATCAGTCAACCATTAATCTAAGCAGTTTTACTTTATTTAAAATGACAACTGATTACTATGCTAAGCTATAACAAGATTAAATTAATAAAAAACTAAAAAGCGAAAAATAATATTGACTAAAACATACCTAATCAGTTCTTTTTGGAGTCGGAGCCCGCAATCGAGAGTTAAAATGTGTTCATTCGCACCTTTAAGGACCCTCCAATCTCCATCCAATGGTATGATAAAAATAAGGTGTTATATAAGGTCAATTTTTCGACAAAAAATTTTAAGTCTCAAGAAAAGGGTTTTTTCTACACTCCAACCAGAACGGCGGCTATTTTGGTGTCGTAACCATAGGATAAGGTCTTGCGTTTAATAACAAGTGAATTTAAGAAAGGAATTTTCAAATTTTTTTTCGTTACTGGGTGTGCGGGTACGACCCCAGTAAATAAAAATAAGCGGTCTGATACCTCATAAGCTCCACGTCTGCTTAACACACTGCGAAATACGTTCTGTCGACAAATTGCAGTATTATCTTCTCACTCCTATCCGTTAAGGAGTTCTGTGGCTGTCATCACCAGGTCAGCAACATGACATGATGATTACCAGACCCAAAAATCAGCACTGAGTCAGAAAATATACGCAAAACATTATGGGTGCCTATAAAAATTAAGGGTTGCCCTCGATTTCCTAGGGATCCCACCATCAGAATCTGACTTGGTGTAAATGGGACCACCTTGGGAGTATACCCGTTCAAATTAAAAAAGAAATTGAAATCGGTCCATAATTGACAGCGTAATCGCGTAACAAACATACAAAAAAAAACTACATTCAGTCGAATTGAGAATCCCCTCCTTTTTTTGAAGTCGGTTAAAAAAAATGATAAAATTGAATAATTGTAATTCTTTAAGAGAAATCAAGTTCTTAAACCTGAAACCTTAAAATATTAAGTGATATTTTATTAAATTTCTTTATTATTCGTTTTTGAAGATTTTTACATTTGTTGTTTTGTCAAAATTTAAACGACAACGACATTAGCGCCCCTGTCGTAACCAAAAACCACAGAAAAAAATGTTTAGTTTTCTCGAATTCGCCAATTTTCCGGAAAACGTTTATTTCCATACAAACATTGCCCTGAAAAAAGTAAGCAACCCAAAAAACCAACTAATTTGCTGCCAAATTCGTCAAAGTTATGCGCGTACATATATTTCGGCGATTCAGTTATATTTATTTAGATTAAGTGAAAGTAATTAGAAATAAGGATGCAAAAATAAATTTGAAAAAAACAGGAATTCTACTGTTTTTTTTTAAGGAGATATTTTTTTGTTTTCGTCGTCGACAGGCAGATGAAATTAAAAATCAGTGTGGCCTTCTTTGCTTTTTGAACGATAAAAAAAAAAGGTTTTTGATCAGCTAAGAAAGGAGTTAATTAGGTACAATAATTGGTCATAATTTTTCCATCTTAAAACACAATGCCTAATAAAATACTAAGCCGAATTCTCTAAATCTAAATCTTGGAATGAGAAAAACAGGATTTTGGTTGTGTCTCTCACTTTGAGCATTCAACCAACTCTAAGGTCTCCAATCATCATTTACTCACTCATTCGTACTTCTTGTTTAGTACCTAATTTAATAGGATAAAAAAAAAAATGCAAATGTCACAAATGTCAATGGTATATCAATCATTCCGACTGATTCCGACATTTAAACAGATTCCGCTTCATCAGATTTCAGGGTTTCTTTAAAAAATATTATAGAGTAAGTCAGAAAAAGGTTATTATATCGATTGTAATTTAATCAAAATCGAACATATTATAAGGAAAATGCCGACAGACATTTTGTAGTTTACCTACATAATCAATAATAAAAGAGGCACTCATTCTTGCCGTAATTCAAATCTTTGAAGAACTTTTGAGAGAACAGGCTCTCTGGTAATGAAAATACAGCCTCGTCCCTTTTTTAAGTCGTGCCATGTCTCATGGGCGAAGAGTTGTTTTTTTACTACATAGTGTCGTTCATAATGTTCCACCAGATCTCAGATAGCCCATATCTAATTTTGTCTAATTCGCTATCGGCCCACTTGGTCAACAGCCTATTTCGCATTCTAATTTTCAAACTACTTATTTCGCAAACCTTCTACTTGTCAAACAACCACTGAAGTACAGATGAAGCCAAAAGTACACTCTCGTTTAAAACTTAACATATTTTCTCTCCCTATCAACTCTTGTTACCGCGCGTCCAAGACGGTGCGTTTTGGGTGTCTTGAAAAATTGTATGCAACCAAAATACATCAACAGCTGCTGTCCTGGGTCCCTTAAATGTAGGGCTGCCATCCGTCCAGGTTTCCCCGGATTGGTCCTAGTTTTGAGTTAAGTCCTTTGGCGTAATTATTATTTATTCTCAGTTATTTCTAGTGATATTACTTAACATTTGTTTTTCTATTACGTCTTCCTGATCTATAAGTGTAAGCGTAAGTCTTTGTGCAGCATATATTTCCATCGCCTTCGCCACTCCTGTTGCCTATCTTCGTTCATTTTTTAGCAGCGTTAAGTAAGAAGTTCATCAAAATAATGATTGAACACTCGTACGGAAAACGTGTTTTTTTAAATCTTATTAATCTCCTATAATGGGTATTAACCTTAAAATAGTATCTCAACGTGAAATGGATGAACACTATATTATTTGCAGTAGTATAACAAAGGATATGTCTATCTTATCATATGAAAAAAAAAAACAACAACAAGAAAATGTATTATTTATTTTAAAAATCTGGAATGACTGTTTATTAAGTTCATTTTATTACTCTAAAATCTTCTCGTATACGTTTCTTACATTTTAACTCATCATTTAATTTTGCAAACTATAGAATTGTCATAATTTGTCAACAAAAAGTTAAAAATAAAATATGATAAAATTTCGAATTATTCCTCTAAGATACACTTTCCTCGTAGATACACTTTTGAAAAATCCCCGCTTTTGTTCCTGTAAGATACTTTGGCCGAGTACAGCAAACCAGAAAAGTATTACTGCAAGTTTTGGTAATAAAAAAATTTAAAGATGGCTATATTGTAACAAAAAAAAAAACAGTTCATTAAACAAATAACACTCGAAAAACAAAAGAATATGAGAACAGACACATTTATTAATACTTGCAAGTTGAAACAAAATAAAACAAATGACATTCGCAAACACAAAAGGTGTGGCATATTTAAACTTAAAACAACGATTTACGCAATTTTGGACCTAATTGACATTTTCTTAAAAATCTAATCATTTAAGAACACAAAACAAACATATTGCTTGCAATGAGCAAAACACAATAATGTCATAGAGTCGAAAATAGCTTAAACCGTTATACGTCAATTTATACTTTTTGTTGTAAACGTATAAATGAGAGACGCCTCAGGCACTGCTCAATGTCAATTTTATCATCAGTGAGATCCTTTACAATTTTATTTATGCGTGAATCTATTTGAATATCACGTTTTTTTCGTGTGCACTGATCGCTATAATATACCTGGGCTTGGATCATCCGAAATTCTTGACAAATTGTTTCTTTTTTTAATATGTTGATTAAATAAAATAAATTTGGGTGTTTTACTGCCACCTTTCTATTTAATCGGCTATGCCATCCTTCTATTGAATTTGTGGTGCGATGTCTCTGGCCATAAAAGCATATGGTAGAAAGTTGGTCCAGTTTCATCCACTGTTTCACGAAGTAGTCGTGGAACTGAGTAACGCGTTCGTCGTTGATTGAAATATCTTTGATTGTCATAATTGCTTCCGGAAAATATTCTAATGGTAAATAAGACATCGAAACATAGAACGCAACGACCTTTTTTTGTGCTTTTGAATTAAGTCCCAATTTTTTGGCTTTCTTCTATAATGCTTGGGAGTAATGAAAAAGGCATCCGCGTAAATCGGTTGCAGGTAAAAGAGTCTTGGCAGCATTCATTATACCAACTTCATAGTCCCTCTGGGTAACCTCAGGTTTAAAATCTGGCAAATGTTCCATTAATAATGAAAATAATCTTTTATATGCTTTTTCCTCCTTATTTGGCAAGAAAACAAATATTAAAGGTACAATTACAGATTCAATAATTATATTATATTATGTCAATTATTGCCCTTAAGTATTAAGTCATACATTACATGTTTTTCGACGTTCATTTGTTTTTACGGCATTCACTTGTTTTGCCGATGCTCATTACAATAATTAGTAGGGCTAGACTTCATTCAACCATATTGGCGATATATTAGTTAATAATTTTTTTGCACAACTATACATAAATGTGTATCTACGAGGACTGTTAACGTTTAAAAAAAGTGTATCTTACAGGAACAAAAGCGGGGATTTCTCAAAAGTGTATCTACGAGGAAAGTGTATCGTAGAGGAATGATTTATTAAACTTACAGTTCAGCTTATTTGTTTTTAATTGCTTTCGAGTTAAAATCTTATCAAATTCCTTTCTGATTAAGCCAAAAAGATCTTCATATAATTTATCAACACTATGTCCATTATCAGGCCTTAGTAAATCTACACCATTATTCATATTTTCCTTAAATCTGTCTATCCTACTTACAGTAACTGGCCTATAAACAGCCTGTACTATGTTTAAGACTTGATGGTGCACAAATGATGCCTTTTGTCCACTATGGTCCGAACTTAGACAATTTATAATAGATTTATTTATTACATTGCCATTACAAAAAATGTTGTCCAAGCAAGTTGCTGTTGTTGGAGTTACCCTTGTGGGATTTTTGATGCATGTTCATTAAAAATATTTATCAAATTATGTGACTTGAAAAGATTTAGAAATCGGACTGAATATTGATTTTTCACTAATATATTGACGTTAAAATCTCCACTTACAACTACTTCCTTGTTAGATTTACACACCTTCCCTAAGGCCTTATCCATAATGGATTCAAAGATATGGTAGTTTGCAGATGGGGGGCTATATACACTTATTATAATAAACTGCTCTAGCTCAACACACGCTAGTTCAATATTTCGTTCACAATGTGACACAATGTCTTTGCGTTCATTACATTTTAATTCTTTGTTCATAAAAGGACAAGCGATCCTCCTCTAGTAGTAGACTCCCTTGTGAACAAACTACCAACTTTATAATTATCAATGTTTAACATTAACTCATGTTTATTGAACCAGTGTTCTGTTATGCAAATTAAATTAACATGAAAATCTTGTAGAAATAACCCTAACCCTAACTCTTTGCCGGCCAGACCTTAAACAATATTAAAGTTTCTATAAGGCCTGGCTTTTGTCTTCCTACTCAGTTTAAATTCTCAGAGGTAGTCAGAGGTATATTACAATTAGTACAAGTACTAATACGTTTATTATCCAATAATTTTGTTTTATTAACAAAACAGTTAATATTATATGCTAACAGGGTAGCTATTTCTTTCTTAAATTTATAAGAGCTGCCTGTCAATATAAAATTATATAAATTTGTTTGTGTCAAATAAACACAAATTTGTCATGACGTTGAGTCATATTATAAAGTAAATTATTCAACAAATGAATACTTGTATTTTCTTGTGCCCTATGAATTTTACAAAATGGTAAGGCACAAAAAAATATTATACTATTTAACCTAAATTGAATTCTATTTTCTTCACAAACGGAATTGGCAGATGAATCCAACATTGAAGTCAAAGTGTGCCCACCCGGGGTGCCGATCAACTCCTCATATAAGTTCTGGGTCTGCGCAAACTCTTGAAGCTTTTTTTCCTCTTCAAATTGCACGATAGTCCTATTGGCATCATGCAACTCTGACTCCAGTTCGTTGTTGCGCATAAGAGCTTGCTCGTAGACAGCACTGCACAGGTCGAAGCCGCTGATGGTAGCTAGTAATCGATCACGGTGTAAGGCAACCTCCTGGTGTTTAACATGTCCTTCCTAAGTTCTGTGTTTCTCTGAACGACAGCATTTATTTCCTCTTCACTATCCTCTCTTTTCCTAAGTAGTTGGTTACAAGTATCCCTGCTTTCTTTTAATTCCTGAAGCGCTCGCTTTAATTTTGATTCCATGTCTAATTTCGCGCCCCTACGGGCTTGCATGTCTGATTTGTCTAGAAATATCCAAAAGAACAACAAGTATAGCACGAGTTTTGGTGTTATATTTTAACAAGTTAAAGTTGAAGTGACCAGAATTGGACAGAGCTAAGTTTAATTCAAATAACAATTTACTAGGAAAACAATTTAGATCTTAATAATTTCAATGTTAACTATAATTAATAAAATAAAAAGTGTCTGCTAATGATCTATAAGAATATATATATTTTTTAAATTAAATGTAGGGTAATTTATTTTTGAATAACAAAATTACTGCTTAACTTTAGATCTAGGGATACAGAGTGTATTGTTATGTGTATTTAATTGTTGTTGTAAAGGACGTGGACGGCAAGAGGTTGTTTGTTATCAATGTGAGGATGAGGGTGTGGACTAGTTCCTTTTTAGTTGGTTTCCATCCTACAACTTTGCCTCCAATGTTACGCTTTACACTTCTTTTTGCTACCGCCATGCGAACCCGAAATCTGGTTACTCCAGTTCTTACTTCATCAAAGAACCCTTTGAAGAGAGTCATGAGCTCTACAATAGGAGTGGCCACCAAAAAGTCTAATTCTATCTTCTGCTTTTCCATGTCTTCTATAATCGACTGTACAGAGACTTTAACACCCATCACCGTTGCAATATATTCCTTGTATTTAGCGTGGCCACTCTTATCGTGCTCCTCTTTTCTGAGGCAAGTAAACACTGTCATAAGAACCCCAGATATCTCATCAGAGGCGTCTATGTCTATCAATTTTGCTTTAAGCTCCTCCCTTAGTAGGTCTGCCTTAGTATCTCCTAGCTTACTTATTATTATATCGACTATTTTCATCAATTTAGTAATCTCGTTGTCTCTTTCCTCTGTTTCTTTTTGTGGGTCAACCTCCATATGAGACTGCTTAGATGTTTCTGGGTCCATCATAAATATAAATTATTTTGCCTGCTTAAAAATCTTTAATTTGTTTATACTATCTGTTTCTGCTGCGCGCGTGCCACAGGTACATCATCCTTCAAAACAATCTTCAATTCTACTGGTGCTTCTTTAACTTGCTTTAGTTCGTAGTTTTCAATTAAACTTAGGACTTTCTTCTGCGTTTCACTATTTGTTGGACCTATAATATCAACAGAACAGGGAAAACAATTAACTTTTGACAGCCATTCTTCTCCTTTCGGAAACAATGACACAGAACCCTCATACATCACTGTCACTACATTCTTCAAAAATTCCTGCCCAATAATTATCTCATACGGCATACAGAAACTAGGTGCAATATGGAAGGTCACTTCATAATATTTACGCTTATCTATTTGAATATTAACTCGAATTTGCCCTAAAGAATTCACCTGTGATTGTCCAAGTCCACTCATCGTAATATTATCATCATATTTTTTCACTGAAAGCTGCGAATACAAGTCCTCGTTCAATAAATTTAGGTCACTGCCGGAGTCTACACACACCGGCATATTTAGCGGAACACAAAAAAAGTCCATAATTAAAAAAAAAAATGGTTTTATTTTAAAATCTACTCACTACACTTCTTTTGTTATTTAAAGTTTCATTTGTTTTAATTAAAATGAGATCACATTAAGAACACATTTTGCGAGTAAAGGCTTTTTGTGAAAAATGGTACATTTTTGAACTTTTTATGTAACCGGGAAAAGTGAAAATTGATATTAAAATAACAATTTATTAAATTAGAAAAATGGTGATTAATATTGCGTATTTCCTCCACGTGCTCTTATTAAAGTTTCTTACCCGTTAGTTACCCGTCTAGGCATACTGAGAATGATGTTATCGATGGTCTCCTGGGATAGTCTCCGCCATTCCTCAACTACGGCGATTCGCAGTTCACCCACGTTGGCAGGAGCTGGAATTCTGGACTTAACTTTTCTTTTCAGCAAGTCCCAAACGTGCTCTATTGGGTTCAAATCCGGTGATCTCGCCGGCCACTCCATAACAGTGATATTCATATCATTAAGATATGCTTGAGTTACCCGAGCGGTATGCGGCCGAGCATTATCCTGCATAAAAACATAATCGTCACCGATATATGGGGAAAACGGTACGACATTTTCTTCTAAAACTTCTCTGATATAGCGGTCTGCAGTCAGACTCCCTCTGTCAATCACTACCAAGTCTGTGCGAGCTCCCAAACAAATGCCCGCCCAAACCATTATAGATCCACGACCGTATGCAGCTGTAGTTTCAAAATTTGTCTGAATGTATCGTTCTCCTTTGCGTCTGTATATTCTTTGCCTGCCGTCAATTTGATTTAAGAGAATTCTGCACTCATCACTAAACAATACCTTACTCCATTGGTTCGCGTTCCAAATTCGATGTTGCGATGGATCGTTGAAACTGGTCGACGAAGATCTCTGGATATCACTCTGTAGGTTTGACCATTTCTTCGCATTTCGAGTGCCCTAGCAATCTCCGTTGGGGCTAAGTCAGGCATAATTCAGTCCTCACCTCCAAAAAGATGCGTTATTAAAAAAAACTAACAAAAAACAGTATTTCAATGAAATTTTAAATCAAACTCAGAAGGAAGAAATACTCTAAGTTCGCTCCAGATAAGGTGTATTTGAATAAAATTAAAACAATTGCATAAAACGTGATGTTCAGTTGTTTTCTTAATTTGAAATTATTGCTTTTTAAATTAAATGACGTATAAACCAGCCAGCAACCTTATATGATACTGATATCAAACCTTTTTTCATGTTCCGCTAAATATGCCGGTGTGTGTATTAAAGATTTTACTGTTATGCCGCAAATATTCACGTTTTTCACCGGTTTTTTTATCACTTTTTCACTTTCCGTAACCTTGTTTACGATACGCATAACCTCTCGTGTATCATCGTGACATTGACAGCTCCTGTCACTGTCAAGATGTTGCCTCTTCACGCTGCAAGCGCATTGGTCGCCGTCCGAATCTGTCATATTTCGTTTATTCGTTGTCATGGTGCTAACTTCACCGCCATTGGCCGCCGTATCGCTAACCGATCCGAACATCGCGCGTTTCGTAGTTCCCAGCGCTGGCTGATTGGAGCGCCACTGCTGCTGCTCACTCGCTCGTTCCCGGTCGTTCTTCCGAAGTTCCCCGAAGATGTTGATGCCGATGATGACCGAATGCCGACATGTTTTCGCCCGCCGTCTTCAGATTTGCACATACTTGCAACATGGCCGAATCCATTGCATTTGAAACACTTGGTACCTTTTTCTCTATCGGGACAGGTGGATGATGTATGCCCCAATGCACCACAATTATAGCACCGCGTAGATTGATGAGTTTCTCGCTTGCTTCGACGTAGTACTTGATGAAACTCGATGATAGTTTTGTTGACGTTCTTGCTCGTTTTTTGTTTTGGATTTGGTTAACTCGTATACTTTCAATTTCTCATTCAGATCTGGATATGTTTTGACCCCATATAACATGACTTTGTTCGATTCAGAGTCTATAATGCCGTCTACTATGTATTTAATGGTAACATAGTCGGCAAGTCTTCCGCGCTTTCCCATTTCTTTCATGGTAAGTAGGTAATCGAGACAGCTTTCGTTGCTCTTTTTCTTTCTAGCGCTCATCATCTCGTGTATGGCTTTAGTATCACACGTACCCGGAAACTCTTTGGCAATTTCGTCTTTTAATGAGTCCCACGTCTTATAGGGCTTCTCTGACTTCAGCCATAACTCTGCAGTACCCGTCAACGAACGCCGCGCCACAAGTAGTGTTTGCAACGGTGTCCACATAAAGATCTCGGCGTTGTCCTCTACTTCCTGGATCCATTTGTAGACAGGGTAGTTGTTGTCCTGACCACTGAACTTCGGCACCAGGTCCGCAGTCATGTGCAACATCGAAGGTTGATGAGGTTGATCGTAGGAAAAGCCACTTCCATCGCTGTTATTTTCCTTCTTTCTCGGCATTTTTGTGTTTCGTCGTGTAGTCGTCGTTTATTAGTCTTCCGTCTTGTGTTTATTTCGTTGAATCGTCTTCTTGCTTCTATTTTTGAAAACGGATGGCCGGTAACAAGATGTCCACCAACGTGCCGCCAGCTCAAAAAAATAGGACGAGCCCCCAAATTGTGAGGATGAGGGTGTGGACTCGTTGTCGAAACAAACACTTCGTCTTAAGCAATCTTGTTTTATTTTTCTAATTATCTCAACAGTCTTTACAGTTATTCCAAAAATTATAACTAGAGCTAACATTTGCACGTCTTTCCTCTTCATCCACACCGCTCACTCTCTTCCACATCGGTCAACTCTCATTCACATCGGTTATCTCTCATTCGTTCATCTCCGTTCAGAAATACACTCGAGACAATCCGTTCAGAAATCCATTCCACATCAATATTACTTGCACTTTTCGTCAAGTAACAAGAAACACAACTAGGCCGGTAGTGAATTGTCAACTCGCGAATCTCACTTTCATGAGATCTGGAGTGACTAGTAGTGAAAAGAGCGATGGTGAATTGATGTAAAGTGTATGAATGTGCAAAATAACACTAGTACTCCCCCGGTTTTTCGATGTTGCAGTCAACTGAGATTCAAAATTCACCGGTACAATTGTTGACGTCACACGTCAGAGTGTGTGTGATATTTCTGTTGTTCCTACGAATTCCAGGTTTCCCACTATTACACTTATACTTTGTTTGCTATATTTTTAGATTTTGAAACTTTGAAGTTAAAACTAATACTTAAAACTATTTAAAATAATTAATTTAATTAAGCTGTTTCAAATGACATCTGCCCTACTTTTTTTTTTTTAATATTGAACCAGTCAATTGGTTATTGAACATTAACTGTCTGCTTCGGAGCATTAGGCGTGACCTGAATCTGAGTAGAGACCCGTGTCAGACTCATCTTGGATGTTTATGGGGTTTTGGGTAAGCGGCGTTCCCCGAAGCCGAATCAAAATCCGATCAAAGTTCACTTTGTTTATTGTGAAGTTCACAATGTCAAATGGCAATTAAGTACAATAATCAACGTGTACAATTACTGTTTACAAATACAATAGTGCCAGATAAAAATAAGTCTGTAATGCGAGTCCGAAAATATGGACCGTTTTTTATGAAAGCTGACAAGCTAGTGTCAAGTTTGACAATATGTCATCTTAGAAGTGGCGCGTTCGGAAATCACTGGATTCCGAACGCCACACCTTATGACTTTGCAACAGAAACAAAGATCCAGGTTTTGTATACACTGGTACCCTATAAGTAAAAACCTCTGAAGGGAGTGTGGTCAAGCTATAATTTATGCATGCCATTGCCATTGCTGAATTATATTGTCGTATATTAGACTTAGAATGATTAGCACCAGACGTATTGCCTTTGTATAAATCTAATAATATATCTGGAATTGGCTTTAATACTCTATCTGCTTCTATATACACCTTCCCATTATGACAACAATTTTTAAAATGATTTTTGTTTTTTTCTCTTAAAAAATGAAGTGAATATACTTATACTTGAATGGTGTTATTTGAAAGCGCTTAATAGATATAGTTAGTTATTGAAGGTTATGTTGATGTTCTGCACTAAATCTTCTTAAATATTTTCGCTTCTTATGTGGTCTGCCAGCCATTTAATATGATCTCGTTTTCCTTTTCTTCTAAAGAAACATCAGTCAGCAGCGATTCTTTGAGCTCTTTGTCCGAAGAAACATCATCAGTCATCAGTGACTCTTCGATTAGCTTAAACTCTTCGTTATGCACCTTAAAAAAAAAATATTCAAATATAATATAATAGTATAGTAATATAAGTTAAATATTTTTTGTATAAACTGAGGCAATGTTAAATCATTATTTGGTAAGAGTTCCAAATAATTGTTATACTTCCTATAAAATACGATATCTCTTGACTTTTATTTTACTCATCATGCTAGTTAACAAACAGTTTTTAAGAACAGACAGGGCATTGGTGGTTCGATGTCGCATACGACCGTTCAATCCTTGATGCCAATCTTCTAGGCCTCTAGGGCATTGGTTGTTCGATGTAGCTCGCCTGCGCAACTTTATATTGTTGATGGCATATGTAATAGGTTATCCTGCGATGATTCTAAAATATACTGCCATGCTGCAGGTAAAAGGTTGGCTGGATACGAAGGGATCATTGAAAACATTCGTGTAACATTTCGACTCTTTTTAGTGGCATTTAATTTGAGTTTTTTAGATTGACTCCGAATTGTGTCGTTAATATGGTGGTGGTACCTGTTTAATGTATTCGGGAAATCAAGTTACACTTAAACGATGTCTTAATATTGTTGATGGCATATGTGATAGGTTATCCTGCGATGATTCTAAAATATACTGCCATGCTGCAGGTAAAAGGTTGGCTGGATACGAAGGGATCCTTGAAAACATTCGCGTAACATTTCGACTCTTTTTAGAGGCATTTAAATTGAGTTTTTTAGATTGACTCCGAATTGTGTCGTTAATATGGTGGTGGTACCTGTTTAAAGTATTCGGGAAATCAAGTTACACATAAACGATGTCATTTGCAATCCTAGCAGTCTGCTTATTTTCTTTCAGTAGTAGTATTAAATGACTATGTTTAGAAATTCGTGATTGGAACCAAAATCAAAATTAATTGGGTCCATCTGTTAGAAAGGATTTTTAATGTCCTGTCCGAGAAAAACGCGCCAGTATACTACAGTGACCATTCTTGCAGTTTATGTGGAAAAAATGACTATTTAATTCGTCTCACCAGCATCATCAACATCATCATTTCAGCCACAGGAAGTCCACTGTTGAACAAAGGCCTCCCCAGTGACTATCAGATCGGCCGGTTGGAAGCTGCCATAAATAACCATCTTTACACATAGGAATTTATTTGCTTAGCCTTCCGGTATATTTATACATTCTATGCTATCATGACTCAATGAATCAGCGTTAAACCAACGCGAGCAAACTCGATATAAATCATGTTTTGCCGTTCCAGTGGACAGTCACAACAACTGGTACCTCGTTTTGAAAATCAACTTTTATGGCTTACGCGCTCTCCCTTCGTTTATTCGTTCGAATGATTTGAATTGTAGACTTACTTTTTAGTAAGTAATCAATATTGTATCCCAGCGCCTCAATATCAGCTTCAAGAATGAATGCAGAATTTCTCATACTTAACTGTCATCTGTCTAGGTTTGCAGCGCCGCGGTTTGCGGTGCAGCGCCGGACGGCGCCGCACCGCATCTTGTGAAATGGCTTTAAGGACCACTTGCACGTTCTAGAGTTAACACAAATTACTCCGAGTTAGTTGCTTTGCCAGGGTTAAATAAATAATTTGTCGTGCACAGATACAGTGATACGTTCAGTAATTTTTGCGTGAAAGAGTAACAAACATCCATCCATACTAACAAACTTTCGCATTTATAATATTAGTAGGATATTTCTCATTAAAATTGCTTACATTAATTCACTCGCTGAAAAATGCTGATCATACACATTGCTACGTTTGGTGTGACCGCTAAAGGCCACAACACGCACATACAAAATAAAATCAAGATTTTGAAGAAGTAGTAGTCTATGTTACTAAAAATCAAAATATAAAAAAAAAAACAAGAATATGGTGTCTGGCATGGGTGGGAAGAACTACCATCCATTGTTAGAACACTAGAAGAAACTTATTTTATTGCACAACTTATTAAACTATACTGATAATTTTGAGGTGAATTATTCCAAAGGTTAACAAAGAAATTATATTATAAAATTTTAAATGAACAGTTTTGTTGATAACTACGTACAACAAAATTCGGAGCCAAACGCCAGAAAATCGCCAAACTGCGATTGTCAATCCGCCTGTTAAGCGTGGCGATTATGGCATAATTCTCCTTTTTGAGAGGCCAGTGTCCAGCCGTAGACTGATAAGGCTGGTGATGATGATTCCTCTTATGACGTGGGCATCCACTAAGAAAGGTTTTTTTTTAAATTCAACCCTCAAGGGGGTATATTCAATAATATTTGCATGAAATTTCGTATGAATTGAGTAGGGAAAAAATAACGAGTAAAGTATTTCAGCGTTTTCCAAAATTCAACCATAATAATCATTCTTATAGATTCATAAATCATCAATCATCATAGATTGCAAAAGTAGTAAATACACGTGTATCGTGTTATTATTAGGCCTCTACTGCCGTCTCTTCTATCCGTCTGACTGTCTGTCTGTCAAGAGAAAATATCTCATTATCATCATCATTAGCCCTTGGAAGTCTACAGCGAGCGGCTCTGGGCTGTATAGCCAGCCCAGCCGCTTGATATAGATCAAGCGGCTGCCCTTTACCCTGATTTGGTCGGCAGTCCACCGCGTTGCCGGCCTGTCTACGCTTCGTCTTCGAGTTCGTGGTCGCCAGTCAAGTTTTCGTCTTTTTTAAAGTTATAAAACTAATATTTTATATATAATACGACGATTTTTTGCTTAAATAAATAAGTTTTCAGGTCTTTATCGTTGCCGGAGCTAAATATCTTCCTCGTAATAGCCATACCAACACCGCTTATGGGAGCACATAGCCTAGAAAAATGTGGATCTTTAATAGATGTGAACATTGAGTTCAATACACTAGAGAAGCAAACTTCACTGTCTCGCGGCAACAAAAGTCTTCTACATGTCAGTTTGAAAGCCGTAGCTTGGAAACGAATAAACATGTAGATAAAAACATATATTTGTCTCTCTTTCACTAGTGTCTGGAAACGAGCTGTCATTCTAAAAAGATAAAGATGGCGATATTAATTTTTTGGCGGGCTCAGTGTTGCTCGCTATATGAATTTACCCTATTTTAAATAAATAAAGAGAAATTTGAGTCGATTATTTTTGTATGAAATACTATTAATATGGTGTGTTTATAATTATTAAAAGAAAAGTTTAAAAAAAGTTGATAAATAAATAGGTGTTGTCAGAGTGCTTTATTAAATACATTAAAACGTGACCGTTGTTGTTTTATAAAATAAACAGTTAGAGTGCCTTTCCAGATTTGTGTGTGTGTGAAAGTATAAACGCGAAATATTTGCGGTGGAGCCGCCTGGTGTCAATTTAACGAAACCTTTTTTCTATCTAAGCCAACGAGAACTTTTTCATCTGAATAATACAAATGATAATAATACCATAGAATTATAAATATGCGTTTCTTATCTTTAAAATGGCTGTAACGATTAATATGAAATTTTGTAATTAGATTAGGTTTGAATTTTAAACTTACTTACGAAGTTATACTTCTTACTAGCTGTGCCCGCAACTTCGTTCGCGAGGACTACAGGTTGTGTAGCATATAGTAACGTTGTAGACTGGAGACGCACTCTTATTAAATAACGAACATTTTACTTTGGTTTTGCAAACAAAACTAGACTGTTTTTTGATTAACACGGGTTGTGTTAATCAAAAGACAGTCACTCAGTTAACTCTCTACTTTTCAACCGACGAAAAAAACGGAGGAGGTTCTCAAGTCGACTACAAGGTAAAACTACAATGTAAAATACAAATGACTATGTAAATCTATTATTTGTTAATAAATTATTTGAAACTAGCTCTTGCCCGCAAGTTCGAATGCGTGGTCTTCAAATCAACATAAAAAGTTATTTAAGTGATGGCAATCTGTTTCCAGTGAAAATCTTCTAATCATGTTGTATTTTTTGTGATAACTTAATTTGACAGCTCTTAAGAAAAACATTCAAACTGTCACTTTTCGTTTAATCGAGAGAGAGAAAGGAATATCTAAACCTAATAAAAAAAGGTTAATTATTACTGTAATACCGTAGTGACGAGCTCCTGGCCTTGGCGTCACCATTTTCGTGGTTCTGGGTTCGATTCCCGGTCAAATCAATGTATAAAACGAACTTTTCTATATTGTTTTGGCTCTGGGTGTTGTGGTACCGTCGTTGTTTCTGATTTCTGTAACACAAGTGCTTTCGCTACTTCCCATAGGATCAGAACAATGTATGTGATGTTGTCAAATTTTTATTTTTAATATACAAAATAACTGAATATTACTAACAAAAAGCATATGCCTTGCTTCACTGGACAAGTGTATACGATCGCAGTCGGTTTTAGGGTCAATTTTGTCTTGCTCCTGGAAATGCTAAGAGCAAATAATTGTAGCCTTATAAGGTAACCAATCTGTTTCTTTTCTTAGTAATCTTATGACTTTAATCCACTTCTGGCGTCGTATTGCATCTTTAGGTACTCCGTAAAATAATTATACCGCCAATAAAAAAAATACTACTAAATAAAAAATCGCCCATAGATATGGGAAAACCAAAAGATGTTTTTACTGGCAACACTGAACTTCAAATATGCTCTGTGATATTTTATTAAGTAATTTGAGTTATTTACATTAATATTCCACAAAAACGAATTACTTAACTTTGAAAAGTGATCCCACATGCTTTGTTATTGGTCTGAGACCTCGAACCACAATCTTTAACGACGCATTTACCCATTTTTTATTTTTTTATTGTGACGCCTCACTCGGTCAACGCCTCTCTAAGCACTAGTTATACATTGACTGTGCTGATGCCTGCGGCCATCAGCGCAGTAGCGCGCGTTTATCGCAGCAACTGCTGATCTAGTGTTAACATATATATCAATGGATGTGAAAATCAGGCAGATATAAAAATCAGCTCGCTTTTTATTTCAATAGAAATCCCCGCCCACATCATACAGGACACATCCATGCATGTCAGTGTTTCCGCAAAACAGCATTATGCAAATCGCTCTACCGGTCTCCTATAGACTGCAATGTAGAGTCGCTACCATTTAGGCACATTCTGGTTTCGTGCGAGAACAGGAGTCAACTCCATTGCTCCATATCATATTCCAATCTAAGCGATCGCGAGCAAATTGAAACGGGTTTGTCAGTAGGCTGAAAACAATTTTGGGTCCTGTGGCTGACCTTTTTCGGGGTTAAGTTCGCTTTTTTGTGTATTCGACTCTCTGGCCAGTCTTTCACAGCCCTCCCTCGAACTTCTCTGAGCTGCTGCTGGACGTCGACGCCGGGCAGTGTCGATTTTGCCGAGAAGTGCTGACAATAAATCCATCATCTTATAACGTAGTCCATCGCCGTCATCCAGATCCTGATTTCAGAACAAAGTATCTTGTTCACCTTAGAGAAACAGGACTGTCTGAGGTGAACCTGTCGAGCGATACTACGCTGAGACAACTCTTGCAGAATTAAGCTGACGATTTAAGCGGATTCTGTGACTGTTTTTCCATTTTTCTGTAGTTGAAGTGTTCCCAGTTAAGTGGAACAACTGGATTAAATTCCAATTTACATAAACGTCTACTTGTTATAGGAAGGCATCTAAACAGAAATAATTTATTGTTTTTACGTTAAATGGCACAAGATGAATACTTTTGTTTATGATATCGAAAGAACACTTAAAAATATTCTTCAGAGGCGTTTTATGCACCGTGGATGGTTTTTTTCAATTTGAAAAAACTTGTGTATTTCGCAAAATCCATGTCGATTTCACGGTTATATAAATTTCATTGTAACGTTATCACAAAATAAATTAATGAAATGCACGCGGTTGTAGGTTACAATTATAGTTACATCTACAAGCAAGTATAATGAATTAAGTCCAGACAACATTTAAAAGAACTCATAATGACATGTTTAGTGATGGTAATTAATAAGTTTAACACTTACGATTTTAAATATAATTATGTATTTTTTTTATTATGAAAGATAATTATAGGGACAAAAATATTTTCAGATAAGAATAATAGCCACCGTGATGTCGGTCAAACTTGTTTCTTCGCTGCGAGTAATGCCAAACCATAGGAGATACGTCGAAAAAGTAGAAAATAACAGATATAGTAATATTTTGGCAGGAATATTAAATACTTCAATAAGACAATTGGAGAGAAGCAGAAGAATAAACACTGAAAGCCTGGCAAACTCTCAAAATATATATTCGCTGTTATCCAAATATTTGCCAAAACATACAATAGAGAACGTAGCCCGTGTGAAAAATGAAGCAGGCGATCACACTCAGAAAGAACCAGGAAAAGAGATAGTGAAGAACGAACAAGATGAAATAATAGAAAATGAGCTTGTCGATGCTCTTACTAAGCATTCTTCAGCGTTGCTGGATAGGCCGTATTTGGAGAAAAAGGGAAGAAATGATTTTCTCGTTATGAAACCGGACGTTCAAGACCCATTCGTGACAGTGATTCCTAATGCAATATATTACAACATAGAAAAGAAGTGCGTAAACTGGCTCGACGACTGTAGCATTCAAGGTATAAGGGGTGGATTATTAAATAGAGTAGAATCACCATATTAAAAAATAACTTAACTTGTTTAAGACCTTTGAAATTGAATTGTGTTTTTAATTTACAAACACCTAATAACGGAAATTACTCTACTTGGATGTTCATAATAATTTCTAGTGAATGAAATGCTTCGTATTCAAGACTATCCTCCCCGACGTATTTCAGAACAGTATTTACAGTTGTTTCGGAAACTTTCGAAATCGTTTCGAAAATTCTTGTATTTTGTATTCTTCTATCATCTGCTTGTTTATTTGTTTCTCTTCTTCTTTGTAATTTATTTCTGGTTCGATCTGTTTCTCTAGAATCATTAAGCTGCTCTTCGGTCTGATTATTTCGACTTCGATGATAATTTTCCCGTAGCAGTGTTAAACGTTGTCTTTTCGATACAATTCGAGAACGCGAGAATACGTTTAGGCTTCGTCGGTAATATGTGAATTCTGGTGAAGTATTCCTTCTTCACACTGCACAAAAAAATGATGAATGGATGGATGGATCTAGGTCAATCCACCGTTTTCACTCCGCTTACTACAGTTGTTGATCCGTAAAAATCGCAAATCGAACTTTGAATTTTAATATGAGAATGCATTCGTCGTTTGAATTGAGTTTAATGAAATGTGGTCAGTTATTGGATGGGTGGAATGCCGCAAAACGAGTTTTTGGATGGTTAGTTGTTTGGTTGGCTGTGATTATTGGTAGGTTGAAAAAAATGGTTGGTTGGTTGAAAAGAATGGTTGGTTGATATTGAAATGAGTTTGGTTGGTTGGCTGAAATGGTTGGTTAGTTGGGATAGCTGGATGGTTAGATAAAATGGTTGTTTGATTGGAATGGGTGGGTGTTTGTTTGACTTGGTTGCTAAGTTGATTGAAATGGTTGGTATTTCGAAATTGAAAATGAAATGAAGAATTTTGAAGTGAAAATTTGCAAACTTTCGCATTCCTGAGAGAAAAACCTTTGTTATATTTACTGGCTGCGATTCTACTAATTATTTGTCTACAGGTGTCATTATCCAGTTGTTCAAATTCAAACTTTACAGCTTCTATTCTACATAATTCCATTCCATCTTATTCTCCGCATATGTACTGCCGAAGTAAGTACCTCATCTTTCGTATAATTGTTCACACATTCGTTTTCCACTAATGGATTCCACCAACTAATAGCTAGTTACAATTCCACTAACTAATAGTTAGTTTTTTCTACTAGTGTGCATTGTGTTTTTCAATTTGTGCGTGAGTCGTAACAACTCTTAGTAACTGCTTATTTTTATATTTCTTAGTGGATATTGGTGCCGGTTGCACATGTACTTAATTATTTTTTTCTTGTGTAAACTGTTATATAATCTGTTTGTGCAATTGTTTATTATCCTTATTAAATAAAAATAAAATCAAATGTATTCTTCCTCCATTAAGTATAAGCTTTACATATTTAAAAGAAATGTTCATATTAAAATAGCAAAAGTAATAATCATCTGTTCATCAAACATTCTCACTCCCAATTAATTCGTAACCCACCTTATCTTCTTCACGATTTTCTTCAATATGCAAATTTCCTTGAAACTTCAAATTCATAATTATCACTTTTTTCAAAAAATTGCAAAAAATATCATCATAGATGACAATTTATCCTCTAAAGAAGATGTTTATAGTAAATTTTCTGAGTTTAGTGATTATAGATTCCTGTACACTGATGGATCTTAAACTGATTTTGCAGTCTCACTTGCTATTTTTGATAGTTTTTTAAACACTGGTACTGGGTATAAAATTAATTTTAACATGAGTATATTCACAGCTGAGGCTGTGTCTATTCTTGCTGCTTTGAAACTAGAGATTGCAACCCGGTATGTTTCTAAACCCGGCCGGGCCCGGTTGCATTCTTCGCCAACCCGGCCGGGCCGGGTTGTGTGTTAGCGATAAAACCTTAGTATTTTATGAAACTTTTCTATTTTTGAATGGAAAAAGACAATGATTCAAGGTTAATATTTATTTTAAAATGGCTTTTGAACAATAACCACAATAATCAGTCTCACTCAAGTCTCAAAATCACACTTAATACTAAATTGATTACTTTCACTTATGGACGGAAAAGTAACATTAGTGTTAGTAATTATTCATTTTTATAAGTTTAAATAAGCAGGTCTTTGTCTTTACTCCTTAGTGTCTATTTGAAAACATAGTACTTATTAAAATAAGAAACTATAACTCAGCTCAAAAGTACTAAACGTGTTATAACAACTTAGATTAGATAGATAAACTTTGGTATAAACAAAACATTCTTATTTGCAAAAAGTAAAGTATTATGTTTTTTCTTAAACTTTGGCTATTAAGACTAGTGAGTGTTAATTTTGATGAGTGATAATGAATAGCGATCTTAATAGGCTAGGCTGTACGGTAACTATAAACAAACCAACTTTCATAGTCTTAACTAACAAAATGTAACGTAAAATTGGTTCCGTAACATAGGCTTCATAAGTACCTATACACGGTTCATGAGATTTAGCCCGGTGACAGACGGACAGACAGACGGACAGAGGCCTAAGTAAAGCCTTAGTAAAACGGTCCCGTTTTACCCGTTGATATAACAAAACAAAAAGTATATTCTAACTTGCATAAGGCAAAACAATTATTTTTCAGTCTGAAAGAATGAATTTAAAAAACAAATTGTATTCAAAGTTTTATCACGTAACCTGGTTCGCAACTTACTGCAGATATAATTAGATAAAAAGGCCCTCTCAGCTTCAACACTAGTTAGTTTTATGGACGCGGTTTATTTACCGAACCCGGTAAAAATGAGTAGGCCCCGGCCCGGCTGGGCCCGGTTTGCAATCTCTATTTAAAACATATTAAACTTAAAAATGATGGATTTTTGAACTGGATTATAATTAGTGATAGTATGGTATGAGTGTTCTTAAAAATCTTAAAAGCAACAGATTCCATGCTTACACAAGTTATTTAATTTACTTAATTAAAGAGTTTTGGCTGGACTTGTTAACAGTACATAATATTTAGGGTTTGTTTATGTGGATTCCTTCACATGTTGGTGTATTAGAAAAAGAAAGGGCAGACTTTTTAGCCAGAACTATTACAAATTCCTCTACCTATACTGATAGCTGTCACACAGTGCATACTAGTTCAGCTATCAACGGCTTATCTATTCCTGTACTCGTTTGTCATGTTACATCAACTTGTTTTCTTGTACTTTACTGGAAATAAAAATATAATATATATATATATTATATATATATTCTATGCCATCATGCGTAAAAAAGCAGCGTCGTTGCTCTGCAAAGTACGGGCCAGCTCCAACTCCATTCTGAGGACCATAGCGGGAAGATATGACTCCCCTATTTTTCGCCATCTTGCCAGGGTGCTTGTCAGTAGGAACGCCGATTAACCCGCTCCTGCCACCTGTGGTGCATTATCGCCTGGTCGTATAATTGCTCAAAAAAAAAAAATTATATAAATATAAAATAATAATAATAAATATATATTCCTGACTCAAGTAGTCTTCTTAATATTTTAGAACCTTGTACAGATATTATCCCTCTTCTTAAAAAAGGTCCACTGACATATGGAAAAGGCATTGGAACTACACCGTACAAATTCAAAATGAAGGTTTATGGTATGCCACATATAATACCAATTCGCAATGTTCCCTGATTCTGCAAAAATATTACATGAACAGGAAGTTTTATTCTACTATTTAAGTCTTCGTTTTGGACACTGTAAATAAAATTTCCATATTTTTCGACTTTAAATGGTACTCAGTTCTTATTGTAATACCCCAACAGAGCAGTTATTATCCCACATATTTTTAGTTGCTCATCTTTTGGCATTCAGTGCCTTGTGCTGATGGATGAGCTGATGGAAATTTATGGTAAAACTGATTCGGTACCGCGCTCCATCCAGGATTCCAGGTACTTCTTGTAAATGATAGTCTGACTTATATACCCTTGTATAATTTTATTATTAACACAGTTGGGCAAATTAAGTTGTGTACGATGTTTTGTGTATAATAATTATCTATCTTTAAATTTGGAATTTCTGCTTGTTCATTAATTATTTAAAGTTCGTTTGACAGTGTTTCTCGGATTGTCGAAAATTAACGAAAAGTAACAAAAGTTGTTTGTTGTTGTTTGACTTGTCAAACAAAGGATGTGACATTGACACTTGTCTTATTTAATTTTGATCTTTAAGTATACCTACATTTACAAATAAAGAAGAAATTTATATAAATAAAAAACGTGGACTTGATATTATTAAAGATATTCATGAAAGTACCTATATGACTTATCACTGATGACTTCAACTGGACTTACTTTACTTTAAAATGAAATCAACTAATTACTAGGCAGCATGGTCCCTGAACTTAGCCTGTTCCTAAGGGAACGAAAAAAAAGGACAGATGTCAACTCGTTCTATTTGATGTACTCAAGGGGTGATCACAGATGTACTCATGTCAAGTTTTGCCTCTAGGCCTTTCCCCCTAATTACTTTATTTCAACACTTAGGGACACGCGCTTTAATTTGTAGGTAAAACAAACACTCGCTACGGGGTTACAGCGGACCTACAACAATATCACGTGCTTATTTTATAACTGCTCAATAAAAGTGGTTAGAATATTTTATAATCGTTATAAAGGTTCAAAAGAAAAACATATATTTAATAAAAAAATAATAATTATTGTTTTAACTCAATCATTAATCCGTACAAAAATAGAAGGAATTTTGGCTCATTTCTATGACTAAACTTAGACTTATAGTTATAAATTCTGTAACTATCTATTTTAAACAAAATCTTTTAAACTTTATTATACTACTAGAATGTATCTACTAAGACAAAATAACAATAAAATATCAATCATCATAGGAACAAGCAAAATCAACTTTGAAAATCCACAAATTTTTGTTCTACATCATCAAACTGAGCTATAACAATTTGCTCAAATCTGTTGTATGTGTTCTCCACAAATTGGTGTATTCAATGTTGCGCAAAAAACCTTGGTTTTCGTATCTTTCTTCCAGTTACATAGACCGCAACGCACTTTTCGGCTTGACGGCTCAGACCGCCATCTAGCGCGCCACACTATGGTTGAAAGGTACTAAGAGCGGCAACGTCGCAAACTTCGTGTTTTTTAAGTTGTTTAACAAAATACAAGGGACTGGGTCTACCAGACCCATTAGCGAGTCCTTAAGTGTTAAGGCCTTAACACGCTTGAATGACCTTGACGCGCCGCGCCCATAAAATTTCGCGCGTGCGGGGATGATCTCTAAAAATCGAGAAAACATGTTTTTTTATGAAATTAATGCCTTTAACGAGAATTTTCAAACAAAACTCTCAATTCAAAACATGTATATTTCCAGAATCTTGTTTTGTGTGAAAACAGTAATGAAATAGCTTGTGCCGTTTAAGAGAACATTTGCAATTTATGAAAAAATAGACACTTTTTTGTGCATGTTTTAATCCAAGGGACTTAACGGAAAATCAAAATGATTCAATTCAAGATGTTTGTTAAATCCTCTTCTAGAATATCGTATTTTAAATTTTTAGATTCAAGTAACAGGTATTCTGACAATTTGATTTTCATATTCGAGATTTTAGGCACTTGGGTGGTGTTAAGGCCTTAAAAATGGCTTTGCTCCTTTTAGTTCGCTTAAATTTCCAGGACCTGATATTGTCACTTATACTATTCAATAGTGAGTTAAACTTTAAAGAACGTAAATATATAGTGTCACTTTCGATTGAACGAACTATTGAACTAGCATGTGTTGAGCTAGAGCAGTATATAATAATAAGCGTGTACAGCCCCCCATCAGCCAACTACCAGCTTTTTGAATCCAATATGGAAGGGGCTTTGAAAAAAGTCTATAGTTCTAGTAAGAAAATAGTTGTGTGTGGAGATTTTAATGTCAATATATTAGTAAATTCACCGAATTCAACTCGTTTTCTTAATCTTTTTAAATCGTTTAAAATAATTACTTATTTAATGAACCAACAAGAGTGACTCCCACAACAGCTACTTGCTTAGATAATATTTTTTGCAATAGCAATGTAATAGGTAAATCAGTTATAAATTATTTAAGGTCCGACCATAGTGGCCAGAGGGCGTCGTTTGAGCACCATCATGTCCGAGAAATTATAGATGCTGTCTGCAGGCCAATAACCGTAAATAGAATAGACCCATTTTAAGAAAAAATGTGTAATGGTATAGATTTATTAAAATCTAGCAGTAGCCATAGTGTTGATCTGTTATATGAGGATCTTTTTGGCTTGATTATAAATGAATTTGATAAAATTTTTACACAAAAAAAATAAAAGCAAATAAAGTCAGGTGTAAGTTTAATGAATGGGCTACACCTGGTATTTACAAAAGTAGTAAGTACAATTTATGGCCGACTGTGATTATTTGCCTGTTGCGAGCGATAGAGGCGCGAACAGAAACAAATATTCCGAGACTAACAAAATAGGTATATTTCCTAGAGTTAAGCTTTACTTTATTACGAACTGATAGTGTTTCCGAATAAACAACATTTCATCGTATTTCTAATTACTCAGAATTCAGCGAGCTGCATTAAGACAACCTTGGTCATTTCATCTTACGTGTATCTGTGCATAATCTTGAAACAAATTACAGCAAATTATCCATAACAGCACCTACCTACTAGATATTATAGTACTAACCCCTACTAGATATTATAGTACTAACCGAGGTCGGTAACTCGAACAGAATCGTTAATTTAATTAATTTACCGGGCTATGATATGTACTCAGAACGACGAGATATTAAGAGAGGAGGTGTTATTATTATTTATGTACGAGATCATTTAAAATTCAACTTGATTCATCACAAAACGTTCACTTTCGAAAACCTTACTGGCACAGTAAAATTAAATACGGGACAAAACGTAGAAGTGTTTGCGATTTATAGACCACCATCTAAAAATAAAAACCTGTTCATTTGTAAGCTAAGTAAACATATCGCTAAGTTTGAATTGAAAACAAATTTCATTCTAATTGGTGATATTAACATTGATCTAAAAACCTCAAATTCATGCAAGGAGGCATACGTAGGAGCGCTTAGCGGGCACGGATTACTGTGTGGAATAACAGATAACACAATAATTGTAATTAAACAAAACCGAATCACTAAATCTTGCATAGACCACATTTTTGCCCGCTTCCCCGCATTCAATCCGTTCTCGGCGGCGCTCGATGTTGTACTGGCCGACCATCGAGGTGTCATCTTTGCGTGCATCGATGATGTAGGTAATGTGCGCGATTGTATATAGAGTGCATCGAAACGACTAATTGACTTTCATACTTTTTATAACGAACTTAAAAATTTGGATTGATCAAGGTCTAAAAATATGAATTCCCCAGACGAGATTTTAAATTTTATTTGTGATTCTACTCAAACCGCAAAAAGTTTGGCAACAAACTATATAACGCAAAAAAAAAAACAAAGCGACCACCAGGCGCCTTAATTTGCCATGGATTGACATGTTACTCGACTATGCGATAAAAGAAATAAATTATATCGTGAATGGAAAAATAATACAGACAACTTAAAGCTAAGACTAGAATATAATAAAGTACGCAATAAAATGCATAAGGTCCTTGAAACCAAAATAAATGCATATTATATAAATCAAATAAATATCAACTTTAAGAATATTAAAAAGGTTTATCAAATCGTTAATCAAATGTTAGGGCGAATGACATTATCTATCGATGCGGCTATACTTAAAGCATCAAGCTCAGGGACTTACCTCCAAAGACATTGCTAATAACTTCGCTATTAGCTTTGCTAGATCGGTAAAAAATATAATTCCAAATTGTAATATAAAATTAACTAACCTATATCATACACGTACAGGCCTTGACTCGAGTATCCCTTTTCAGAAAGCGACTCCCAGTAACATTCACAAAATTATTAAAAGCCTAAACTCAAGAAAGGCACCAGGCCTTGACAATATTGCGATTTCCGATGTCAAATTAATAGGAGAAAATATTTCCCCAACCATCTCTGACCTAATTAATTGTAGTGTAATAACTGGTTCATATCCGGACAAATTAAAGGAAGGCTGTGTCAGACCTGTGCATAAAAAGGGTAAACGTAATGACTACACAAATTATCGGCCCATAACGTTACTCTCGGCGATCGATAAAATTATTGAAAAATGCGTATGTGAACAAATTCACAGCTTCTATCGGAAACATGCTGTAATAAGCCCATGTCAGTTTGGCTTTTAATCAGGCAAAAGTACAACAGCCCTTTTGTCAAAATTTACGGATGAAGTCAATAGTCACCTTAACGATAAAAGGCAAGTTCTAGCTTTGTTTATTGACTTTTCCCGTGCTTTTGACACTTTGGAGCATAACCAGCTAGTACAGAAATTGGAAAAAAGTGGATTGCGGGGTCCCTTGCTAAACGGGTGTCGGGATTACCTGAGGAACCGAACATTTTCTGTAAAGATTAATAACACCTATAAGCAAGCCCATGTTGTTGACGGGAGGCACAGCTCAGGGCTCTGTATTAGGGCCATTGCACATCTTATCTTACGTCAATGATATGGGTAGTTGTATTGTCAACAGCACGTGTTACCAGTTTGCGGATGACACTTGCCTCGTAATTGGCAACAAAAATGCGCCAATAGCATGCGATCTGCTGCAGTCTGATTTAGATGCCCTTACAAGGTGTCATGATGCGGGGCTGGTCCTTAATGCAGCTAAAACGAAACTTCTAGTGATAAAATGTCCTTATATCAAACAATCGCCAATCAAAAAACTGGTAGCGCACGATCATAGCTGCCTACATACTAGCAGTGCTACAGCGTGTTGCTGTTCAGAAGTTGAAGTAGTTGACCAACAAACATACCTCGGACTAGTTATTGACAGTCAATTTAACTGGAGTCATCGTATTGAGAATGTTTGTTCAAAGTTGAGATAGTTCCTAGCAAACATCACTATACTAAATAATCGTATTCCCTTCGAAGTGAAACTAATGCTATATAACGCACTTGCGGAGTCGCATGTCCAATACGGCCTTAGTAGCTACGGCCGTAGATACAATCATATCTTGACCAGATCCACAATTTACAAATAAGAATCCTGAAAAGAATAGTTTCAAAAAAAAAAAAAAAACCACGTCGAGCCCAGTGGTCTTTTCAAACATTGCCAAAAACTACCAATACATTTTCAAGTACAATATACCTCACCCAAGGAACAATTTTTAACGAGTCACTCAAAGTCCGGATAGCCCGATAGCCGATTTGTAAAAACCGGCTCTCTAACAGCTACCTAATGCCTCGCCTTATCAATAATTTGCCGTACGAACGAAAAAAAATTAATTAAACATAAGCTAAAGGATTACTTCAAGTTCTTTAATGAGTGTTTATGTAAGAAATTATTGATATTACCACCTCATATATTTATTTATTTTATGTAAAACCCTATTTATTAAGTACTCGTATTATTGTATGTTCAACTTTGTTTATATAAACTCCTGATAGCTCAAACATGAACTTTAGTGGTTTTTAAATGCTATCAGTTATGTACACAGTGTAATGTTTGTTAAAATGATAAATAAATTTAAAAAAACCTACATAGAGGGAAACTGTCTTAAATCTTAAAAATTGCTACGTTTCGTGTTGCTAAAGTCTATGCTACGCGCATTTTAAAATAAATTTAGACGAAGAAAACGAACCTATAATTATTAATCGTAAAAATACAAAAAAAGCCGGCCAAGTGCGAGTCGTACACGCGCACGAGTTCCGCACCATTTATTTATAAAAACAAGCAAAAAATCACATTGGTTGTATGGAAGCCCCCTTAAATATTTATTTTATTCTGGTTTTTAGTATATACACACATCAACAGAATCTAGTAATATTTTGTATTTTATCAAATATCTAATAATCTATGAAGAAAGTGATTTGATTTTAAGGTATTTAATAAAAAATTAAAAATATTTTGTATATTTTTTGTTTTAAGTTAAAAATGTGAAGTTTTAAAAACACCGTAGAATATTTGTACAAAAGAATCTTTGTTTCTTCTTATAAACTATTAATTTTAAGAAAATTAATAAAAATCTAATGAATTTTGATCATTAATAATCAGTGTTGCCACCTCTTACATTAATTACACATCGACATCGATTGTTCATACTTAAAATTAAATGGTCAATGTCTTGTTGCGGTATGAGGTCCCATGTTCTTTGCAAGTGTTCGTAAAGTTGTTGTTCCGTCGTCAAATTTAGCGGGAAATCTCTCAAATCTTTTCGTTGTAACATGTCCCAGGTATGCTCGATAGGATTTAAGTCAGGCGACTGTGCAGGCCAATCCAGAACTCGAACATCGTGGTCTCGGAGAGCGGCCGACATCAGCCGCGCCGTATGGGAAGGAGCATTATCGTGCATGAGTAGAAATTGCTGGCCCACTTGCATTCTGTGTGTTACAATAACAGGCTCTACTACCTCTTCGTGGTATTTTTGAGCAGTCTTGCTGCCTTGGATTCAAACGAGCTGATTTCGTCTGCCAAGACGAATTCCTGCCCACACCATGATTGTGCCGCCTTGGTAAGAGTGGATCTCCTGAGGGTGCCGTAGACGGCTAACCCTCCCTGGAGTTCTCCAAACGCGTGTTCTTCGTGATTCCGTATGAAACCGCTGGAACACGCAGTGGTCTTCGAGCATGATGATTAAGTTTATGCAACCTCCTTCGCACGGTTTGGTCGCTCACCAGCAGCTGGTGGTCCTCCTGGAGCCTTTGTAGTAGTTGCATCGCTGTGATATTGGGTTGTCTTTTGGCGGTCATTTGGAGAAATCGATCCTGTCTCTGCGTAGTTACACGATATCTGCCTGTGTGCTGTTCAGCCACATCCCCAGTAGTGCGATAACAATCTTGATATCACGTTCTGGCTGGTGTGTAGGGCCTCAGCAACGACGCGTTGAATAGCACCATTTTCTCCCACGGCTCGTAACATTTCATCTCTACTCAAATGACGACGTGACATGTCTCCTAAAGCTCACGCGGCACGTTAAATTAAAAAAGAAAGACAATCTAATCCCCTTTTTTTATCAATTAATATCAATAAAACAATTTAAATTTTTTATGACGAAAAGAATTACTAACAATTTTGCCGCCGTATTTTGTTTTATCTTGGGTTTTTCTTAACTTAAATTTCAAAATTTTAAAATAGAATAAAAGAGGTTTACATCTATACGGATTTATAAACATAAACTTTTTATGGAAACTTAAAAGATTTTAAACCATTAAGTCGTAGATAATTTAGAATTACGGTATCCCTAGAATCTGTTGATGTGTGTATTGTTATAGCATCAACAGAAATACATCATCTGTGAAAATTTTAACCATCTAACTATTACGGTTCATGAGATACAGCTTGGTGACAGACGGACAGACAGACAGACAGACAGACAGACGGACAGACAGACAGACGGACAGACAGACAGATGGACGGACAGACAGACGGACGGACAGACCTACAGTAGGTTTGGTGGCTTGTAGAAAACTGCAAACTGTATACGGTCTTGCCGAAAGAGGTGTCTTATAAACTAAGGGGTTGTTGCGAAACTTATCTTTAAAAACTATAAGGAACGAGCACAACGAAGGTCCTGCCAACTAGCGTCGCCAATCCGAAACTTGTACTCTATAAGTTTTCATTGTCATTTATAACAAGTAAACAGAATTAATTTTAGGAAATGCCTCCGCTGCCGGCGCCGGCACCCAAAAATTATGACAATGCGAGCCGGCAGTACCAAAAAAAAACAATTGTCAGTTTGACAGACAGATTGCCGATTCGCCCGAGTTGTTTTCTGTTCGTTTTGTTGTGAAATTATTGTTTGTTTTTGTTAAATAAAAAAAAGATGCAGGTTGGAGGCCAATTGTCATCATACGAAGAATTTGAAAAATCATTAATAGTGCACAAGTAAGTAAGTGTGTGAGTAGCAAAGGGTGTGCAAAGCGTTTGGGAATTAAGGACCTATCATTATAGATGTCGTTTAAAAAGATCGTTATTAACAGAAGTGTCGAACCATGGGATAAGTTCTTGCGTTCAATGAATAATAAGTCAATTTAAAAAACGAACTTAGTTATTTTTATCGTTTCTGGGTGTACTGGTTTACACCCCAGTAAATAAAATTACTGTTTGGTACCTCGTTAGCGCCACGTCTGCCCAAATACACTCCTAAATACAATACGTTCCAACGACAAATCGCATTATTATCTATTAACTCCTATCCGTTAAGGAGTTCTGTACCATCCATCATCAGCCCAGCAGTATGATATGCATTCTGAAACCTTCTCTTGAATGTAACAAATACTATTCTGAAAACCGCATCAAAATCGGACAAGCTAAACGTGAGAAAATCGCGGACAAACATACAAACATACGGTTCAAACGGAAAACCTCCTTTTTTAAGTCGGTTAATAATTATTTATCAAAAACACGTGCTTCTTGTTGTCAGTCATACTAGCTACATTAGCTCGACGACTAGCTCGATGAGAATATTAGGGAATTTACAGTGTTTTGCAGTGCCACCAACTTGCGCACCAAAACATAATTTTTGGTGTGACCGGTGCTCACTTTCAGAAATGTGTTACAATTTTAATTAAATTTGAACAGTTTGATACCTAGATTATCTGAAAAAAAAACACGCTTCTATCAAAATTAATATTCATTACGGTCAGAATGCGTTGGTGCGCGGGGCCTCCAAAATCGCAGGGCCCGTAGCATTTAGCTACTCTTGCTACGTGGTTAATGCGCTACTGCGTCGTAAACATTGGATATTTTAAATTGTGCGACAATTATGATGCCAGTTATCACAGCCTCAATTTTTCCATTTAATTTCTCTTTAGCCTGCAATATATGGCTGGCCTTGAAGAGCTTTTGACATATTTTGGCCACACATTTTATAACTTTTAACATATTCAAAAATAATATAATTGAAGAGATAATATTAAATAATAAATTGAAAGCACGACGACAGAGAGCTGATAAGTTTCTTTTACTGTCCGCATAGTATCTCTTTTGTTGATTTAGTGCTGCCACTTATAGTTCCCGCACGTTCCCTAAGAATTTCGAGGTCAGTGTTCCAAAGGTTGATAAGAAATAGTTTACAAATGTTTAAATATACAGTCTTGATAACAGAGTAAAAAAAAACTGTTAACGCTGGCGCAGAAAGCGTCGCTTTTCTTACAATCATCATTTATCATTAAAGCCGAGTACTCCGACAGGAAACTTAAATAACTTCAATAATTATTAACTTAATTAATTTTTGGTTTTTCAATCGCCACTTAACAGACTGATAGCGTTTATTGGACAGAATTAAGTTTATTGGCTTAAAAAGATAATTAAGAAATGAGATTCCGTTGAAATTCTTCATTCAATAATTCTAATCATTCGATATGGGTTAGAACTTAGTGGTAGCACACTGTAGCAATGATATTGTATCCAATTTTAGTAACAATTTGTATAACTTCTTTTATAAGTTTGAGACGAAGTGGTTCCCTTAACAAAATAATATGCTAGGTATAGGCTAGGCTGTTTAAATTTTAATAAGTTGCTTGATGCATGAATACTGTCGCATAATGAATAATGATCAGCGATCGAAGTTATTGTTTCATCCCCTAAGTCTCCATATCCTTCAACTAAGTCTTTCCGTGAGTTATAAATCAAACGATTTTTTAGGCCTGTTTCATCTAATAACAAAACACATTTTTTTTCCTTTGCGCATACTTTCATGGCCTATCTTTCAAATGTTCAACTATCATTGGATTTATTTCTGGTTGTAGATCCATCTTTTGCCAAAGGGATTGTAGTGTTCCAAAACTTGGTACAGCATTAGTCATTTTCTCCAGTAACTTGTAAGTTAAATAAGGTAGGACTTTGTCCATGGCTGTATAACGTTTGCTCTGTGGTTTTGTTTTTTTATTTCTAAAATAAGTTTGAACTAGACTTTTCAATGGCAATGATTTTAAACTGTCGTAATGACACCCTATTTTAATTTTATAAAAAGTTTTTTCGATTTTTTTTTTTTTTTGTTATTTGATGATATGTATATGTAATAATATTTTTCTTATGTATTATTTTATTATAATATAATGCATACATTTTATGCAAACTAATAAATTACAAAATTACATGTCAATCATTTCAATAACTAGAGTTAAACTAAAACATACTTGATTTAAGCAGTTTTGTTTTTGGCTGGATGAGATAGGAATAAATTTGTGTAGAACTAAGAACACTGGTATTTTGTCTGTAATTTAGATAATCATTATTTGTATTTAAAATAAGCTTAATAATATTGACAAATAACTATACTTAATTCGAAGTACAATAAATATACCTGTTTCTGGGTGTTGGTAATAATAATCATGATCGCGTAGTGCAGTTGGTATAACACGATCAACCACTGCGCTTACTGCTCCATTCTTTATAATTATAAGAGTAAATGGGTACTTATAGGTACTATATTATCAATCTTAAGCTTAAACACGAGAAAAAAACAATGTAGGTATTGTCGAATATTATTTAACTAGTTGGAATTTCCTACCTACCTTGAAAGGTTCGCTTTATTAAACGGAATTTCTGCGAGAAAACAAATTTTCGGCACATCACATTAACTTAGCAAGAGATCGAAAAGAAGCCTGAAGGGGTTTGAACAAATGAAGAAACTTTGTCTATTGGACCATCGCTATTTTGGCGCTGCACAGACGGATGATCTTGGGATCATCCTTAGTATGGGCTAAGCTTGTGATATTCCCCTAAAATATTGTCTATCTGATAGGAATTGTTATATATATTTTTTTATTTATATCAAACAATGTAAAAAACTGCGAGTATTGCGACAACTTTTAAATTGTCTACCTACCTGTTTTATAAGTAATTACCAAGCATTCTAAAATATGTTGTTAGTATACGGATCGCCTATAGAAAAGTCTGAGCAACAAGCAACTCATGCGAGTAACCTTTTTCGCAAACTTTTTATACAGGGTGTAAAAAAAAGCTTAACGAAGCCTTAAAGCACGAATTCTATACATAAAACCAAGTAGAATGCAATAAAAATAATTGCTGGGAAATGACTTTTATTTTTGGGTATAAAAAAAAATAACTTATTTCTAACCCGCAATGTATAGCGCGCACGCCACAGACTTTGCCTGTGTGTGTAAGCGGATCATATTTCTTTGTAAAAAAGTTTAGTATTATCAAACAGAAAGCAATTTTGTAAAAATCTTTGAAAAAAAATTGTAACTTTGACTGTCAATAACTCGGTAACCCGTCATTTCCCATAATCCGTAGAATATGTGGTATTCGGCTTCGTTAAGCCTTTTTTTACACCCGATATAGGGTTTTCTTATAAAAAATAACATCCGAGTGTGAACAAGCACTAACAGTGACATTTTATTGGAATTATAAACATCTATTAAATTCCAGTTCAGGGGTTATCGTGACCTCTCACCTCATCTTATTTGTCATCATCATAGGACGTCCACCGCTGAACATAGGCATACCTCTGTGTCTTCCAGATTGTAGCCTACAGTCAGCAACTTTCTGTACACTTAGACGTAATACCGGCAAGTTCAATATACCGTAAAACTTTTTTCGCTTTGAGCGTCACAAAATATGCTGCAAATCTGGCAACGATATATTTTAAAATTTCTTGTAATAGGGCAGTGGAAAAATATTAAAGCACCTATAGTTTTATGACTTGACAACCAATGGCAATTAAAGATATATTTAAGTTTTCAAATCATGCTATTATGGATGGCTTGGCTTAGTTCCGGTCCAATTAAGCATTTTTTTTCTTGGATCACTTTGACTTTGGTAACCAGGGACGAAATCTTGTTCGCCTCTGAAAATCGGTTTTTTTAAACCTTTCTTTGTGATTCTGTTTAAGCTTTTTCCTCCGTTTACAATGTGTGGACATAAGAAGTAAGATGCGTTCACAAATATGATATTTTTCCAGGATCTTGGTATATTTTTATCTTTAAGGAAAAAATATTTATTTTTAATTGGACGTCATGTTCCTGAATTAAACTTGTCTATTGTTTTCAGTTCGACGAATCGAAAACCTGTGTCCTTTAAATTTTTCTTATAGTATCTAGAGACTTCAAATTGAATAGCCTCGATCAATCTGGTTTTAAATTATTTTAAGGTTGTAAGTTCTTTATATCTTAAATGAAAATCGTTAACTTTATTTCTAATGACACTGTTGTCGAAATCGTCCACGATCATATAATAGTTTTTGTCTGCGATACGCGGAGCTACCTAACAATTTAGAAAGTAATAAAAATAAATATAAATCAATAAAAGACACTAACTTACACTACATAGGCTAACCTCAGTTCCAAATAACAATAGACAAAACTACCTTCAGTTGACACATACACAGTATTATTAATTGAAATTCCTGCTAATATTCAGTTATAAAATTATTATATTAAAATTCTGGGAAATTAATAAAATATACAGATTACTTCTGATGAAAAACATTTGATGAAGTAGATAATTTAAAGCCATATCTGAAGAAAACCCGCCTTGTCCTTAAGCAAAACCATATTTTGCTTTGACAAATGATATACAGGTGCAATTAATAGCATGACCACATTTGATAAAACATTGACTGTATAGCTTTTACCAAATAAATCTTTTAGTTGTATTTCATGGTTTTCATATTTGCATGTCTAAAAACAACTTCTACATTTTGCAGTCACAATAACATCTTCTTCGTCTACTTACAGTATAAGTAGCAGTGAATTTAATTTTGTTTTAACAATTTCAATCTATAAACAAGTGTCATCAATAAACAAGTGTCCATACCAATCATTATTACAAAATTACGACTTCGTACCGACGACCTCCGTAGCCGAGGCCGCCGGACTATACTATGGCGTTGCCATCTCTAAAGTTCCGGTTTCGATTCCCGGTCGGATCAATGTAGAAAACGAACTTTTCTTTATTGTCTCGAGTCTGGGTATTGTGGTACCGTCGTTGTTTCTGATTTCGTGCTTTCGCTACATACCTTAGGGTCAGAGAAATGTATGCGATGTTGTCCCATATTTATTTATTTATTAAATTTCTGATTTTATACAACCTGTCTAAGGTATCTGCCGTAGCATTGTCAATATATGTTAATAATGATTGAAACCTATTTCTGCTCATATTTTTAGAACCCACTGAATTTAAAAATGAAACATTACTCCAGTTATCTTCCACTGTAGGATATTTCACCAACCCCATATAAATAATTTTGCCAAAAACATTAAGTACTTTATTTCTTTTACAGTGGTGTCTGTCTTTTAAACGGCTCATTCTAGAGTATCTGCTCAATCTAAGGATATTTCACCAACCCCATATAAAGAAGTATGCCAAAAAAAAACTATATTTTTTCTACAGTGGTGTCTTTCAAACGGCTCATTCTAGAGTGTCTGCTCAATCTATGGTTTTCTTTATACTGTTTTGCAAATAAATTTGTTTGTCCACATAGGATATATCTCAAAATATTCTGTCGGGAACTTTCGCAGACATTAATAGGTTGAAGATTTGCCTTGTCTACACGATATTGTTTACATTCCAGCAAAAGTAATGGAGGTTTTCAAATGACTGTCATCAACATCAGTAGAAGATGTGTTCACATTTTTTCTTTGCCTTTATGGTCAGGCTTTTTTTTGACGTCAACGTGATGAAAGTGTTTTCTCCTTACTAATGACCTGCTACTGGTCGATGGTTGGAGGTCCGTTTTGCACTCACATTCAACTGAACTGCACTTTTCTACTAAATCATGTGATGTAGAGCAGTTCTTGCAACCTATAATATGCTTACAACAACATCCCATCGTGCACAGCAAAATTTACCGACATATTACTGCAATGTAACTATGACATAATATGACACGTGTTTGATTTGTTATTATGCTTTAATATAGATCACACATTAACAGAATCGCGGGATATTTTGTATTTTATCAAATATATAAAAATCTATGAAGAATTTTCTGATATAGTAAATGGGTGATTGATAGCTTATTTTAAGGTCTTTATTATAATAAAAAAAATCGTATATTTTAGGTTTTAAGTTAAAAATGTGAAGTTTTAAAAACGCCGTAGAAAATATGTATAAAAAATCTTTATTTCTTCTTAAAAACTATTAATTTTAAGAAAATTTATAAAATCTAAAGAAATCTGATTAGTAATAATCAGTGTTGCCACCTGTTACATTAATTACACATCAACATTGATTGTTCATACTTTAATTCAAAAATTGACAATCTCTTATTGCGGTATGAGGTTCCATGTTCTTTGCAAGTGTTCGTAAAGTTTTTGTTCCGTCGTTAAATTTGGCGGAAAATCTCTCAAGGCTTTTCGTTGTAATATGTCCCAGGTATGCTCGATAGGATTTAAGTCGGGCGACTGTGCAGGCCAATCCAAAACTCGAATATCGTGGTTTCGGAGAGCGGCCAACACCAGCCGCGCCGTATGGGAAGGAGCATTATCGTGCATGAGTAGAAATTGCTGGCCCATTTGCATTTTGTGCGTTACAATAACAGGCTCTACTACCTCATCGTGTTATTTTTGAGCAGTAGCTGCCTTGGATCCAAACGAGCTGAGTTCGTCCGCCAAGTTCCTGCCCACACCATGATTGTGCCGCCTTGGTAAGAGTGGACCTCCTGAGGGTGCCGTAGACGGTTAACTCTCCCTGAAGTTCTCCAAACGCGTGTTTTTCGTGAATCCGGATGAAACCGGGACTCATCGCTGAACAGCACCCAAGACCATTGTTGATCACTCCATGGTAAATGCTCCTACCAAAGCCGCCGACCGCGATTGCCATGTCGCAATGCTGGAACACGTAGTAGTCTTCGAGCATGAAGATTACTTCATGTACCCACCTTCGCACGGTTTGGTCGCTCACCAGCGGCTGGTGGTCCTCCTGGAGCCTTTGTACTAGTTTCATCGCTGTGATATTGGGTTGCCTTCTGGCGGTCATTTAGAGAAATCTATCCTGTCTCTGCGTAGTAACACGATATCTGTCTATGTGCCGTTCAGCAACAGTTCAGTGCGATAACGTGCCCACAATCTTGATATCGCGTTCTGGCTGGTGTGTAGGGCCTCAGCAACGACGCGTTGAATAACAACATTTTTCAACGTGCCCACGGCTCGTAACATTTCATCTCGACTCAAATAACGACGTAACGTGTCTCTTAAAGCTCACTCGGTACGTTAAATTAAAAAAGAAAGACAATCTAATCCCTTTTCATTAATTAATATCAAGAAAACAATTTTATTTTTCTTGGAGGAAGGAATAACTAACAATTTTGCCGCCTTTTTTTGTTTTATCTTCGGATTTTTTAAAATTAGATTTCAAATTTTGAAAATAGAATAACTTTTTATGGAAACTAAAAAGATTTGTAACTATAAAGTCGTAAATAATTTAGGATTACTGTATCCCTAGATTCTGTTGATGCGTGTATAAGCGCAGCTTCGCTCCCACTTAGATTCGCGTGTACTACTCTGTCAAGAAGGTACCGGGAAAAGATTAATAATACACAAAATGTTAGTTATTCATCCAAATTTATTTTATCACCTTCAAAGTATGCTCCTTCAGAAGCGATACACTTACGCCAACGAATAATCTAATTATCAAAACATTTTTTAAACGCTTTTTCCGGAATCGAGTTGAGTTCTCGCCGCGAATTCTCCTTTATGTCTTCTACCGAATGAAACCGGGTGCCATGAAGTGGTAATTTAAGTTTAGCAAAAAGATAGAAGTCGGCTGGAGCCATATCTGGTGAATAAGGTGGCTGCTCGATGGTATTTGTTGAGTTTTTGGTCAAAAATTCGTTCACAATAATGACCTTATGGGAAGGCGCATTATCGTGGTGCAAAATCCAAATTTTCATTCCACAAATCTGGCCTCTTTCGTCTAATTTTACTATTTCTCTGATTTAGATTAAATACAGTTGTCGCCTCGGCTGCGCTTCGACGACTAAAAACTTTTTAGACTGAAGACTGTAGTCGTCGAAGCGCAGCCGAGGCGACAACATCTCTCCTGATGATGCCACGTGAAGTGGCGAAACGCGCGTCTTGGTTTTTAAGTCGGTGTTGGGTACTAAGTTTTGCATTCGTCTGTTTCGCATGCGATTTGAGGGAGGGAGGGAGGTGCTCTTTGCATGTGCCTGTGTTTGTCCTCAGATTGTGGGTTACAGGTGGTGTAATTAAGGTTCCTATGCCGGCGTAACTAAGCGGAAGTTGTAAGCAAAATAATTACATTTTCATAATTATTTAATAATATAACTGACTTAAGATATGACCACCAACGTTTTGCCATTTCATGAAGTAGTCGATCATATCGTCAATCGCTGACTGATTCATTAATCTGGCCTATTAACATCGTGATGTGGCCAGCGGGTACTGTGCAGCATCTTGAAAAACGACCATTTTATAAAATGGCCAGCCACATCATGAAATGTTTATTTTTAAAATTGGGCCACGATATAGGTACCCATCCAAATTTTGCGACTTATAATTAAGTTGTTTGTAAGTTTTGTAACTAGAAATCATTGCAGATTTTTCGAGAATCGTCTGCCACCATTTTGCGATATACTTAGTTGGCAGAAATGCCAAAGATGCGTGCGATTTGTTTACATATCAAAGAATCCTGCTTCAGACTGTGTGAAATAAAGCTGTTTATAGGAGGAACACTAAATTGTGCCGTCACAGAATATATCTTCAATTCGCTGCTTTGTTCTATAGCAAAGCGTGTCATAAAAATAAGATTATTGTCTTCTTCATAGATTAGAAAATCGTTAGTATTTTTTTCTGTAATTTTCTTGTAATAATCGATAAAACGGTATTATTTACGTTCAGTTCTTTTCGTCGGGTCCTGTATAAGCCCGTTTCATAGGATCTAAATTTAATATTTTGTCAACACACTCAGAATCGGGCGTTTTCAAACTTTTAAGCTGTCATCATAAATTGTTTGCACTCACAGCCATAGTAGCTATGTTCAGTTGATCAGATCACCGTAGTCACATTTCATCGTAGGAATTTGTGCTTTTATAGATATCCGTATTCGCGGGAGAAAAATAATCAGTATCCGTCACTATTTTGGAGGATCTTTCACGGATCTTTTACCTTATTAATTTTTAAATAAATAGACGAAATTCTTTATACAGTGTGTCTGGGTTTAGACCGGCGACAATTTAAGGGCTTTTAATTCATCAAATTTTATGGACAAAAAACCCCTCTATGAGGGTCCAAATCTCCACTCCTTGAAATGGCAGCCATTTAAATATTATAAACTTTTATGGTATGGCATGCGAAAAAATACTATTTATATGGATCTGGAGTGCCTAAACAATATGAAACAAGATTTACTTGAAAGGCAATGATATTTCCTATCATAAAAAGTAAAGACCAATTCAAAAATGTATAACTGTCATAGAGAAAAAAAAATAATTATGAGAAACTTGCTGAAGAAATTACTAAATTTACCAGTTTTTTACGTATCACAAAAACTGGCCCCATAAATGTACTTTATTGTCAAATAATGTGAAACATTATTAGATTATCTACAAACTAATAACAAAACTAATATTTTGGGTGCCATACTTCAGGAGCTATAGTAGTTTTACTATTTTGGTATCAGTTTGTAGATAATCTTCTACCAATAGTACAAAATATTTTGGAATTCGATAAAATGATACGTAAAAATATGGCGAACAATTTCATAATCATTTTATTCAAAAATATTTAGAGTATGTAATTTGTAAAAAAAATAACCTATTTTAATAAAAAATGTGAAAAAAAGAACATTTATATTTTAAATTTATTCAATTGTGCCAAACCTACCAAAATAGGTATAAATTTTGCTAGCTCTTTAGAAGCTTTGTCTCTGTTCCGTTTCTTTACTCATGTGGTTTGAGGCTCGACTTGGCCTACTTACTCGATACTTGTGCTTCGAACATACATGGTACATGACGTCACACATGGCTTTGGTCATTTTTGTATTGGTGCATAAAAGTATCCGATATTCAAACCCGTTGCGTTAACTTAAATCATGCAAAAGTTTTATAATTTAGAATTCATTGAGTAGATACGACGTGATACACGACGAAGATATAGACCGACTAAAATAAAAATAGTGCCATCCAAAAAGAAAAACTATGTTCAGAATCTAATCTCATAGTTTTATTGTAACCATAGATAGATTGAAGGTATGTATATGAGTGTTTTCTGCAACGAAGATTGAATTTGTCCATTTGTGACAAACTTGTGCATTTTGCAAAGACTAAATAACTGAGAAAAATCCAAGTCGATTTCACGGTTATTTAAATTTTATTGTACCGTTATCACAAAATATCTGATCAACGCGCGGTTACAGGTTAGAAGAGTACAGTATAACATCCAGACAGCTATTGATTTTAAATTTATAATAAAACTATTTATTAATTTTATTATGGTAATAATTAATCGGAATTTGAAGACATTTTATAATTTTGTAATTATTGGGACAAAAATATTTTCAGGTAAGAATAATAGCTATTGTAATTTCGATCAAACTTGTTGTTGCTTTGCGATTAATGCCGAATCAAAGGAGGCAAGAGGAAAACTTTGAAATTAAGAGAAATGATGCTCCGATCGAACAGGAAAATGTGATGATGCACAGGAACGAGCAAGCAATAATTGTAGAACATGAGCTTATTGATTCTCTTAATAAGCAATCTTCTGCATTGTTGGATAAGGCGTATGTGGAGAAAAAGGGCAGAAATGATTTCCTCGTAATGAAGCCGGACCTTGAAGACCCATTCGTGACAATGATTCCGAATGCAATATATTACAACATAGAAAAGAAGTGCGTTAATTGGCTCGATGACTGTAGCATCCAAGGCATAAGGAGCAGACTGTTAAACAAAGTATCTTATTAAAACAAAAATTGATCTATTACTTTTAAAATTATTATTTTTTTATATTTAAAACGAGCCAATGACGGTAACATAAAAAATATTTAAATAAAACATAAGTGAATATTTGTTTGTTTCCTATGCGTTCCCAAACTCTTCATTGTATGATGAAACTGGTGAGTTGATGTGCGCACGCCGAAAAAAGGTTTCTGAATTTACTCCTTCCGGGACATGGCTGTTCTGACTAAACGTCTAAAATTTGGTTACGGTTTGATTGTATAGATGTCAAAATTTACCAATGGTGGAAATGTTGCAGTTACGAAGTGTCAAAAAAGCACATTGTGTTTGTGTCAAATTATTTTATGTCTGTGGTGGGACACCTTCAGTGACCCAAATAAATTTTTAAAATATATATTATTACTAAACCTAAGTAATAGGTAATTTCTTTAATAATAATTTATTATTGTTATTTTATGTTTTGTTAAATAAATCATATCAGTGATTACGTACAGTGTGTTCGGGTTTTGACCGGCGATAAATTGGGGGCTTTTAATTCATCAAATTTTATCGAAAATAAACCCTTCATGTTGGGGTCTAAATCTTCCCCTTTTAAAATGGCAGCCATTTAAATATTGTAAAATGTTTAAAAGTTTTTATAATACGTTTAAAACACTGGAAAATTTAGTAAGAAAAGTCAGCAAGTTTATTATAACTTAATTTTTTTCTCTTACAGTTAGTTATTTTTGAATTGGTCTTTATTTTATTTTATAGGCTATATTATAACCTTTGAAATTAATCTATTTCCATAATGTTTTGGGAAATCCAGATCCAAATAAATAGTATTTTTTTGCATGCTATACCATAAAAATTGTTAAAACATTTAAATGGCTGCCATTTTAGGGAGGGAGAGTTAGACCCCCTACATGAGGTGTTTTATTCGATAAAATTTGATGAATTAAAAGTCCCTAAATTACCGCCGGTCGACACCCAGACACACTGTATATTATTAGGGGTGAAAATATGAAAGTGCCGATTTGTACTGTAAATTTAAAACTAGTATTTTCTATAATATATATTGTTGCCATCTAAGTGAAAGTCTTGAAAGTTTATTTATGCCTTTGCGATAAAACTCTGGGTGTGAAAGCATCGTGTGAAGAAAATCCTTTACTACAAAAAAAAATTGTCCAAATCACTAAAAAATGATATTGCTCCAAGCAAAGTCTGGCGAGTACGGAGAATGATGATGGGTTTCTAACTGCAGTTCCTGTAGAGTACAACGGTTTATCGTGCAGTGTAAGGTCTTGCGTTATTATCGAGCAATAATGGTGAAAATCGATTCACGAGTCGGGGCTGTTTCGTTGCTAGTTTCGCCATTATTGTTCGAAGTTCGGCACAGTAATTGTCTGCTGTTATTGCTTGACCAGACCTGGGAAAGTAGTGTTTAGTGGATAACACCATCAATAGACCACCAAAGAGTTAGCATTAATTTTTTTTAAACCAGGCCACTAATTCCTGGGTGATTTGACTCGGATCGGCTTCCACCATCTCCTTGAATAGGGTATTTTACTATGCTTGCGAAAAAATCTAAAAATGATAATATGATGCGCTTATCACCGAAAGCAATCGTAATATGTTAATTTTAACTCATAAAATAGCAAATTGGTTTTATAATTTGATTTTAAAGATTGCATATTTTTTTCTGTGCCATAAACATGTAAAACGGTGGCCGCCATGATGCTGAATGTGACGTATTAGGCCTCCTGTTTACTATCGTATGATTTTTTCCCAGTTTTACAATAATGTCAACAATTGATTCTTTGATGTTGTAAAACACAGTCGAAAGTTTAGTGTTTCCTACAAAGTAATGTCACGAACCAAGGTATCATGGCGGCTAGCGTTTACGCGCAGCAATTCAAAATCTAAAATTAAAATACTTTTTTAACTTAACTGTTCGGCCTATGAAATTAGGCCGAAACGTCGGGACAAACAATAAACAAAAAGATAAGTTGCTTAATACCCGTGCTGTGTATTGTTATATAATTATAAAAAATGCAACAAGAAAGTATAAAATGTTATATACTTAACTGTTTTAAAAATTCTGGCCGCCTTAACTGTTTTAAAAATTCTGGTCGCCTATAAATCCTAAAGGACCAACTTAAGGCACATTTTTAAAAATAGTGTGTTACCGTATTCAGCGTTATTCACCTGTTTGGGCGATCTTCCACGTCATGGAGCAAAGTAAGGCAGCGATTTGTGACTACCTATTCAGATACGTCCACTTCTTGTTCAGTGTTCCTCAGAGCACGCTGGATATCTTCGCTAAGATGGGATCCATACTTATCCCAGAGTTGCACTGGGTTTGAGAAACAAATTGCGCAGACGTCTTGGGCTATCCACCAATGATTGCCTCCATAAATGTTTCGTCCCAATTTCGGTCATCGTCTAAAAGGCACCGAGCGCTACCGGTCGCGTGAAACGTAGGGTGTTCGATACCATCAACCGTTTCGAGAAACGCAAATGAGGTTTGGCCGCGGACGGTGTGCAGTCATCATCATCATCATCACCAGCCTATATCAGTCCACTGCTAGACACAGGCCTCTCCAAAAAGAGGATTTTGCCATAATCGCCACGCTTGGCAGGCGGGCTAGCGATCGCAGTTTGGCCAATGGTAGAGAGGAGACGCTGCTGCCCGTCTTCTTATGGCGGTTCTCCTGTAGTCGCCTCTTACGACACCCATAGGAAGAGAAGAGGTGGTGCGATTCTTTTAACATGCCGACACCACACGGCACGGCACGGTTGTGGTGTGCAGTAGCAAGCGTAAATAGTAATGTTGGGATAAAGGAAAGGCAGCTTATATCAGACTCGGTATATTCAATATTTAGCAGCACCAGCACAACTTTCTACTTCAACTCTTCGTGTGACAATCCCCCGTAAAACAATAGAAAAACGTCCGTCATCACATTCAAATCCGCATTCGTTTCTCCTCTCGCTCATTCCGTCTTCCTTCCCTTTCAAACACCTCACGTTCCATTCCACACATCCCACAGTAATATTCTGTTATTTTGGTGGATAGTGTAGGTAGACGCTACCTAAAGCATGCTCCTTGTAGACACCTGGTGCCCCCTTCACCAGTTGGCCACGTCTCGTCTTCGACAAAAAAGACCTGCTTGTTTGTCGTATGTGTAGTACGATAGCACCTCATCATACATTAAAGTTTTGGAAAAATCATCCTCTTGACACAGTTCAAAAAACGCCAGAAGTGTAGTCTGCCGAGGTCATTTTATGTGAAAGTGTCTAAGCATATACATTTTAAGTGAGTATTAGGATCGGCTCTCCACAAAACGTTTTGCAATACTGTATGCTCAGATTTTACTAAAATATTTCTAAACATTTTTTTAATATCAGTTGTAAAAGTATAGTCTCCAAATCTATACAAGAGTATGATATCAAATATATCTCTTTGGGTGACAGGTCCATTCATAAGGATATCGTTGGGGTAGTTCTGATTTTTTCATTCTTGATGTATTTTGGGGTGCTGAATCCGAATCTTAGGTTTGCTAACAAAATTTCGTGACGCAACATTGACAAAATCGTAAAAAAATATTCTGTTTTGTCCGGAGTTTTGCTTAAAACTAGGATACTATTAACTTTTAGTAAATGGCCTGTTCACAGAAATTAAAGAACTTAAGATTCTCTATAAATATCACTTATTGGTTTTTATTTTAGAAGAACCGTTCAGTCTCAAGTGCAAGTTGAATATTGGTATATTTCCGCGATCTCTGCAAAACCCACTTGTTAGATTCCAAAATTTTATGTTATACAAATTCAGAATCAAAAAAATTAGGACTAAGGTTGGGTTGCACGAACTTACTTTAACTTTAACTGTACAGTTAAAACATCGGTTAGGTATAAAAATGGATGGCACCACTTAACAATGGTCAAATGACGTCATAAATTAAATTTAACCGTAACCGCCCAAGATTGACTAGTTAAAGTTATTGTCAAGTGTTTGTCATGCGAGTCGAATATTCTAACCTCTAAACATATCGATGCTAAGAGAAATATTCGCGGGAACTACTCCTAAAAATGAAAGTGATTTGATGGTCAATAAAAAAAAAGTATATATCCCAGAAAAAAAAAAATATTCCAAGAACCGATAGGATAGATTTGCGACGATTCGTTCGTAGCGAGATTAGATTCGCGCCTCAAATAATTATCATCCGATGAGGAAGATGTTGTGTTTCGAGTGGGGCAGAATGACGATTGCAACAGGTTCCTATACGAGTAGAAGGCTGAGCCAATAACTTTTGTGTATGCGTGTCGAAGTGATGTTTTGGATGACCCCGTGGATTTCATTCCCATAGGTTTACTGCGATAAATAGTAATTTCGGATATACTCTACCTGTGCCCTAAATTTTATCTAAATCCTTTGAGCCGTTTTAGTATGAACCAGGCAGGTTTATGTAGATGTAAAGTATTAAATACAGTATTGTTTTTAGTTAAACCATATCTAGTGTGTATTACGAATTTCATAATGGACAAAAACATCGAACAAAGAGTTTGTCTTAAATTTTGCATTGCCAATGGGATTTCGTGTTCGAAATCCTCATTCAAGTTTGAGAGAGCTAGCCGTCGAACTTTATCTGTCACACGAGTCGATTCGTACCATTTTAAATAATCAATTGGGTATAAAACATGTTGCCGCTCGGCTAGTCCCAAAAGACCTGAATTTTCTCCAAAAACTCAATCCCAATTATCCCAAAAGAGTCGCTGAGGACATGCTAGAACGAGCCAATTCCGACCTAACATTCATGAAACGCCTTGTTACTGGTGACGAGACGTGGGTTTACGAGTTTGACATGCAAACTAGTCAACAAGCTTCGGAGTGGCGCCTTCCAAGTGAACCGAAACCGAAGAAACCGCGCCAAACTCGATCGAAAGTCAAAGTCAAGTTGACTGTTTCCTTTGACTGTCGCGGTGTTGTGCACTCAGAATTCTTGCCAGAAGGTCAAACGATAAAAAAGAGTATTATTTAAGCGTTATGCGGCGTTTAGAAGAGTAAATTAGACGAAAAAGGCCAGATTTGTGGAATGAAAATTCTTGGATTTTGCACCACGATAATGCGCCTTCCCACAGGGCCATCATTGTGAAAGAATTTTTGACCAGCCACCTTATTCACCAGATATGGCTCCAGCCCACTTCTTTCTTTTTCCTAAACTCAAATTACCACTTCGTGGCACCCGGTTTCATTCGGTAGAAGACATAAAGGAGAATTCGCGGCGAGAACTAAACTCGATTCCGGAAAAAGCGTTTAAAAATGTTTTGATGATTGGATTATTCGTTGGCGTAAGTGTATCGCTTCTGAAGGAGCATACTTTAAAGGTGATAAAATAAATTTGGATGAATAACTCACATTTTGTGTATTATTAATCTTCTCCCGGTACTTTCTTGACAGAGTAGTATTTTGTATCGTTCAAGTTAGTCTGTTAAGTCGGTGTGAAAGCTTTGTACAAGCTAGATTTTGTTCTTTTCCTCATCCCATGCTCATCAAAAATATCAAGACGATAGGGGCTTAGTTCGTAACGTAAAAATTCACGCAGCTGTTCATCTGAATGTTTCGCGATAGTCATTCGTTGGAAAAGTGTAATTGGATTGATAACTACAGCCCTGTCTTGTATTTGAATAGAACTGTTCATGATCGCAAGAGGCCGCACTTTTTCGCTTCGTTTAAATTTACAGATTGAAAATCACCACCAACAATGCGCTTTATACCTTTTAAGCCCACCTCCTTGGACAAATAGCAATTAATCCTCTTATCTGCGACAATACCTGTACTTAAAGATATTAGTTCACTAGTGTCTAGCATGGAGCATACTCGTGAAAACAATTTAAAAACTTATCTGCGTCAGTGTTATCTCGCTTTTGCATAGAATCTCTACTGTCAACGTGTTGTTATGACGTTGCGTGTTCATTATGCATTGCTGCCATCCCTTGTGTCTATCTTGTCGCAACGCTTTCAGTTACTCCACGACCATGAGTGAGACCACCACTTGTCTTCATTGACTTTATTAGAGTTTGTTTAATCGCCATATCGCTCCGAGTTCCACAGCACCGTTTCTCACTCCTACGAATACTAAAGAATCCTTGGGTGGCATAACGCTCATATTCGATGGCATTGTAGTTTTCAAGGTGTTCATGTCCTGGAGGTAAAGGTGGCTGGCTGCATTTGGCATACAGATTATGACCAGCAAAGGTAGCATTTTATGTATGGCTTAGAGGTGTAGATCCCAGTTGCTGCTTCTTTCAGCTTTAATGAAGTGCTTGATCAAAGTCACCATTTCAAAATAAACCCAGAGTTTAGCAGTGGGGCCACGTTCTTCCAACAGTTAAAACTTAGCTTTGAATTCTTCTTGCAAATCTTTTACAATATTCTTCATGTCATTAGAATGAATCACTGTTCTGTTTAAGTTGAAAAAGATCTCTTATTGATCCACTATTGTTGGTGATAGGGCCATTGACTGAATCACTATTTTGGCCAAAGGTCTGTGAGCCAACATATGAGCTCGAACTGCCCTTGCGTAGGCGTGACCAGACATAATTTTTTCAGTTAAGTTTGCCGCATATATGATATGGAAAAGTTCAGCCAATCCACTACCTTGCACAATGTAACCAATTGCTCCTATGAAAGACATCAGTGAGTGAAATCCGAGCCTTATGATAACATTTGACAAAGCAGGATCATCGGGACGGCAAGCAAGGATGTCTCTTGCCTTGAGGTAGAGAGGTTGGTCAAATGTCACGAGACAGGTAACTTGGTTCAAGGATTGAGTTGTCTCTACGCCGGTCAACAATGCTGTAATTATTGTATCATAATCACTTGGAGGAGCGTTGATGAATGGCTGATAAGCAATAAATGTTGATTCATATGGTATGTCTTTTGTAACCTCCATGAATCCATTCCATCCTAAGAGGCCGGGAATGTCTCTGCTTTTCCCTTACAGCCACAGAAGGAGTCACAGTTTCAGTTGGTAAGAACATATTTTTCGGATCTTTTATCTTGATTTCAGGTAAACCTTGAGTTCTTGTCCTTTCAAAATTATAAAGTTGAACAGCTCCATAACTTCCATGAACCTCAGGCGGGGGTTTCGTTTTTAACCAAGGAATTGATTGGATAAGAGCTGCTGCATGTTTTGGTGCAATACAAGAAATTCCACCAATGACCTGAAAGGTGTGATATCCGTCGATTGTATGTACGTTAAAATCAGCGTTATCGTGCACCTGTTGTGTAAAGCATGGCTAGTCAACTTTCAGCGGATCGCCGGTGATTGCTGACATTTCCAGACGAATAGCTTCTTTATAAGCTGAACAAAACTCCAAAGAAGAAACTACATCAACCAATTTCCTTGAGCCGTACTTTTTGTAGAGAAACACTACCAACCCTAAGAGGACTGATGAGACGAATGATCATCTGGGCCTCACAGCCGCGACAAGACGATGAGCAAGCGCGTTGCTTTTTTTCTTGCAGCTATCATAGTCCCCATTATTTTTTTGAGAAGTACAACTTTTTCTATAAATGTACGTAGTGTTTCAGGAATGAGTTCCTCATTTCCTTCTAAAAACTTATCAGGTGAGGAGTTAAACAAATGAAGATTAAGATAACACGCACGCACGCACGCACGCACGCACGCGCACACGCACGCACGCACGAACGCATTCACGCACGCGCCGCGCGCACACAATACTGATTGGCATTTGTTTTACATAGCACTGTAATAGATAAATCAATTATAAATTATTTGAGATCTGACCACAGCGGACAAAAGGCGTCGTTTGAGCGCCATTATGTCCGAGGAATTGTAGATGCTGTTTGTAGGCCAATAACGGTAAATAGAATAGACCGATTTAAGGAAAAAAATTGTGATGGCATAAATTCATTAAAATCAAGTAATAGCGATAGTGTCGATTTTTTATATGAGAATCATTTTGGATTGATTAAAAACTGAACACAAAAAAATATAAAAGCAAATAAACTGAGATGTAAGTTTAACGAATAGGCAACACCCGGTATTTTTAAAAGTATATGATTTGTATACTCTTAAAGCAAGCTCTCAGAACCCACAGATTATGGACCATGTGAGACGTTACTCTACAATTTTTAAAAAAGTATGTGCCATTGCAAAATCAAATCATCTGCGTAATATTATTCGGAGTTCTGATAATAAAGCAAAGGCTACATGGAACATTATAAATAATGAAACCTGTAGGCAAAAACCAAATGATCGTGCTTACTCTCTTAAAATTGGGGATAAACTAATTAATTCAAATGCAGAGGTTGCCATTGCTTTTGAGGGATTCTTTTCAAACATAGCTCCCTCTACAACTAGGGAGGTGGCTTCTTCTGCCGAACTAGCTGAATCCCTTCTCAGGGCGGATGTTGATGAGTGTACAACTCCATTTCAATTCATTTCATTTCATTAGATATATTAACCCCTATGTAGTAATAAAAACTTCTAGGGAATTAAACATGAAAAAAACTGAGGACTTATGGGGAATCTCAGTCAATATTATTAATACAATTCTATACACAATAGCCCCTTATCTTGCAATAATTTTTAACAAATGTATTGGTGACAAACAGTTTCCTACATTGATGAAATTTAGTAAAATTATTCCTCTATTTAAGTCTGGCGAGAAAAATGACCCCTCCAATTTTCGACCGATTTTAATTTTAACAGTACTCAGTAAAGTATTTGAAAAAGTAATTTTTAATCAACTTTTATCTCACTTTGTCCTGAATAAACTTTTACATAACAAACAATATGGCTTTACAATGGGTAGAAGCACTACTGATGCTGGAGTTGCACTCTTAAAACACGTGTTTAATGCGTGGGAGAGTAGGCGGGATGCTTTGGGAGTTTTTTGTGATCTTTCCAAGGCGTTTAATTGTGTGGACCATCAAACTTTGCTAAAAAAACTTAGACATTATGGTGTTTCAAATGATGCCGTTGATTTGGTATTTTTTTATCTCACAGGCAGAACACGAAAAGTTGGTATTAATGGAACTGAGTCTTCTGGCTCCCCTCTAACTATGGGCGTGCCGCAGGGATCGATATTAGGACCCCTGCTTTTTTAATTTATATAAATGACCTTCCATATTTTACAAAAGACCTCTGTGAGACAGTGTTGTTTGCAGATGATACTTCATTGATTTTTAAAATCAAAAGAGGTAAAGATTCGTTTGACGATGTAAATAATGCTTTCTCTCAAGTATTGCATTGGTTCACTTCTAATAATCTTTTGCTCAATGCAAATAAAACAAAGTGTATTAAATTCACAATGCCAAACGTAAAACTGGTCCCAACACATTTAATTATAAAAGGTGAACGAGTTGATACGTTTGGTTCCACTACCTTTTTGGGAATAACTTTGGATTCCCGTTTGCAATGGAGTGCTCATATTGATACTCTATCAGGAAGACTTAGCTCTGCTGCTTACGCCGTGAGGAAAATTGTTATGTATGTGCGCGGGAGTCGAAGAAGGGAAACAACCGGTACGTTCAATCTCGTATATTCGACTGGCGCAGCCAGCCGTTATTTAAAAATCTATATCTACCGCTCATTGCAATGTAATAAAACAAACAGAGAATACCCTACAATTACAACATCCCTCCACCTTTACTTTAAAAAAACTTCTTATAATCTACAGCTGTCCTAGTTCGCTTAGAACGTGTGGTGACTTCTTCTTGCGGTGTGGTACCCGGCTCGCGCTCGGCCTCTAGCGTCGCCGCGGTGACGTCATTAGGCTGGCCGCTCTCAACACCGCAGTCAAACCAATTGTCAAGGGGGTTTTCACTTTGATTAGAGTCACTGACAAGGTTCCCGGGTTGAGTGTCCAAAACTGTGCTTGTAGAAGTTCCGACTTGACCGGGTTGTTCCTCGCTGCTAGCTGTTAGCACGGGTCTGCTCTGCTCCAACGGTAATAAAAATGCAGGAACAGTCTCTTCCGGTACTTCTCTTTGACATATATCATCTTCCTCCCCCTTATATCTCAACAACTGATTAGCATGCCTTTTCACAGGCTGGTCGTTGCCATACAGCCGCACCAAATATAACGATTTGCCAATTCTCTTGACTACCACACCACGAGTCCAGTAATGTTTTTGTTGGCTATAAAGTCTAACTAGCACTGTCTCGCCTATATTAAAGTCCACTTTCCGTTTGCCGCGATAGTTGTCACTCTGTAAGCACTGTTTGGATTTGACGCAACTGTCGAGTGCCATGTCTAATGGTGATGACGGACATGGTTTTAAAAGGTCGAACCGACATCTTAATTTGTGGCCAAATAATATCTCGGCGGGAGATCTGTTAGTAGTAGAATGTACTGAATTTCTGTAACTTAAAAGAAATTCATGTAACTTGATATTCAAATCTTTTAAATTATACCCCGACATTAATGTGGTCTTAATGGCTTTCTTTATTATTTTTACATAGCTCTCAGCTTGACCGTTACTAGCTGGATTGTAAATAGGAGAAGTCAAGTGAGATATACCATTGCTAGAACAAAAACGTTTAAATTCACCTGACACAAAGGAACTGCCGTTATCTGAGCAAATCGTATGTATTAACCCAAACCGTGCCATCACTTCACACAGCTTTTCGATAACTACACGTGAGCTAAAGCTAGTAGAAACATCGAAACATTCAACCCACTTAGAATAGGCGTCCACCACTATCAAGTATGTTTTTCCACTAATTGGGCCGAGAAAATCTAAATGGACTCTGTACCATGGCTGAGCCGGATAGGGCCATGGAGTTAGCGGGGCGCGCGGAGGCGCCGCTCGCTGCGCCAGGCAGGCCCCGCACGCACTTACGTGCCTCTCAATCGCGGCGGACATGCCCGGCCACCAAAACCTATCACGTGCTTCTTCTTTCATTTTTAAAATACCTAAATGGCCTTTATGCAATTCATTCAGTATTTTATTTTGTAAGCTATGCGGAATTACTAATTTATGGCCCCTCATAAGACAATTATTTTCTACTGACAACTCGAGTCTATGACTGAAGAATGTTTTATACCTATCATCAATTTTACTCGGCCATCCATATAAAACATATTGCACGACAGTTGAAATTAGCATGTCTCGCTTAACAGCCTCCTGAACGTCCGATACGGACAAAAAGGGTTCGCCCTCGTAAACAAACCGCACATACGCAGACTTATCAAGCGATGAGTCATCGCAGGTTCCCGAGTGCGCGTGAACAGGCGGCGAGGCTTCGTCGCTTACTGACCTACTTAAATAGTCAGCGCAATTATGAATACTACTAACATATTCAATTTTATAATTGTACGCAGATAGGAAAATTGCATAACGCTGTAACCTGTTTGCCGATATTTCGGGAATGCCCTTGTCTGGATTGAATATTGATATAAGAGGTTTGTGATCTGTTCTCAATACAAAAGGTTTTTCGCGACCATAAAGATATTGATGAAACTTTTTTACGCCAAATATAATAGCTGTCGCTTCTTTTTGTATCTGACTATATCTTTTTTCAGCAGAATTAAGTGACCGTGACATATATGAAATAGGTTTTTCTATGCCATTTTCTATCTGCGATAAAACAGCACCTAGCCCATATGGAGACGCATCTACAGTTAGTATCAGCTCGGCGTTAGAATCAAAATGTGCTAAAATATTGTCAGATGCTAATTGACGCTTAATATTTATTACCGCTTCCTCGTGCTCTTTGGTCCATGACCAACCTACATTCTTCTGTAACAATTGAAACAGGGGACATAAAATAGAAGAAGCGTTTTTAACAAAATTCCTATAATAATTTACCATGCCTTAGAATGACTTTAGCTCTGTGGTATTTTTCGGTACTCTCGCTTGTAAAATTGATTCTACTTTATCTGGCGATTTATGAATGCCGTTACGATCTATGACAAATCCGAGGTATGAAACCGATTGCTGAAAAAAATTACATTTCTCTTTGTTTAAAACAAACCCAGCTTCCTCTAACCTACGGAAAACTTCACATAATCTTGACATCATTTGATTTCTATTCTCAGCACAAATGCATACATCGTCCATAAAAACTAGCGTACCTTCCAGCCCTGAGAGCACTGTTTCCATAGTTCTTTGGAAAATAGCGGGTGCGCTGGCGAGACCGAACACTAGCCTAGTAAACTTGAAGAGTCCTTTGTGTGTATTTATGCAAGTTAGCTTTTGTGAAGCTTCATTTAAAACTAATTGGTTGTAGGCCTGTGAAAGGTCAAGTTTACTGAAAAACTTCCCGCCATGTAATTTAGTAAAGAGTTCTTCATGCCTTGGTAATGGATACTTATCAACTAGCAGTTGTTTGTTGATTGTTACGGAGTAATCGGCACAAAGGCGTATCGAACCATCGCGCTTTAAAACAGGCACAATAGGACTAGCATAGTCGGAGTATTTGACTGGTTCCAAAATACCTTGATCGATTAAACGGTCTAACTCTTTTTCGACGCTGACACGTAGTGAAAAGGGCAAAGGTCGTGCTTTAAAAAAAATTGGTTTAGAACCCGATTTAAGAGGCAAGTCCACCAGAGTACCGTTAAAACGACCCAATTTGTCGGAAAACAGTTTCGGGTATCTAGATGTAATATCTTCGACAAAATTATTGCAACTATTTATTGAACATATTTGTAAATTGAATCGCGAAAAAAAATCCCTTCCCAGTAGTGGTGGTCCCCCGTTATGCACGACATACACTATAATTTCATTACTTTTATCATTATATGTAAATAATAACTTTAACACGCCCATTAACTTTAAACGATCGCCGTTGTAACTGTGCAAAATGACGTCACTCGGTTCCAGTGAAATATTTGAAAAATACCGTTTATACATTTGCTCAGATATGACGGTAACCGGAGATCCCGTATCAATTTCAAATATCAAGTTGACACCACTAACCATAACAGATTCCCGTAATGGTTCTCCACGAAAAGTGCAAATGTTACAACATAAATGCTTACCATCGACATCATCATCCCCACGGCACTCGACATAATGCTGCCCATCTAACTTTGTACACATCCGTTTAAGATGACCTTGAACACCGCACTTCCTACATTTATAACGCGCAAACCGACACGTAGCCGCCTGATGACCCAAGTAGCCGCACGCAGAACAGCGCCCTCCACTGGACACCGGGCCCGGCGCGCCGCCGCCGGACGCTGGGCCGCGCTGCTCCACGCCGCGTCCGCGCGCCGCCGTAGCCGCGCCGCCCGCCATCGCCATTTTCATCACCTGCAGTGGTACTGGCGCTTCGTGCCGTTGCAACGACTCCTGAGCGCCCGCTCGGGCACAACGTATTCCTTCTGCCATATCCAGCGCTGCACTTAGGGTCAGTTCCGCCAAGTCCTTGGTGAACAGAGTGTCCCTTTCCGGTCCAGGCTCCAGGCCTAGAACGAACCGATCGCGAAGTTGCTCATCCAGATGTTCCACCTTGAACCCACAGTGCATTGCTAGGCTTCGTACGCGAGCCGCCCATTCCGCTAAGCCTTCCCCCGAGTGCTTCATGGCGCTGTGGAATTTCCACCTCTCGGCGAATGTGCACTTTTTCGATTTAAAGTGACCATCAAACAGCTTTACAACTTCATCGTAGCTTAATGTCCCGACATCTTTCGGTAAAGCTAAATCGCGCACAAGCTTATACGTTGATTCTGCTAAATTACTCAACAATATAGCTCGTCGCTTCGTACCGGCTTTGTCTGTGTCCGCCACAACATCATTCGCGAGAAACCATTGCTCTAAGCGAGCTTTATATACCGACCACTCTTGCACTTCATGGCTAAACGAAGTTAAGATGCCGACTGTTATTTTCGCCATTATTAATGTACTGCACGCGTTGCACTTGAAACTCGTTACTCGTTCGCCACTGTTATGTATGTGCGCGGGAGTCGAAGAAGGGAAACAACCGGTACGTTCAATCTCGTATATTCGACTGGCGCAGCCAGCCGTTATTTAAAAATCTATATCTACCGCTCATTGCAATGTAATAAAACAAACAGAGAATACCCTACAATTACAACAAAAATAAGACAATTGACTGATGTTGGAACGGCATGATTGGTATATTTTAGCTATTTTCACAGCATTATGTCATATGGAATTCTATTATGGGGCTCAGCAGCAGATATCGAATCTATATTTATATTACTAAAGAGAGCTATACGAGCAATTTATAACCTTGGGCCTCGTGACTCGTTAAAACAACTGTTAAAAGAAATTAATATACTAACAGTAGCTTCGCAATTTATTTACGAAAATATCATTTACGTTCGCAAACATAGGGATCAGTTCCCTAAGAAAAGTGACATTCATAATTTTAACACCCGCAATAAGGATAAGCTTGCCGTTCCAGATTTCAGACTGCATAAAGTAGGTAATTCGTTCATGGGGAAATGTATTCGCTTTTTCAATAAATTACCAGCATCTATTGCTGAACTGCCCATGTTTAAATTTAAAGCTCATGTAAAAAAGATTCTCATGAAAAAAGGGTATTATACTGTTATATATTATTCAAATGATAAAAATGTTTGGATATAAATACTGCCTTGCTCGCACAGGTGCATTTATCTTGTAATTTAATATTTTGTTATGTATATTTAAAACTTTTTAAAAGAGGCTGACAATAGTGACCGAATTTCTTGCACTGCTTCTTCTCAGCGCTAGCCCAAACTTGTCCCGAAGCAGTGGTAGGGAAAAAAATAACAATGGGACGTGTAAAAGTGCTTAGTTTAAGCCTATTTGCAAAAAAAAATTGGTTTTATTGGTTTTTCTCGATAGTCAATTGTTTTCTTAATCTTCATTTGTTTTCCTGGTTGTCATTTGTTTTCTCGATAGTCACTTGCTGATGGATAGAAGAAACAGATTGTTAGCAGTAAACCATCGTACTACATGAGAGAGATCATCATTCACATCGTCAAAAGCAGCTTTAAGCCTGTCAGTTTTTAAAAATCAATGATGTATCATCTGCAAACAATACTATCTCACAAAGGTCTTTAGTAAAGTAAGGAAGGTCATTTATATATTAGGTTGGGGAAAAAGTCTTTTCGCATTATAGTATGTATGAACTTGTAATAAAATCTCTTTGGCTGTACTATTTGTATCTGGCTGGTTTTGGTATCATTAAAAGTTTAAATTTTAAAGAAGATAATTCCAAATTCAAATTAAGAAAATGTGTGTTTTTCATTTGTTTTTCGTACCGTCAAGATGAGTGAATCTAATGAAGAAATTCGATACATTTTAAAATTTTACTATAAAACAGGTAAAAATGCAACGCAAGCCGCGAAAAAAATTTGCGATGTTTATGGACCTAGTGCAGTGTCTGTGAGAGTAGCACAAATTTGCTTTAAGCGTTTTCAATCCGGAAAATTTAATGTCAAAGATGCACGTCGCTCTGGTCGCCCTATTGAGATAAAATTGATGCCATTTTTTAAAAAATAGAGCAAGATCGGCATATCTGTAGTTACAACGTAGCTGAAGAACTGGGAATTGACCACAAAACAGTTTTGGCGCATTTGAAAAAAACTGGGTACAAAATAAGCTCGATATTTGGGTACCCCACGAGCACACTGAAAGAAACCTAATGAACCGTGTACTCATTTGTGATTCTTTATTACGACGTAATGAAACCAAACCATTTTTGAAGAAGCTTATAACTGGTGATGAAAAGTGGATCACGTACGACAAGAACGTGCGAAAAAGATCGTGGTCAAAGGCTAGTCAGGCTTCACAGACTGTGGCGAAACCCGGGTTAACTCGCAACAAGGTGATGCTGTGTGTGTGGTGGGATTGGAAGGTCATTATTTATTATGAGCTATTACCACCAGGCAGAACCATCGATTCTGAAATCTACTACGAACAACTGATGAGATTTAAGCAAGAGGTGACAGAAAGCGGCCGGAATTATTCAACAGAAGGGGTGTGGTTTTTCATCATGATAACGCTAGATCTCACACATCTTTAGCCACTCAGCACTATTTATAGTAAAGACTTTAAATATATATAGGATTTTAGCGTCTAGAATTTCATTTTAACAATTTGTAATATGAAGTTTATTATAATAAGACTTTAAATTCGAGGCGGTAATGGCGCGCCATCTGGTGAGAGCTAAGCAGGTAATCGCCGCATATTGCTTAACCAAAATTGGTGTTTTGTTATATTATAAGTGTATGTTAAAATTAAGGAGATATGCGTGAAATAGTAGGCAATCTCTCGACCGCCTATTCTGGGTCAACTGCATTGAAACGTGCGCTCTTTAGTTAGAAAGTTTATAAAGACGACAAAATGGTAACTTAGGCTATTTTCCTACTGCACCGCGCTCTTCCGCAGTACGCGGGACGACAGATAAGGCGCGCTGCGAGACAGGCGCGGCAGATCTGCGTTACCACGCTGTGTAATCTGCCTTCCTGTGTGGAGCGGCGTTGTACAACGTGCCCCGCGTCTAAATCTATCTACGTCGAGATCCATCATGGAAGACGTGCTTTATGCATAAAAACTCGCGCGGTACTGCGGATCTCAGTGTGTTATACCCCGCGGCACACACCGCGCCCCCTCGCTGGCCGGCCGAATCAGCGCGCGCGACGCGTTCCCGTGCGCAAACGCGTTGTCAGTGTGTTGTGCCGCGCGTGTTTTCTATACAAACTGAGGTACTGGCATATAATGCCAGATAATAGAAAGGGTGCGCGAGCGTGCGACACAAACGCACGTACTTAATTTGGCTCCTACTATTTTTATTGTTTATAGTGGTAAAAAGCTAACAATTAAGGCTAAAATTTATACTCAAACATTCCTCTCCAAAAAGTTTAAAGACTGTGCTAATTTGTAATAAAAAACAAAGTGAATTTATTAGGAAAAAAACAGTGCAAAAGTGATCGATTTGTATCAAAAAGTGAACGGTCATCCAGTGTTGTTTGTGTGTGACTCATCAAACGCTTGCATTTCGAACTCGTTTACCATATATGGACATAAAATTTCTTCAACAAACTGAACTAAAACGAACTATACACACATTTCGTCACACGAGTACATGTACGTTTGGCTCAGTGGTATCAAGCGCAAACTTGCGCCTCTATTCTAGAAAACATGAGTTCGAATCTCTCTTCAGACTTTTTTTTTTTTTTTGTTTGTTTTTGTTAATTAGACTATAATTTCTGTCATTTGTCTTTTTTTTTGTTTTAAAATGTCTGGAAAATGTGGCAAATGCTCTAAACACCTGCCAAGAAAGCAATTTTTGACTTGTTCCGTGTGCAATATTAGCTATGACATTGACTGCGCAGGGGCAGAAAAGCGTTTTTTTATTATGAACGATGAACATAAAAGGCGTTGGAGATGTATCTCTTGTTCAACGAAGACACCATCTTTAAATACTAAAAATATCATCCCAACCCAAATGGATAATGTCACTTTTAGAAATAAAAGAACTATTGTTAATATTTCGACATTAAATTCTTATCTGTCATTGATTGATGATGACGATAATGAAACCCATTCAACTTTCCAAGATAATAAACTAAATAGAAGCTGCCCAGATTTGTCGACTACCAGAGCAGAAGATTTGGAGGAGCTAAAGCAAAAGATACTGAACCTACAATCAAAATTAAATATTGCAGAAAGCGAAATAGAAAATCTTATTTTAGACAATAATAATTTAAGAGAAAAGTTAGCAGAGAGTGAATTAAAAATAAATTGCTTAAAACAAGTATGTAGCTCTGGTCGAAAACCACGAAAAAAAAGTAAAGAAAAATCTAAACCAGGATCTTCATCTGCCGCAAACCAAAGTTTTGAAGAATTAAATAAAAGTGATGAGAAGGAAACGAAAGAAGGTAAACCAGCTAAGGGAAATGAAGAAAAAAAGAATATATACATTTTCGGAGACCAACAAATTCGTGGATTGGCGCTAAAATTGCTGGAAACTCGAATTGGAAAATGGAACGACGAGTACAACGTCTCCAGTATAATTAAGCCTCAGGCACAAAGTAGTGATATTTTAACGAGTCTCAACTCTTATGTTATTAATAAGGACGATGTGATTGTTTTATCAATAGGATCTAATGATATAAACCCATACCTTTTATATTCTAATGTATGTAATGTTTTAGGTAATTTTGATTACTGTAAGATATTTGTAATAAAAGTAAGGGAAAACCGACATCTGAATATAGATAAACTTAATTTTGAACTTGAAATGTTAACTAGGAATTATGATAACTGTACATTCTTGACTATTGATAATAACAATCATAAAGATTTTAGATCATACTTGCAAAGGCTGACATTTAAAATAAATATAGAAATAGACTTCTTGACCTATAAAAAGGACTACATCGATGTTGGAATAACGAAAAAATCTCGTGTCAATGGCGAACGTAATAGTAAAGTCCCTCTTAATCATTCCAAAAATATTGGCCAAAACTTAGTATTTAGTACGCCAAAAATAATTGATAACTCTGAAGTAGACGCGGCATTACAAAAATCGCCACAAACACTAAAATCTAATAAGGATACGCAGTTTTTTCGTGAATTATAATTTTACTATAATGCACCAAAATATAGCCGGAGCGCTTAATAAAGTAGACCATCTAAAAGTAGTATTAGAGGATTTAATAGATAAAAAGCTGGATATACAAGTACTGTGCTTATGTGAAACGTTTATTCAAAGCGGTGACGAAGCGAACCTAAAATTACACAATCATAAAATAGGTGCGTATTTCTCACGAAATATACAAAAACGAGGCGGTTCTATGATATTAGTTCAAAAAGACTTTGACTTTAAAATTGTCAACGTATGTAAAGAGCTGTCTGTATGCAACAGTTTTGAATGTTGCGGCATAGAAATTCCCCAGTATAAATTGATAATCGTCAATATTTATCGAACTCCGGATTCTAATGTTAACTTGTTTTTAAAAAAACTTCAAGAACTTCTTCATCAACTTAACAAGAATAAATTCAGGCATAAAATAGTCTTGACTGGTGATTAGAATATAGATATATTGAAGATCAATAATACAACAAAGGATTTGACAGACATTTTTAAAAACTTTAATTTAATAATGCATATAAACGTTCCGACCCGCAAAAAGGCATGTTTAGACCAAATAGCAAGTAACATTTACAGGGTCAAATCAGATATTCATGTCCTTGGTCTGTCGGATCATGAAACGGCTCAGACATTATCATTTAAATTAAACATTCTCACAAAACAATTTACCATAGAGAAAATTGACTACAGCAAAGAAAACATTGCTAAATTTATCGCATGTATATCTGCACTGTCATTTATAGAAGTTTTTAATAATGATAATGCCAATGAAGCGTTCAATGAATTACATAGCTTAATTGAACTATTTAGTAAACTTTGCTTTCCAAAAATTTTCGTAAAAAACCGCAATAAGTTTAAATATCAAAAGTGGTTAAGCAAAGGGATTAAACGAGCTTGCAGAAAAAAAAGAGATCTGTATATCCAGTATACCAGAAGTAAAAAAAATCAAAGGACTATAAAAAAATACACTTATAAAAAATATAACAAAATTCTTAAAAAATGTATTTATAAAGCACAAAAGCTGGAAAATCAAAAATTCATAAATAATGCTTCTAACAAGTGCAAAGCAGCATGGCATATTATTAATGATAATTTAAACAATGACGCTACAAATAATACAATTGACGTAATAAATAATAATGACGTACTTTATAGTGATCCTAATGTAATTTGTGAACTGTTTAATGATTATTTTATAGATATGACGAACTCAAAGGACGATCAATTTAATGGCAATCAATCAATCAATATTCCATTTCACAAAAATTCAATATTCTTAATACCCACAAATGATACTGAGATATCATCAATTATCATGTCTCTTAAAAATAGTAACGCAGTAGGTCATGATGACATAAGCACTCATATTATAAAATCATGCGCCAAGTATCTAAGCCAACCTCTTGCCTATGTAATAAATTTGTCAATGCAGCAAGGATATTTTCCTGATGTTCTCAAATTTTGTATTGTAAAGCCACTATTTAAGAAGGATGATAAAACTAAAATTGATAATTACAGACCTATTACACTTATCTCTATATTTTCTAAAATATATGAGAAAGTCATCTATAAACGTATATACAATTTTGTTACATCAAATAATTTACTAAAAGATGAGCAATATGGTTTTCGCACAGGCAGTTCTACTACTTTGGCTTGCTATAATCTGATGCATTTAATTACAAAAAGCATTAATGACAAGATACCACTCATGGCTCTTTTTCTAGACATGAGTAAAGCCTGTGATTTTGTCCCACATAAAAGATTACTAGACAAATTAGAAAGATATGGTATAAGAGGTAATGCGCAAAAGTGGTTAAGAAGTTACTTATCGAATAGACAGCAATGTACTGAAATAACTAAAGTAATTGAGTCAAAAAGTTGCACCTTCCGATCTAAATATCGTATAATTCCATGTGGAGTTCCACAAGGAAGTGTTCTGGGGCCTTTATTATTTTTGCTGTTTATCAATGACTTACCGAACATTATACATCACACGTGCTTCCTATTTGCAGATGATACCACAGTTGTGATAAAATGTGATAATTTAAATAACTTTAATGATGAAATAAACAAAACAATAAAAAGTATTATAGAATGGCTAAACTTGAACAATCTTAAAGTGAACATAAATAAAACAAAATGTATTCAATTCTCAACTTACAATGCAAGACCAGTGGATGTGTTAGTTAAGTATGATAATAATATTATTGAGATAGTAGATAAAACAATTTTCTTAGGATTTACTCTTGACAAGCACTGTAATTGGAAGACTCACATTGAAAATATGTGTACAAGAATAAATAGATTTGTTTATGCACTAAGACGACTGAGTAACATATCATCTATTGAAACTGCAGTATCTGCGTATCATGGCTACGTCTCGTCGTTGCTTAGCTATGGTACTTTGTTATGGGGTAATTCAGTAGATGCAAAAAGGGCTTTTATAGTACAAAAAAAGTGTATTAGGGCCATTTGCCGAGTTCATTTCCTTGAATCTTGCAAACCTTTATTTAAAAAGCTTCAAATTCTACCATTGCCGTGCCTATACATTAAACTGATATGCGTATTTGTCCGACAATACCCTAAATATTTTGTCACAAGAGGGGAACATAAAAATAAGCCATCAAGACATCAAGGTAGACTCATGGTACCCGATACAAGGCTGAAACTTTTTAAAAACAGTGCCTATTGCATGGCTATAAAAATTTATAATAAGTTGCCTGAAAGTTTTAAAAACCTGCCTTTACCAATTTTTAAAAGGCATATACATGATTGGCTAATCACAAAATGTTTTTACTCCATTCAGGAATACCTAAATGCAAAATAATTTTGAATTGAATTTTGTGACATTATGTAATTATTTTTGACATGTTATTCATTTTTACTATATTAAAATTATGAGACTAATATAATTGTGACCGTGATTAATTATCTTTCAATTGAATTCTAATAACGACATTTTAACTTTTAATTTATATAAATATTTGCATGACAATATTGTTAAACATGAGAACATGCACTAAAATAACATCTTTGTATCACCATGTTTTGAGCAAATAAATAATTTTCATTTTCATTTTCAATGATTAAATCTGTCGTCCCGCGTACTGCGGCGGAGCGCGGTGCAGTGGGATAATCGCCTTAGACTCTATTATAGATTGTCAATTTGGCAAATGAAGATGGTTAGCCGTCTTGTAGGATTTTTACTCAGGTAGGCACTGCATTATAGCCTATTTAGAATGCACGCCACTGACGCCTATGCCAACCTCCAACGGAGTTGTTAGTGCGGTGGCGTTGGCCAAAACAACTTACTTTTTGTGGAGTCGATTTGAGTATCCATTGTGTATGAAAATAGTTTATGAACAGATTTGTTTCATCATATTTTAACTCGGTTACTTGCTAACAAACTCACCCAAACGTTAGATATATCTGCCGCCGGGAGTAAAGGTAGATTAGTTGCAAGTCTTCTTATTTCTCTACTTTTTTAGTCTTGCATACCTCTTACTTTTCTGCTTTTGTCCATACTGCTCGATTAAAATGGTAATGTGGAACGTGGAAATAATAATCAAATATATGGAAAACAAAACGAATAAAAGGCTAGAGGGAAAGAAATAAGACTAAGCCGTAGTTAGTAAACTTCCCCGAGTAAAAAAAGAACCACAAAAATCAAATCGAGTCTTAAGCCGGGTATTCATTAGGCAACATTTGTGGATATACTTGGCGTCACGTAAAAGGAGCGGTGGCCAAAATAGGAAATAACATTTTCAGTACTGCTATAAGTGTTCGGTGGAGACAAGTAGCGCCACCCTCCAGCGTTCTTTTTATTTGACTTAAATTATAAACTGTTTATGACGAGTTTCTAAGCAAGTTTACCGTAAACGCTGTTTCTGAAACTTGGACGTCCACACTTGTTAGTTGTTGCTAGGATGTCACCTCAGGAGGTAGTGATGCTCTCTGATGCTTACAAATAATTCATAAGAGTGTAAATAGAAAAAAACAAGAAGAAAAGGTGGTAAGTTTGAAACTATCTCTAGAAGAGAAGTTAGGTATTTTATGACCTCCGCGGATGTGATAGGTCCTTTCAGAATTTCACCAAAATGTCACCATCTGATTTTATTATATTTTATTCACCACATAATAAAAATTGTAGCGGTTCATACCACTGCCATTTGCTTTTAATTACTTCCTCGGCACCACTTCCAGTCCTTTTTGATGTTTTATGTTTTTTCTTTTCACGACAAAATTGTGAGCGTATAATATGCATCTTTGTTTTCACTTTTTTTTGCGATTTTATTCAATTCTGCAGTAAGGTCGGCACAAGCACCATTTTTAAAAAAAAATCTTTATTCCAAAGTATATTATGGCTCTGATAAAGCTCTATGAGCATCATAATCTGGTTGTTTGACCACACTACTTTCATGTTTATAAACTCGCGCAACACACGTCCACACCTGTTGACTTTTGTTTATAAACTATTATAGATGTTTCGCCTTGCTCTCCACTCATAGTGAGGAGCACGGCAACATGTTTCATAAACATTGTTTCATCGCCTTTGAATATAACTGTTTACAGAAATGCTGAAACATTGTGAAGCACTGTTTATAAACAGTGTTTATTAACAAATGTTGCCTAATGAATACCCGGCTTTACAACAAACATTTTATATAACTACATGAAACAATCAAATGAGCACAAGGATTAAGTTGAGTGTGGGGTGCAAAATGATTGAAGCGGCTTGTGACTGTTTTTTTTAATTTTTCTTAAATTTAAGTGTCCAAATAATTTAAAAAAGAGGTATTGGACTAAAGGAGTGTCTGACAAATTATTTTTATTTGTTTTTACGTATTAATTATTTTTTGGTATAATAACGAAAAAAGTTTAATAGCTAACAAAATTGAAATCCATTGAAACTTAAAAAAAAGCGGTGAAGTGATTCCAGTTGAAATGAAATGAAATACTTTATTCTGTATATAGGCCCTCTTCCGGGCACTTATACACATCCCAACATATAACTTAGCCCTACCACCGCTTCGGGACAACATATCGGCTGGAGATGAGAAGAAACGGCGCAACAAACTCGGTCACCTTTGTCAGCCTGATTTTATTACAGGAAATACAATTACAAGATAGTGTAAGTGCGAGCTAGGCAGGCTATTAAGTCCATGCACTCTTGTCGTTCAAGTAATCTTTTGGAACAAAAGATACTACAATGTGGTTTTTGAACTCATAAACAGGTAAGTCAACAAGAGTTTGTGGTACTTTATTGAAGATTTTTATACATTTTTCCAAAAGATTCATTTGAGACACCATAATGCCGTAATTTCATTAATAACGTTTTGTGATCTACACCATCGAAAGCCTTAGACAAATCACAAAAAAACCCTAGAGCATCTTGCTTTTTTTAAACGCATCGAAGATATGCTTGCTTAATCAGTGCTACTCCCGCATCAGTTGTGCTTCTACCCTTGGTAAAACCAAACTGATTCTCATGCAATAGTTTGTTTATTCTAAAGTGTGATAAGAATTGATTAAACACTATTTTTTCAAATATTTTACTAAGAGCTGGTAGTATTGAAATCGGTCTATAGTAAGAGGGATCACTTTTATCTCCGGATTTAAATATGGGTATGATTTTGCTGTATTTCATTAAATTTGGAAATAAACCTTTATCAATACACTGATTAAATATACAAGAAAGGTGCGTTGCTATACTATCAATTATATGGTTGATTATATTAATTGAGATGCCCCATAAAACTACTGTTTTTTTCAAATTTAGCTCTCTAAAAGTTTTAACAATAATTTCGGGATTTATATGTCTGAAATTTAGAATAGAACTGCATTCCTCGACATTTGAATTCAAAAAAGTTTCTGCAAGACCTTGTAAAGAGTTTAATTTACTAGTTGTAGCAATAGGTATATTAGAAAAAAATCCTTAAACGCGTTTGCTACCTCGTTGTCGGATTGAATTATTTTATTATCAACGTTAAGGCTAAATGTGCGATGTAATTGTTTAGTTTGCATGTTTCTCTATTAATAATGTTCCAAGTGGCTTTTATTTTATTTTAGGAGCTAGCAATAGTATCACGAATGTAATTTGATTTGGCTACTGAACATACTTTTTTAAAAATTTTGGAGTATTTTTTGACATGTTCAATAATTTTAGGGTCTTGAGTTTGCGCTTTTAGGTCATACAATTCATATGAATTTCTCCTACTTTTATGAATTCCAGTCGTAGCCCAGTCACTGAATTTACATTTATTTGCATTTATATTAAGGTGTTTTTGCTTAAATATATTATTAAGCTCATCTTTAATCAATCCAAACAAATGTTCATATGACCCATCCGTAGGGTCACTGTTGAATGGTAATACATTTATTCCGGAATCAATATTTTTCTTAAATCTGTCTAATTGATTGGCAGTGACTGGCCTACAAATAATATCCACCGTTGGTGAAACATGATGGTGCACAAATGTGGCTATTTGTCCACTATGATCTGATCTTGGCAGTTTATAATTGAGTTTTGCATAACTTCACAATTACAGAAAATATTATCTCAGCAAGTAGCTGTTTTAGGAGTGATTCGAGTAGGTTTATTAACAAGGTTAATTAAACTATAGGATTTGAAAAGATTTTAGAACCTAACAGAGAATTGAGTTTCTTCTAATAAATCAATGTTAAAGTTTCCACATACAACTATTTTCTTATTAGATTTTGATAATATATTTAATACCTGTTCCATTGGGACTAAAAAAAAGGGTAATTTGCTGATGGGGGTGTATATACACTATCAATGATATACCGCTCTAGCTCAGCACATGCTAGTTCAATAGTTTGCTCTATAGAGAGTTATTTAGGTTATTTAGGGTTGATAGATAAACTGATACCACTGTCCAACAGCGCGTCACGATAAAATTTTGTCGTGGCATTTGTTATCAACTTTAGACGACTAAACATTGTTTTATCTAAGATATGGCAATCCTAAATAGTCGTATCTTTCTGTCAAATTTTTGGAAGAGATACAATTGTCGATGGGTTTTTGTATATTCCTTCATGTTCTATTATAGATATTGATAGTATCTGTTACCGCATTTTTTTCCTAGCCCTATGCTACTTTGACAATCATCACTAATATAATCAGAAAAAAATATATTTTGTGAGGCGAAGCGTACACGCTTAAATAAAAATGGCAGCAGACACAAAAATTTATTTTTTTGGCCACCTAGGAAAAAAAACACTGATTTCGTGCCTCACATGACTATCGAGCACATTGGAAATGAATCTACGGAATTCTAAATAATATTGTCGGGACGAAGCAATGGAGACCCGCTGAACCAACCAAGACCCAGAGCGGGGATCGAAACCCTTATCTCTAAATCGTTGTCTTTTAGCTCCTTGAAAAATTCAAGTGCCTCAACACCCCAGGGCCCAGTCGTCTTCACAGCGATAGGCACAAAATCATACCTCAAATGAGAAGCAGCAAAAGTGCTTGCGTGCTAACACATGTTGCATCCCACAAGAGACAGCGTCCTCTCTTCCATGGAACCAAAGTAAGATCGTCGGGTCTCTTGCCATCTGTGCAAGACAAACCGGGTGGTGGACAAATTCTAAGACACATGGAACATTGACTGATACCATGGCCCGACGAACAATTTCATTAAATGGTGCCTTGGGAAGCGCCCCACACTTCTCTGGCAACTTAGTCCATGGTAGCCATTCTTCTCTACCGTGAAACCACAAATACAGCGATGAGCTTCACATATCTTGCTCCCCAGTTTCAGAGCTACTGCTATTCTTAAGGAAACGTTATCAAGGATCGTGCCAAACTGAGGAGACGGCAAAGCATGCAGCCACGCACCAGATGCAGGCTTTATATTTATAACAGCTTTCAGACTTGCTAAATCAGCATCTAAAATACCATCCAACAATCGCGAGTAGGAGAGCTTGCAAAGGATGTCGTCCCATCCTCTTTGTACTATGAGTTTATATATAGGAGACATATTCGCACGCTGGACCGATTCCACATGCAATGCCTACGGGATATCATGAGTATACACTGGTCGGACCGCATCAGAAATACCGAAGTCCTACGTCGCGCAAAAATCGGTGGCATAGAGGCGTATCTGATGCGGCGACAACTACGCTGGTGTGGTCATGTCTCCCGTATGCCTAACGAGAGAATAGCCAAGCGCATCTTTTACTGTGAGCTTCAAGAAGGCAAGCGAAATCAAGGCGGTCAACTCTTGCGTTACAAAGATGTGCAAAAACGCCACATGAAGAACTGTGGTATTAACTACTCTGAATGAGAGTCGCTTGCAGGGAATCGGCCAGAATGGAGAGCAGACGTTAAAAAAAAAATCCACGCTTGAGGAGCTCGACGCTAAGCGCGATGACCTCAAAGCACGACCACCAGCTGCTGTTACATATAATTATAACGCTGGTGTCCTGACCTGCCCAAAGTGCGATCGCACATTCCTCGCCAAGATCGGCTATATATATATATATATATATATATATATAGCCGATCTCGAATATATACATGTGGGATCGGGCAAGAAATAAAAGGACTGTATCCCTTAAATCTGTGTATATTTCTTTAAACAAATTCTCACCTCCTAACTTCTTCTTTACACTCCGCCATCTTACTTTCATCCATCCAATTCAAATCTTTCCTCTCGCTCACACACCTTCTACATACTTGCTTCCGCTTACGTCCGTTTCCCACATTCGGCCTTCCTGATCCAATGTCTGTCCTCAGACATTCATCCCTCATTCATTATATTTCCTCACTCATTACAATTCGTCACACTCCCACTACACTCTTACACCATACTGCTTACTAGTAAAAAGTGCATAGTAAACAAAAACAAACTCCAAAAAAAATCATCAGCTCAAACTAAATTACAGTGAGCATTAAATCAATAAAACACATTCCATTTCTTAAAAAGCTTGCATAAAATACTATTAACTACTTACATCGTTTATTACGTTATAAGATATTATCATCATTGCCAACCTAATCTTCCTCTGATACAAGTAAACCTCGCTTAATAATTTATAACTCTTCACATTAAAATATTAAATACTAGGTAAACCTAATAGAACATGACACATTAACAATATCATACCATGACAATGAATAGAGTGCAAGTGAGCTTTTACTAAAGAGACAAAATAATAATTGGTCATCTCTTATTCTTCGCTTTTAAAAACAGATACTCACTATGTGCCCTCTTTAGGCCACCTCTTCATATGATCAGCTGAACTGGATGTTTTGATAGGACCCTCAGTAGAGGTATCAATCTTCTCTAAGTCATATCTGTCATTTCTTTTCACCTTTACCACTTTGTAGGGTCCTAGGTATTTTGGTTTCAGTTTTAAGCCAAACTGAGTTCTTTTAATTGCTGCTATATCCTCGATCTCGTACATTAAACTGTCTTTTCTCTTCTTGTTAAATTTTTGGTGTTCTCTTCTTGTATCTTAAAAATCTGCTCCTTAGCTTTTTTTCGTAACTCTTCTCTGTCTTCATTATATAGTTGAATATCTTCTTCCTGTAGTAATTCGTGTATTTTAACATCTTGTGTCGTGCGCATTTTAGTACCCATTAGAAGTTCAAATGGTGTTGTTTTGATGCTTCTCTAAAATGTGCTATTTATAGCTCTCTGTACATCGTTTATGTGTTTGTACCACAGTCCAGAATTCTCTATACATAACTTAGTTAACAACGGAATGATGATTCTATGTATTCTCTTAACTTGGCCGTTACCTCTTAGAATGCCAGTGGTTATCGTCACGTGTACAATATTCTGTTCCTTACAGTATTCAGCAAACTTATGGCTGGTTAATGCCGTACCCTTATCAGTAATAATTCGTCGTGGATTCCCAAACGTCTGCCGGTGTATCTCTAGTTTATTCAGAACCTCGCTGCTTGATGTGGATTTTGTTGGGACTAACCATACAAACTTGGTGAATGCATTTACAACTGTCAAAATATGGTTATACTGCTTACTGGTTTGAGTCAGTGGTCCCACGTGATCCAAGTTTATAGTATCCAAAGGAATGCTCTCTTTCTCAATTGGATGTAGAAATCCCTCCAATTTCCCTTCTTTCTAACTAGCTAATAAGCATGGAATGCATGTAACAATAAAATCTTCTATTTTCTTTTCTAACCCTATTATGCAGTATTCTTTATCAATTAAATCCTTCATCTTTTTCTTTGAAAAATGCCCATTGCTGTGTACCCTCTTTAGTATCTCTTTTTCCATCGTTTTGGGTATCACCAGTTATTTCTTATCCCCCTTGTAAAGTATATCATTGTCTGTCCAGTAATCATGGTATGTCTAATCTTTTAAAATCTCTTTTATAGCTTTCAGACCCTCATCTAGTTCTTGTGCTTGTTTCACTGTATCATGAAATGTTGTTACTCCTACGAATAGATAACGACTTAAGGCGTCTGCATGTTTCATCTTTAATGCTGATCTATGTTCAATTTCATAGTCATACTCGTCCAGAAATAGTACCCATCGTGCTACCTTAGCTGTCAGATCTTTCTTACTTAAAGTCATTTTAATTGCCTTACAATCATTTATAATTTTAAAGTGTATTCCATACAGGTAGTGCCGGAATTTCTTCACTCCTTCAATTATGGCCAATGCCTCAAGTTCATAACTAGAGTATCGGCTTTGTGCGTCGTTAGTTTTACAGCTCATGTAATAAATCGGGTGTAGTCCCGTGTCGGGAAAATGCTGCATGAGTATAGCCGAGTACGCCACACTTGACGCATCCGTATGCAACTCTGTGTTTAATTTAGGATCAAAATTCTTTAGTATAGGGTCCTTAGTTAATCGCTCTTTTAACATCAGAAAAGCACGTCTTTGTTCGTCTTCAAATATAAATATTTTCTCCTTCCTTTAAAGATCTGTAAGTGGCTTGGCAATCAGAGCATAATTTTCAATGTACTTTCTCAAATAGGTCGTTAAACCAATAAAACTTTGTTTTTGGTTGATATCACGTGGTTCTGGGTACTTACGGACAGCATCTGTCTTATCCGGGTTTGGTTTTATTTCACCGTCCCTCACAATGTGACCTCGATATTCCACTTCTCTCTTTATTAGGTTCACTTTCTTCCAGTTTATCTGTAGACCGTACTTAGATGCAGTTTTCAATGCCACTTGAAGTCTTTCTACTGCTTGTTGTTGTTCTTCATTATTCGCTTAAACCAATATGTTATCAACAAAAATAATCATGACACCCTGAGAAAATCAACTCTCTGAATATAATAGTAACAAATCTCATAAAATACTTCGGACAAATTGACAAACAAAAAGGTGCTCTAAGAAATTCAAACTGTCCGTGATGGGTTACAAAAGATGTATATTAAACCGACAGTTCCTCTACCTTCAGATAAAAAAAAACATTTTTCAAATCTAGGACACTAAAGACCTTGACTTCGCATAACTTGTCTATCATGTCCACAATTACCGGTACTGGAAATTCATCTTTTATCATCTTCTTATAAAGTAAACGGTAATCCACACAAACTCTAGTATTATCATCCTTTTTTTTTACTAAAACCAAAGGTTATGAATATTCCGAATAACTTACCCTCACGATGCCTTCATCAAGCCATTCATTAACCTGGTCTTCAACCAACTGCTGTTCAACTAAAGACAAACGTCGTGGTCTTTGTGCAGTAGGCAAATCATCCTTCAGAATAATCCTTAGTTGTATTGGAGCTTCTTTCGTCTCTGCTGGTTTGTAGTCCCCAACTAACTGTAAAACTTTTTGCTTCACAACCGGATCAATAACATGATCAATATTGACCACTGTATCTAAAAAAAAGAAGAATTTAGGCATCCATTCATCCTTCACAGGCAAAATCGTCACTTTTCCTCGATTCATTACCATGGTGATATGATTTAACAGCTCTTGACCTAAAATCATGTCGAACGGCATTACTTCCCCACCTACAATATGAAATGTCACGTTAGTAAACTCTATTCCATCTATTACAATATTAAGACACACTTTTCCTAAAGATTTTACTGTTGAGAGTCCGAGTCCGGTAAGTGATAACTTCTCTTCAGTCACTTTCGCGTCAATTGCGATCCGACATTGATGAGACATCAAGTTAACGTCGCTACCTGAGTCCACCAAAGCGTTTGTCGTTATATCCTTGATCGTAACACATTTCATCGGCTTTTGAACACCTTCATGATCATTGTTTTGAACCTGCAAAACCTTTGACGAATTATCCACCGTCACTGTCATCGTGCTGTCATTATTGTACCCGTGACAGGCTGCCATGTTGATGTTCGACTGCTGCTTTCGTCCGACTGTACCGCCATCTGTCATCGTACTTCTTGGGTGGTACTGCTTTACCGAAGATGCCGCTGCATCCATTTTGCCGCTCTGCTCCGTACAATGGCTGCCTTTATGGCCAAACTTATTGCAGCGAAGACATTTTATGCCGTTCGGACACAAATTCGCCATATGATTTATGTCACCACAGTTATAGCATCTAGAATTTCTTCGTGGCGGATTCTCGTTGGCATTTCTTTTCTTTGCGCTGGCACCGTCTGTAGTATAAGAGAGAGAGTGAGATTTCGTCTTCATTTTCTCGTACAGGTTCAACTTTTCTTTTAACACTTAATACGTAGTAACCCCATATAGTAACATCTTGTTTGACTCGTAATTTTGAATACCGTCAATATATACTGCACGGCTACGTAATCAGGAAACTTTGCTCTGCGACCCAGCTCCTTCTTAATAAGCATGTATTGATAGCAAGTTTCGTCTTTATTTTTACGGTTTAACGGTTTAAGATATTTATTTCTCAAAAAGAATATTACATACATTCACTTTCCAGAGAAATACAAAATCACTTGAAACAATTTAACAAGCAAGTGCAGGACACGAACAAAACAATGTGGGTAGAAGTTACAATAAAATAAAATTATGGCTCTTATTAAGTAACGACTTACAGTTTCCATTGACTTAAGATTGATGGAGATTACTCAATGGCGATTGCCTGTTACTTTTATTTTAATATTATTGAAATTCGGAATAGTCACTCATAATGTGTTTTTACAGCTTTGCCTTAAATATATTAAAAGATTTGATTTGTTTAATATTATTTGGTAATTTGTTGTACAATTGAGCTCCCTCATACATTATATTTTTTTTACCGTATTTAGTACGGGGGATCTAAAGGATGATATTGCTGGCGCGCCTACTAACACGGTTTTGAATTTCATACCGTTTAGTGAATTTAATTTTCGAAATAATTTTGTGATTTAAGATCTTCCGTACCAGTATTCCTTTGTTATATTTGTATGTTTGTGAGATTGTCATGATACGAATTTCGTTATAGACTTTAGACGTTGGGGTAAGGTAATCGTAGTGAAATAGCAGTTTAATTATTTTGTTTTGTGCCCTTTGAAGTGGGCTGATATTACTCTTTGCAGCACAACCCCATACCTCGATGAGGTAGTCTAAGTGACTTTTCACCAATGTGTTATAAATCATGTATCGCACTGATTTAGGAAAACAGCGAACATTGCCGCGCAGAACTGCCATTAACGATGACAATCTAGACCGAATCTTCTCAACGCAGGGTTTCCAAGTTAGTTGAGTATCAAGAATCAGGCCGAGATACTTTTCTGAGTATACTCTTGAAAGCGGCTCATGGTTAACATTTAGCGGTGCAAAATCGGGTATTTTTTTATTCTGTGCATGAAATATCATATAATTGGTTTTGGTTGCATTCATAGTAAGTAAGTTGTATTGGAACCAGTTGAAAAGTGCGTCAAGATCAAATTGTGCTTGTTCAATTAACGAAGCAATTTCACCACCAAAATAAAACAAGCAGGTGTCATCGGCATACAAAGAGATTTGGCCTTTAAGACTATTTTTTTTCCTGGCCGCCATGATTTCATGCATTTCTTTGACGTTCACCGAGTCTGGAAATTCTTTTTGAACAGCACCCTTTAACTCGTCCCAGCTTTTAAAGACTTTTACCTTTTAGCCACAGTGCTGCCGTACCGACCAATGATCTGCGTGCGAAGATGAGTTTTTGTTGCTCCGTCCACTGAAATATTTCAGCGAGGAAAGATTTGTATCCATCCAATACAAATCTTTCCTCTAGCTCACACACCTTCTACATACTTACTTTCGCTTACGTTCCGTTTCCCACATATATATATATATATATATATATATATATATATATACCAGATACCAGAGAAACTCAAAGTATATATATATATATATATATATATATATATATATACTTTGAGTTTCTCTGGTCGGTCATCAGTTGGACAGAGCAAGGCCCACTTCTCCAAGGCCTGAGACACGAAAGACAAACTGATACTGTTGCCATCGAGGGACAAAATACGAGCAACAAGATCCACCGAACCAAATGCCTCTAATGAGACTTAAAAAGCTACCAGACCAACATCCTAAACCCGACGCACTTCAAGACCCCCCATGACGAATAGGTAAGGCCGCCTGATTCCACTGTTTTTCATCCATCCTGACATTCAATTCTAAAGTTATTTTAAGAGAGTCATCGAGTAATCCCAAATCTTCTTCAAAAAGCCAAGTGGGTGCCGTTCGCAAGGTATACACCGTTCGCGGCAAAGTAAGACAATTCCGAAACAGAACTAGGGAAACATGTCTACATGCTCACGTGCCGCTAAGAGTGCCTGCCTTTTAAGATGTAGAAAAGAACTGACACCCACGGGAAAATAGGAGCACCCAACCAATTGAACGACGATCTGTCAATCTGTTTGATACCAGGCAAAAGAAAATCAAATTCCTAAAGAGAGTCCATGACCAAACCACAACAAAAAAATATACATTTGGCTGGATTGACTTCCAAACCTACCGCTTTAAGAGTTGTAACCAACGATTTAAATCTTCCAGGACCACCTCAGGGTTCCTCCCAAAATACCATCATCAAGGTACCAAACATTTAAAGGGGCTTTTAAGTTAGATATATAATATAATCCAATTGATCTCCCCCCTGAGCTCCAAACTACGACTAAATAACTTTGTCTGTGAAAAAGAGATTATTTGGGAAATCGTAGCACTGGTAAATAAATGGATAAAGTAAGAGAGATTGCTCTAGGACTTCATTCAGGCTGGTATACCTCGACGCTGTTAATAGCATTTCTGATGTCAACTTTAACCGTTATATAGTTTGCCACAAGTCCTATACGAGTAGTAAAAGACCAAGTAGAATAAATGTATTGCCGCTTCACACTGCGTTAGACAGTGCCAAATTGATGTGGTTGCAAATAGCAGGAAAATGTAAAAAAATGCGTTCTGACTTTTTTCAAAAAAGTTAGGCTACAGGGCAAACTCTTAACCCGACCCTCTTGGTTTTAGGCTCAAATTGTTGCTGACTAAATTGTCAAAAGGAGTTTTATATATCTTCACAACTCTCCAAGACAAAGGGGAACGCACTTTTTCGTGAAATCGGAGTATACACTGGAGCTAACGAAAAGTCATTTCCAATGTCTAAAAATATGAACAAATACCATTAAAAAAATATGTGTTAAAATATTTTATACAATTTGTTGTTTATTTTATATAAATATTTTTATTGAAACCCATAAATGATATTATGTGTACAAGATCTAAACTAATTACTGGCTACAAATCAACAGTTTCTACTTGCTTGTCACACAAAATATCAATGAAGGTCTTAATCTAGTCTTAAAATGGTCTTAAAATTGTTAATCATGTCGTAAAAATTATAACCGTTTTATCATTATATCGATATCAATTACCGTGAAATTGCATATAAAAAGCATTTACTTAATTAACACTTGTCGTTAGAATACAATAATTCAATTTATCAAACACATTTGCAATTTTTTTCCGAGAGTTCATAATGATATTCATGTTGTTGTTCTTATCAGTAACGGCGTTTGATACCTGTTTTTGTCGTGACGAGTATTTGGCGATTGCATTATTTTACACGGATCAATTCTCTAGGATGCTTCTCGTTACCGGTCCCCTGCCAAGGGTAACAGAAGAGATTATAAGGCAAGACCTTAACGGTTCTATCAATCCTAATATTCCGCTCAAAATAGCACCAGTGTATGAAAACGTTGACGCTATACCAAAGAAAACGAAGTTCTTAGACGGCATCAGAAAAATATATCCTAATGTTCATGTAGCGAGCATATCCAGAGAGAACTCCATATTCATACTTGACCATATGCGGAGGAACTTAAATAAACAGGTAATAAAGAAACTAAAACTTAAAAAGGACGTGGTACAACGGGCTAACCTCAATAGAAGGAATTTAATTTCAAATGCTTTTGAAGGTAAAGATATAGAACAGGCTCCTAAAAACTTTATTCCATATGAGATTTACTACGCCATTGACAAGAAATTGGTATAGAAGATGCTATCAGAAATTGTGCTTTGTACTGGAGTTTTAAAACAGAAAATTGGAAACTACTACTATTGTTTTTACTTTCTGTAATATTCCTTCATCCTCGACAAAAGTTATGATTAGTGAGAAACCTGACAAATTTTTGTATCTTACTAGCATTTGCCCGCGGCATCGCTCGCGCTAATCTAGATTTAAAAATAAGGGACAATATAAACTTTAAACTTAATCCAATTAGAATATTAAAATAAAACTTGACGCACTTATCTAAACCGTAGAAATATTTTTTTTATGCAAGTCGCTAAACCTATATTACATACGTATTGTATAGGTTGTAGCGCGAGACATCGACCCATTTTTTATTAGTCCGATAACACAAAAACCGCGGTTTAAAATGTGCTCATTGCAGTGTCACTTAAGTAGTAATCATGAAATATATTTTAGTAAGATGTTATGACAATTACCATAAAATTACAGTTTATAGACAAAGGTAACAGTAATTATTTTAAGATAGCCTAACATAACTCGCGATTTTTAAATTTTATTAGGGATTTTAGATTTCCTTCTGGTCTCTGTTCATTTTTCAGTACAGGCATCATGGTGCAATTTATTTACATCCAGTAAGCGGAGTTGTTATGCCGGCGACCATTTTTTCAGAGATATTTTTTTTCCGCGGAAACAGTACCTTTTTCTGGATATGTATGTCCTTTTCTGAACCGTAGACAACCGTAGAGTTGTAAGACGTGAAAGCGTAACAAAACAATCAACAAGCAAAGTCACTTACGCCTTTTTTTGTATATATCTATTCTAATCCCACAATTTCCAAAAAACCTTGCGTAGTTATAAGTTATTCGTTTGCAAAATCCCAAGTCCCTAGGTCCAGTGGTTAGGACTGCGCGTTGATATATCACCTAGTCAGTCAGTATGCCATTTTATATAATTATGCAGTGTCCGATCAGCTGTAGGGGGCCGATCAGGGGTAGATAAATGAAGACGTCAAATTTTATTATTTTTTGCGATCTAAGTTGCCATATATGTTACACAGTAGTTTTCGCTGACTTGCTACACTTGTAAACTTTCATGTTTTATAAATATTATCATGTGAGGTACCTATCGGGAAATTCCCTACGCCATACTCCATATCCAAAAGAACCTCAACTATTTCGAGACAGCTGAGATATTTGCTCGTGGTAGACAGATAGACGGATAGACTTGTGGAAGTAAAGAATTAGTAATAACACGAAACATGTGACAATACATTATTTTTTATAAATAAAAAATTGAAAACTAATTTAAGTGCTGTAAGTCAGAAAACTCTAATTGTGTAAGACTCCAACCATAAGCCTAAACATTTAAATATAAATTCAGTAATTTTAGTTCGACAATAAAGAACTTCAAATACGAAATTAAATCCCCTTTTCACGGGGTTAAGGGTTGAAATTCCAACAACATCCATTTACTTTGCCAGAGCTTTAAGCCATATTATTTTTTGTGATTTATACTTTGAAAACGAAGGAATTTCCACACACAATTTTATCCCTCTTTTTACCACATAGAGGGTTAATTTATAAAAAAACGCTGAAACACTATTAATTTTTTTTCCATACGTCAGCCTAAACACAAAATTTAGAAATCCATACTTCAAAAATAAGTTTAATAAAAAACTAAATACCGACTTCAAAATGAAACTAAAATGCGAAAAATAATATTGACTAAAACATACCTAATCAGTTCTTTTTGGAGTCGGTGCCAGCCATCGAGAGTTTAAATGTGTTCATTCTCACCGGTAAGGTAAGGTTATTTGGGCTGTTCATTACTTGAACTTTCTTGAGCTTGACTCGTATTCTTTCCTCGAAATCTTTCTTTTTTGTCCATTTGATTTGGGGCCGCCCTCCAAGATGAAAGAGGAAAATCATCCTCCTAAAAGACTCCGACTTTGACGACCTCCGTAGCCGAGAGGCGAGCACGCCGGACTATATAAGGCGTCGCCATCTCTGAGGTTCCGGGTTCGATCCCCGGTCGGGTCAATGTAGAAAACGAACTTTTCTATATTGTCTTAGGTTTGGGTGTTGTAGTACCGTCGTTGTTTCTGATTTCTATAACACAAGTGCTTTAGCAACTTACCTTAGAGATCAGAGTAATGTACCTATGTGATGTTGTCCAATATTTATTTATTGTAGCTAGAAAAGGTTATCTATTTATTTCACACAATTTCCTGGTATTGTCTGGACAATTCAGAGAAAATTAGAGAGTCGATACTGAGAATTAAATTTAAAAAATAAATAATAATAATCAATCACACGCAGCAAGACCCAAAACTACATTGACGGCAAAATGAATGAGTTAAATTCGCGACGCTTGCTAGTTGTTTCACTAACACCAAAAGATAGAGCATATCTGACACAATCGTGCGGCTGTAGGCCCGATCACTAACGCCTTGAAATACCGCCAAAATGTTGCTTTAACTGAACGTCAATTGTGTTGGGATGGGCTGAAAGGGCTATAGTACCTACTAACATTTTGAAATTAAAAGAAAATAATTAGTAAAAGGCTTTCCAATAATGTTTGTAAGATAGTTAAATAGTAGGCGAAAATGCTGCTAGGACGCCAACATGAAGCAACAAAAAATTATAACACTCATCGAACATCAAATAATTACAGAAAGCTATTCGTTGTTATTCGTTTCTCAATTAATATCCTAACTATACTGTAGCTGTTATTTATTTTTTATTAAAATATCCGTCCGTCCGTCACCAGGCTGTATCACATAAACCGTGATAGTTAGAGAGTTTGGTTGAGTTTATTTCTGTTGCCGCTATAACAACAAATACTATAAATCAGAAAACAATAACAATATTTAATAATAATAATAATAATAATTCATTTATTCATCAGACAACATTGATCCAATAATGGTTAGTAACAAAATGACACTTAAAACTATGTTAGTATTTAATTTTCACGCAAGTCAGTACGTGAACCATACTGCAGTGGTACAGGTACCGACAGTCAAACCGCTCCGCGAATGCGTTCAGAATGCTATTCCGGCCGCCCCTCACCCCGCGCACCAGGGATGCGCACCGCTTGCGCATGGTTGCATAGAAGCAGTCCACGCGCGCCTCGGCGAACATCCCCGATGCAAGGGGGCTCTCATTTAAGGGGATTTAAGGGGATTTAAGGGGGCTCCCATACAACAAACATGTTTTTTGTTTGCTGTTTTTTTTTATAATGGTACGGAACCCTTCGTGCGCGAGTCCGACTCGCTATTGGCCGGTTTTTTGCAAAACAATGCATGTTGTGTTAACAATATGTAAATTTTACACCTTCCAATAACACTAAACTGGAGAAAATAAGTACACTGATCAAAAAATGACATTATCAGATCATATAGACCATATATCAAATAGATAGAGCATAAAAAAAAATTGGGTTTTGTCTTGCGAGTGTGTAACCCTTTCAAAGACTTATCTACCATTAGAACAGTTAACTTTGCATATGTCAGAAGTATCCTGGAGGGTTCTCTATTTTTTTTCCTAACTTTTTTATCCATAATCTAAAGTACTTTTTTTTTCCTAATCATCATTGTTCCGAATGATGACTTGCCCGATCTTAATGTCATATAATATTACATGCAATAAAATTAAAATCCCAATATGCCTTAAATTTATGTGTCATAAATATTAAATTCAATAATATACAAAAGACATAAAATTGTTTTCAATAAAAGTTGTAAGTCCTACATCCAAATTATACCTACAATATTTATTTTTATGCTAATAATGTTTTTTAAACTTTATGCAAGAAAAGCAAGCAAGCAAGCAGCATGCATGCAAGCAGCATGTAAGCAAGCAGCATATGCATGCATGCAAGCAAGCAGCATGCACCATGCATGCAAGCAAGCAATCAGCATGCAAGGCTTCTGTCACGGCTCCGGCGCTGCGGGTCTCCGGCGGTCCCACGCGTGCTAATCGTCGCAGACGGTTTTCGCTCACCACCGCAGCTTCGGCTCGCTCTCAGCCTCCTGCTCCTTAGCCCGCGGGCCGCCTCGCCCCTCCGCACCTATGCGGTTCTAAATTACACTCTAGGGGTAGGGTAGACAAGACTGCTTGGAGTCGGATTTACGGCGATTCGTTTCTGTCACTAAAACCTAATTCTTAGCTATCGTTTAAGGACTAACAATAATATTATACATAAATGTAATTTCGGAATAATAAACATTATATAATATAATACTTAGGGTGACGGAACCAATTATGGACATTTTAAGGATGGCGTATTAGGTTTTGTCAAAAAACTATCAAGTTTAAAGGATTTAGCACATGTCATATATAGAAATGATTTACACATATAACAAGGATTAACAATCTCTAAATGTATTGTACTGTAATTTCATAGACTAGTTTTTATTTACCAAAAAAGTGTGAAATTCATAATCGCCAATAATGGACTGCTTGAGCCTTGAAATGGACAACCACTGATCGACATTATCCAAAAATGGACACCCAGTCATGGACATACAGACAGACCTGACAAATTGGCTAATTGGAAGGGACAAAAGTTACTTGCAAATAATAAAAATAGTACTTTCACAAAACAGCCTTTATTAGAGTTTTATTTTTCTTAATTCTTTGATAATTCTTAAAAGTAGGAACCTAAATCTGAAATTGTGAAAACTTAGTAATTATCAGTCTCGTTTGCAAATCAGTCTCATGTTATATACTTAAACCATAACAATTTTCCGAAAATCACTACTCCCAGTGCAGATTCGATAAGATGCTTAAGAGGTGTAGCTGCTTGAGCAGTAGAGCAAATAAACGTTTCTTCAGAGTTCACGGATTCATTATTTTCGGTTCATTATTTTGTGCTGACTGAAATTCAAATACTGGATTTTGGGTGTTTTTGGAAGCTAATAAACGACTGTTAGACTTGTCTGTTGTTAAATTTTGATCACCGCCTTCAGATATTGATGAGTTGATTGTAGTCACAGATTTGGAAGTAGACGGAAGTTCAGAATTAGCTGGTGGGGATAAAATCTGCTCTCGACAGTTAGCTTTTTCAGTAACATCAGTAGCATTTTCAGAACTTGAAAAATTGGCATTGTAAAAGTAATCTTCACAAGACTCTGCATCATCCACAACTTGATCTTGAAATGCAACAGCAGATGTTGTAGTCGTGGAAAGTTCGTTTCCGGGCTTATTGTTTGTAAAAGGATTATGCCTTCCTTGTTCAGTAACGATCTTTTGAACGCTTTCCATTAATAGTTCCCTGTTTATTGGGAAATGTCTTTCACTCATACCTATTAGCCACTTTATTAATATATCCTCTTCATACTTCGAAAGAATTGTTTTGGGTCCCATGGCACAGTCAATTGGACTTTTGCCACTAACTTTGTTATACAGCGTAATCCGGGGGACGCCATACCTTTGAGCAGCCTCTGCAATTTTAGCACCATTTCTAACCGCCTCTATAGCACTGCCCATTTGGGCTGGAGTGTAATTTTTCTTCGGCGCCATCTACGACAAATAAATGAAATCCGGTTATGGACACCCAATTATCGGCACCTTGTCCATCACTGGAAGCAATACAGCAAAGCCAAAATGTAAACAATGTACGTAGTTGTTACTCGAAAACGAATCATTTTAAACAATTAACCTATAATACATCAATAAAAATAATTTCCGACACTTGTCCATCACTGGTAACTATTTTTTTTTTAATACCAGTAATGAACACCGCTAATAAAAATATTTATAGGTTACGTTTACATTTTTATTCAATACAAATATCTTCTTAATACTCTTAGGTTTCTTAGGTTACCCGTGCTTTATTCAACTGATAATGGTAGTCAAGTATGTTTGTGTAAATGTTTTATATCATCAGTTTCTTAACTTATTTGATAATGTTTGTAATTAGAGGAGTCATGAATTTCCAAGGAATTTCTAAAATGAAATTGATGTCAAAGGTGTCAAGGTGATGTCTACTTGTTCTTCTTCTTTTATAGATTTTCTAAACTCATTGAAGGCTGCACTTAGATTGAGTTTTCTAAAATATATTATATCGTTTCTGCTAATCTCAATCTGTTTTTTTTACCGGCATCAGAATTTAATGTAACAAAGCCTTAAATAAGCACACGGGTGAGCTTGATGTATTTGTAAAAACCGCAAAGAAATCCGTGTAGTATCTTCGGAGATTAGCGTATACATACGACAGACAGACAGACCATAATTTAAATAATTGCATTTTTGGTTTCAGTATCGATTATAGAGTGCTCCCCAAAAACATTTTTTTAAAATATCTTCAATGTATAGACGTCGACCCGTTACAGATTTATTATAGTATCTTAGATATACATGGTATATTATACACAAGGTATTTATACACAAAATAAAAACAAACTTATGCATCTATTAACAATTTAAAATAAAACCCTAAATATATGTTCATGTAATAACTAAACTATTTTAAGTTTGTATTGTAAAGGCCACAAGTTTTAAAACCCTTGACTATTATTGATTTGTGTATGCAATTTTCCAAGGTACACCTCAAAATTGGACAAAGTCAACTTTTGTAAACATTTTTGTAAGGTTCTTTTGTCGCCATTCCAAAACTCCTTTTTTCCAAACTGTTTTCATCTGTTTAAATGCATATACGTTGACAGGCTGTAGTATTCGTATGAAATTAGGATATAATGCAATTAAAATTATACCTTTTACTCTAATCATAATTTGGATGACTCTTGTGTCTGTCAACGAAGAGGAATATTGGAAATTGGATTTGCTTTTCAACTAAATGTGGATAAAGAACGTTAAAAATGTATTGAAAGAACAATTCTTTGCTCATCCACCCATTATCTGACAAACCAAGACACCAATGCGATGGAACTGACTCCCTGATATCAGCGCGCATTCTTTTTAATGGGTATACAATCATGGGTGGTGTTAATTCACCATCAGCGGAAAACGTGAACATAACAGTCAAGTAACTTTTGGCTTGCGCATGATCCACCTAGTAAACATTTCTGGTCCCTTTTATAGCCAACACCTTACGAGTTTTTAGGCCAAGTTGAAAATTCGTTTCACGTCACTATTATAAACCCTAGAGGGATTATTTAAAATATCCCTCAAATTATTTTCTTCTAGATATCGTTCGATTTGTGAAAACCAGAGTCTTATATTGTTGGCACTTGCAGCAGTAACAGCTTCAAAAGTCCTGTTTACTTACTACCTCTGTCTGTATGACGATTTAAAATAAGACGATACCACCCATCACCAGGTAAATTATCAGTAAACGGGTTTTTCCTTGGATTTTTTTGGAAGAACTGCTGTACCAACACCATATCGCCGACGCGAGGATTACGACACGCTGATCTCCACTTGTTACGTTGTTAGAGCTCGGCGACGAACTCCTTGCTCCACCTCTTCCAAAACTCGTCGCGAAGCCTTGCGATTAGCTTGTAGTTGGGCTTGGCTTCCTCTCCTGCAATAGAAGGCACGGCTGTTAACGCCCGGCCGATAAGGAAGTGCCCAGGGGTAAGAGGGTTTAAATCAGACGGGTCAGATGATAAAGGTGACAAGGGGCGAGAATTCAGTACCGCCTCTATCTGTGTAAATACTGTGCACAGATCCTCGAAAGTAAGAGACGCATTTCCTACTACTCTTTTTAAATGAAATTAAGCGGCCTTCACACCACTCTCCCACGGCCCTCCAAAATGTGGGAAAAATCCTGGATTAAACAAACTAAATACCCTCAGATTTGGCAAAGTCATTTACCGATTGGTGACTGGAGCGCAAAACCCTACCCAGTTCATTATTCGCGCCTACAAAATTAGTTTCATTATCGCAACAAATCAACTTAGGCTTACCTCGCCTTGATACAAGCCGACGTAAACAAGCAATATACGCCGGGGTGCTTAAGTCGTTCACAACTTCTAAGTGAACCGCTCTCGTACTGAGACAGATAAAAATACATAAATAACATTTTGTTATGCGATTACCTCTGCCCTGCCTACTAGAAATATAAAATGGTCCAGCAAAATCAGTTCCAGTGGAATAAAAAGGGAATAAACCTTCTGTCCTAATAGATGGTAAATTACCCATAATAGGTTTCACAACCTCACCACGATAGCAAGCACTGATAACGCATTTATTGACTACAGCACGAGCTAGAGTTCTACCACCGATAGGCCAATATACTTCACGGATTGAAGAGAGAAGCTGTGGAGGACCTGCATGAAACATACGGTTATGTTCATAAGACATTAACAATTTAGTAAATCTGTGTTTAGCGCTCAATATTATAGGATGTTTCTTATTGTATTCAAACAAATAATTTTTTAATCTACCACCAATTCGGAGTATCCCATCGAAATCAATAAAAGGATTCAACGGCAATAAACTTGACTTTTTATTTACCTGATTGCCATTTGATAACAATTTCAATTCCTCAAAAAACATTTCTTTGACTTGACCGATTTTAATTAAACCTTTTGATGACATATCTAAATTTATAATATTTAAACTCCCAGTTATTTTATTTTTACCTTTACAATTATTTATAAATCGCAGAACGTAAGCAAATATACGATGAAGTTTATTATAATTTGAGTACCTATCAAATTATAATAAAAAATCAATAATAGGATTCTTATCAGTGTCAACAACCGTTCCTACATGGACATAAGTTTTTAGTTCTGGCATATCTATAGACAAGTTCTGTAGCTTTTGAGGCCATTCGACATGATCCTTCCTTAAGAAGGAAGGTCCTTCCCACCACAAGGGCTCAGACAATAAGCGCTGAGGGTCTACGCCTCTTGAGGCTAGATCTGCAGGATTAAGGCCACCTGGAACATGTCTCCACGAAACACCTTGTGTTAACTCATTAATTTCTATTAGACGATTGGCTACAAGTCTTTAATAATTTAGGTTGTGCCCTTATCCAACCAAGAACAACAGTAGAATCAGTCCAAATAGTTTATTGTTGAATTTGGAACCTAACTGAATCAATAACTTTCTTTGTGAGCTATGTACCTAGTAAGGCACCACATAATTCTAAACGAGGTATAGTTGTGGCCTTGATAGGAGCCTCTCTTGCCTTGGCACAGAAAAGTCTAACTTGAATATTACCTTCCGGATCTTTCGAGCGCAGATATACACAAGCACCATATGCTTCCTGCGAAGCGTCTACAAAACAATGCAATTCGACAAAGACCGGGTTGTCACATAAAACATTTCTTGCTAACTTAAGCTCTGACAAATCACCTAAATTTTCTGCTATTTGAGACTAACTTTGTGCAATATGTTGGGGAACTTCATCATCCCAGCCAAGTTTTTCTATCCATAATTGCTGTAATATAATTTTGGCTTTAATTATACATGCACAAAGCAGGCCCTAAGGATCAAAGATTTTACAGGTTAATGAAATTATTGTTCTCTTAGTAATTTTTCTATCTGTACCCAAATTAACATCAAAATGCAGCACATCCGGTGTAGGCAACAAATGTAGCCTCAAAACAGTAGACTCCTTGCAAAAATCTAGAGTTTTGGAGGTGGTTTCTCCCACTACCAGCGTCTGTGGACAGTTTGTACGAATTTTATGTAAAGGAAAACATGCAGAAGACAAATCCTCTGAAAAACTATCATAAAGTCTCTTAACATCATTTTCTGACTGACAACCTGTATTTAAATCATCCATATAAATGTCGTGTTTAATAATATTTGCAATTTCAGGGTCAGGGCATTCATAGGCAAGTTGGATAATGCACCTAGTGCTTAAAAAAGGAGCAGAAGCTGTCCCATACGTGACAGTATTTAATTGTAAGACTTGAATAGATAGTTAAGACCTGTCTTCTCTCCACAAAATGAGCTGCAGATGTCGCTGCGATTCATCAATTTCAATTTGCCTATACATTTGCCTTATATCACCTGTAATAACATATTTATGAGAACGAAAACGTACCAAAATAGAAAACGAATCATCCTGTATAACAGGCCCAACATACTGTAAATCATTCAACGATTTACCAGGCGTTGGTTTTGCTGACGCGTCAAAAACGACTCTCAATTTAGTAGTCTCACTTTTCTCGCGGAGAACCGCATGGTGTGGCAGATAATAGCCAAACTCAGGACGTTGAACTTCTCTTAAATGACCTAAGGTACGATATTCCTCAATAAATTCGAAATAACTTTGTTTTAATTTTGGATTAATTTGAATTTTTTTCTCTAAATTGAGAAGACGTTTCTTTGCCATATAAAATGAGTCACCTAAAGCGACCTCTGGTCCTCTTTAAAGGGAATTTTGACTGAAAATCTACCATTCGAGAGACGCTTGTGATTATTGACAAAGTGATTTTCACACAACTTTTCTTCCGGAGTGAACGATAAATCGTTAGTATGAAATTCTTCTACCTCCCAAAACTTTTGAAAATTATCATTTTTTTGTTTTGTAAAATTACAAGTTAAGTGGCTAAGTTTTTATGAATGCAAATTACCAATGTCCCCTGTAGGACCACTGATTATCCACCCATGCTCTGACTCCTGCAAAACAGGTCTACCAATACCCGAAGACAACCGTTGACATCCCACTATTTCCCAGTAAACGTCTGCCCCCAAAAGAATATCAATATCCGAGGGATTGTGGAAATTAGGGTCGGCAAGAACAAGGTTTTTTGACAAATTCAATGAACTAACATTGACAGGAGCGCTAGGCAAAGTACCTGTTATTTGAGGCACAACAAGACAATTAATATTTTTCTCAAATTGACAACAATGAGATTTCATTTTTAAGAATAGTACAACTCTCTTTTTTATTTAGAGCAACATTGTTTATACCAACAACATTGTTTATACTAACAACTTCCTTCATCCTGTCCTCAACCGATAACTTCCTAAACTTTTCACAACTATAAACTCTATGACCTTGCTCACTAAAAAACAACAAAACAAAATAAACATAAACGTTCTGAGATATTTTCCATTGATGAAACCAAACAACTAGTTTCCTTGAAATCCTTATTTTTATCCTGACTGACATAATTATTACTTTTATTTGCACTTGAATAATTATTATTTCGTTCATTTTGACTCACAACAACTGTTTCTAAAATGTCAGCCCTATTCCGGACAAAAGCAAAGAAATTTTCTAAAGTAGGGAGATCTGATAAGTTATTTTTATATTCTTCCCACTTTAAACTTGTCACTAAATCTAATTTTGCTGTAAACATAAGGATAATTAGTGAATCCCACTGTTTAGTCGGTTGACCCAGTGTGTTGAGAGCTCTCAAGTTTTTAGAAACATGATCTACTAAACAACGCAAACTCGTGTATGATTCATTGTTAATTTTGTCAATTGCAAATAAAGATTTGAGATGATTATTAATTTATATTTTCTTATTATCATATCTCTCACACAACAATTCTCATGCTACTTTAAAATTGGCCGAGGTAAACTCTAATGATTTTATTACTTGAATGGCACCGCCCTGCAATGAGGAGCGGAGGTAATGAAATTTATTTATGTCAGGGATAGATTCATTTGAACTTATTAATGACTTAAATGTGTCCCTAAACTCAAGCCAATTTAAATATGATCCACTAAATGTTGGTAAATTAATGGTAGGCAATTTTATTGACTGAAAACCTCCATGAGAAACAATACTTGATGAAGATTGCTCTGGTTTACTACATTCACCAACATTTAGTTTTTCTAACAAATCTTGCAAAAAGGATAAAATATGAATAATTTCAGACTCGAAAGTTTCTCTTTCCTCAATTTGTTTATCTAATTCAGAGTCATTTTCACAACATTCCTCGATGCTTAACTGAACTTTAAACTCTGTACTTAATTCCTGATATTTTTCCAAATGTTTTTCTATTTTTTTATTTGAACACTACTAAAATTTTGTAACTTAATTTTGTCTAAAACTTTTATTATTGATTGATTTAACTTGGTTAATTTGCCTTTAACTGACCCCCGTTTCCTGACTAATTTAACTTTTTCTCTGACATTGAAACTAACTGACAAAAATGGCGTCTCACCCAATAATGGAAATGCACACTGAAAAGTCACACATAAATAGCAAAATATATCATCATATTAATAGAGGTTTGTAAGATTGAGGATTAGATAGTAAAAGGAACGAGCACTTCCCTGGAATCCAATTATTTATTATTATTATTTTCGACCACACCCGTAGCCATTTTGTCCAAAGTCCATCCAAAATTGCAGGTATCTTTCTTTACGGTCGGTCGCCAGATGTGGGGGCTCGGGTGGCGAAATATGAACTCCAGTGTATATTTCTTGTTACATTTACTAGGACTTCTTCAATAGTTTACAATCGTCACGATAATAATAATGAAATTCGTACGAGACGGCGCGCCGGCCGTGCGTGTTGTTCGTGCGGTTTCCTGTGGGCGACAGTTCGCGGCGAGTTTCCTCCGGTGCGACGCGCGTGGCGCCCCGCGCCCGCGCAACCCCCTTCCGCTAGTGCCGTTTGTAAGGTGTAGTGATGCACTCGAGGCGTGAACAGTGGCAGACAGCTGATCCGACCGGAATAACAAACAACTTTTTTTTGGGAATCAAACTGTAACACGTCGCTATAATATTTTTTTATTTTTCTTAATTTAAAAAGCATTATTTAATAAGTATGACCCATTTTCTACAAAACCTTATTATTATACCTTATAACGCCATCTATCGAATTATTTTCAAACTACTTTGCGGTCGAGATTCTTAGGACAATTTTTAAAATCATTAAGCAAACAATGACATTTCATGTATTTCAGCATTTTTTTAAATGTCATAAACAATTGGAATGTTGCAATTTTCTTAGTTTCAATATCTAAAATTGATTGAAATAATCATTTTTCTGTTAATATAAACAACGTTTACACATTAGTTTACTAATATTTTGAATCGAAATGAGACTTGAAAATTCATTCCGATACTCTTTTACAATAGTCTGTGGCCCCGATGGAACTCCGCCATTTCGATGTTGTTACGGTTCCAATCGAAACTTCGGTCGGGGATCGGTCGGATCCGAACATTTGTATGGTACGTTTCGCGCTTGACCCTCTGGAGGTAGGTTTGAACGAATGTTGTCGTGCTGCTGCTTTTGTTGGTGGTAGCGACGCAATATTAAAAGAGAATCTAATCTGATCAGGCTAACAAAGGTGACCGAGTTTGTTGCACCGCTTCTTCTCATCACCAGCCGATATGTAGTCCCGAAGCGGTGGTAGGGCTAAGTTATATTTTGGGACGTGTATAATTGCCCGGAGAAGGGCCTATATATACAGAATTAATAAAAATTAATTGATTAATTCACAATCATAATCAGTTAGAATTAAACGCTACCGATTGGATGAATAATAAGTAATGACCAAAACGCGCGTTGGAGTACCTACACTTTCCGGTGCTCGCACACCAAAACTATTGACTCATAAATTGTAGGCAATTGTCTCTAGTTATATTTTAAACTGTGTTAAATGAGTCGGTAAGAAGATATTGCCAAAAACTGCTTTAAGGCGCCATTTTTCCAATATGGCGACGCCAGCGGAAAAAATACGACGTGGCAAAGTCAAAATTCGGAAAGAGCACATCAAAATCTATGAAATTACTAATTTTCAAAACTCCCTGAAAACTTTCCAGGTAAAAATACTAAATCACTGTACGACTGACTGTATTTATCTATATGTCCTCTATGTACAGATCAACATTGTGTATGTTCGGTATTTGAAGATCAAATTACTTTTTGATATTCTTAAGAAATCACTATTAAGGGTGACCATGTTATAAGAATGAAACCAGGATGACTGTTGTATCTCGTCCGCAGCCTGACAAGTTCCTTCTCTCCCCAGTACTAGACGCGGACTCAGTGCTGTCTGCACTATGCGTCTGTCGCCGCATGTTTCATACCCAAAGGGTAAAACGGGACCCTATTACTAATACTCCGCTGCAGTCTGTCTGTCACTAGGCTGCATCTCATGAACCGTGATAGATATTAACATGCTGTAGTTATAAATAATAACTGTTTAAAAGTTAAATGTCCTTGTTTTGTTCTGGAAAATGATTACGCCATTTTATTACAAAATACTTTATTCCAACTTATAACGATTGTTTTGTGTAATTAATATTTCATTCCTTCTTTTTTTAATCTTCTAATTTAATTATTAAAGTTATTGTAACTTTGCTTTAACTTTACAATACACTTCAAAAAATTAATAATAGTAAATTCTAAAATTGTTTGTTGTAACATTGTTTTATACACCGTGACTTTTTAATTAACCCAGAAAACTAAAATTTGCGTTTAAAAAATATGTATATCAGTAAGTAACACACACATATTATAGCGTTCATACAAAAATATCGTTTTATAGGACTTCAAGTAAATCCTGTTAATGCACCAAAAACATGTACACCATCCTCGTAGTATTTGTTTAATGAGCGAGAGAGAGAGAGACGCATGCATTCATTCAGACTCGCACTGCGCTCGCGCAGTCTCCCGCGCATGCGCGTCTGCTACGCCTAGTGCCAACGATTGTCAAGATCGCCAAGCATCGCGGGTTCGCATCCTGCACTATCATTTAATAAACGTGATATCTATTGATTTGTATGTTGTGGCCATTACGAAGTAATAAAAATAGCACTTTTCACGAGTTTTTTTTATCTGCTTAGTAAATTGTTTATTTTAATTACTTAGTTTAGGTGTATTTTAAAATATGAAATCCACTAGGTATTTTCAAGATTAACAAATGATACAAATACCTAAAAACCTTAAAACAAATATCAACATACCTTACACGTATTGCAGTATTTTTTCAAAATGTCCTCTCTCCGATATACAAACACGTGCTCTTTTCCGCAAGTTATTCTTCAAAGAAATAAGCACGTTTCTTTGAGCTTGAACCTCTTGAAAAGCCGCAATGATTCGGTTTTGCAAATCACCAACACTAGTAGGTTCACTCACAAACACTCGGCGCTTGATCTCCCTCCACAAATAAAAGTCTACAGGCGTAAGGTCCGGGGACCGCGGAGGCTAGGGCACGGGCCCGCCGCGGCCGATCCACCGCGCTCCGAACTCGCCGTTTAGGTACGCGCGCACTGTACACAGTACTGATAGGCCATCACGATATTCGTCACTTCACTTCAAAGTAAACACAGGTGCGGAGGTCGCGTGCGCCGGTGACCTTACGTGACACAACCTTGACCGTTTAAGATTCGCGACGGACTGAGCTGAGGTCAATGATAGCGCGGGCGGGCGGGGGATGCGCGTGAGTTTCCGCCCGCTCGTTCATTGATGAAGGGAGTGCTGGCCAGCTTCGAGCTTAGACGCGAGTTTGCCGAATGAGAAAGAAACGTCTTTTGTCGGCAGGTTGTGTAATTTGTTTTCATTCATAGTTATTCCTTCCGTACGCCAATATTACGCGACTAAATTAGGTGGATTTTGGTTCCGTTAATGTTGGAAGAATAATGATTACTATTTGAATTAGCAGGACTTTTATGGTGCATATTTTTTACGGAATGTTAGGGACGTTTTAAATAAATTTCTCATTTTTTTTTTTTCGCCATATTCTCTGGTTATCGATATCTGAGTATGTTAGTTAATTTTCTCGGGTAATTAAAAATACACGGTGTATTTTCTATTTAATAAAATGTCATATTTCCTTCTCTTTACATTTTGAAAAAGCAAATCTTTAGCTTTTGATTCTTAGTAAATGCTTTCTTTCTCAATAAATAAATTGGAATAAGATTTTTTTTGGCCCGTATACTTTTATTTAACCGACTATACCACCCCTCCAATGCGTTGTTAGTACGATGTCTTTCATCTGCGCAGCTGATTTCGTGCCAGAAGTGATTTTCACAACCATTGTTTACGAAAATACTCTTCGAATTTATCTATAGCAGTAGATCTGATAGGCACACTATTCATAATTTCAGTATACCCTTGTAATATTAGATTAGCCGGTAACAATGGCAAATATGACGCTAATTCTGCAAATTTGCGGCCATCTTTAGTCTCATTTAGATAAAGTTCCTCGGCTACTCCCCATGAAGCCCTGTTAAAATTAAAATAAAAACATCCACTTGCTTCGCTTTCAGGGAAAACTTATTTAGGTGCATTTATAGCAGCTTTCTGAAAATCAGTTATATATTTTCTTGAAGACATGCCTAACTCATTTTTCAGTTAATTGAAGAGACCCAATTATGTATTTGTGGTTTTATCAGGAAGCAATGCATAACATTGGTTTGCTTTTCTATGCTATTTACATCCACATGTATACTGAATACCTACATAAATGGTTGAGGAGTTGCTTTAAACGTTCCATCACCAAATAACATTTTGCCTTTATTTTAAATATTTTTGCCGCGTAGTGATTAGGAATAATAAAATTTTATCATCATTCCCATCCTCCCAAATTCAAAATTGCTGTCTTAACATTATTGGTATTTCGACGTCTTGTAGTGTATTAAGAATCGTCGATTTAACCACCAAGAACTCGTTTCGTGCTTTGTGGAATGACCTTTTTATATTTTCAAATAATAATCGTTCAATCATCCGAGTCTTCAGCTGTGTCCATATCCTGACTATAAACATCTTCAAATATTTTTTGTACGGATTCATAGGTCTCGCACACTTTCTTTTTTGCAATCATTATAGGCTAGGTGTTTTTTTTTTAATTTTTTTGATATGGAAGGCTCTAAAGTATGTACACTATTTCGCACAATTTTTGTTCGACTGGTGTCTAAAGTGACCGATGAACCACACGACAGACGGTTTATGCATTTCCCTAAAGTGAATCCACTTGGATAATGCACGCTCAAAGTATATCTATGTACACCAAGTAACAGTGTATGTCTATACCTTTCTGAGTTTTACTGAATATTTTTATTCGCTTTCTTCTTGCATTACTTATAATTGAATTATTTCTATTTGTTTTACCATAGTCAGTCACAATACAAGTTACTTTGAATCTGAAGTGGCCAATATCATTAAAAAAGATGGGTAGAATGCTTTGAAAAGAGCATTAACGTAACTTAATTTAGTCATAATAGTATGTTTTAAGCTTAGATAATTTATTAAAAGAGCATCTAAGGTTAAGAGAGAATATAGAAGTAATATAGGGATGAATATTAAATAGCTTTAAACTTTACATGTATCGATCTCTGAGCTGTTACATAGGGCAGCACAGTAATGGAAATAATAAGACTAACGTATTTTATGTATTGTGTTATTGTTTTATTTGACTAGAAAAATGATTTCCAACTAACGGTTTTAGTCATTCATTCACATGCTAATATCTAACATAAGCTGGACTTAATGACACATGCAAGTGGTGTCGCTTATACCTATCGACTCTAGATGCCGCCGGTGGCTTAGGCATTTTTGGACTACATTTAGGACAGTGTCTGGTAATGTATCCAGGATTACGGCACTTGAAACACATTGGACCAGGTACGATCGAGCAGTCTCGATAAGGATGTCCAGTTCCAATACATTTTAGGCATTCAAGGACCGAAGTCCGAGTGATACCGGAAAGGTTTTAGGACAAGCAGAAAAAGAAGGTAAGGATTCCTTAAAATGAGACGCCATCTCAATAAGGGAACCCATCTGTAAATTTATGTACTGAAAGACAAAGGAAATATTTCGCGTGCATATTATGCGTAATAATTTGTAGAAGGTTGGAATCGGAAATAGGATTTGAAAGCTTACAGTTAAGATCCGTAAATTTAAAACATACTACTCTGTCAAGAAAGAACCGGGAAAAGATTAATAATACACAAAATGTTAGTTATTCATCCAAATTTATTTTATCACCTTCAAAGTATGCTCCTCCAGAAGCGATACACTTACGCCAACGAATAATCCAATCATCGAAACATTTTTAAACGCATTTTCCGAAATCGAGTTCAGTTCTCGCCGCGAATTTTCCTTTATGTCTTCTATCGAATGAAACCGGGTGCCACGAAGTGGTAATTGAGTTTAGGAAAAAGAAAGAAGTCAGCTGGAGCCATATCTGGTAACCAGTAACAATGCGTTTCATGAATGTTGGGTCGGATTGACTCGTCCTAGCATGTCCTCAGCGACTCTTTTGCGATTGTTTTTGAAGAAAATTCAGGGCCCTAACCATGAACTGTTAAAACAATCACTAATCTGTCAAACATTATCATTTCTGTCAAATTTTGTATGAAATAACGTACCAAAATTGACAGATTTGAAAACAATACTGTATTTAATCTTATTATCAGATGTTACTCAAATTCCGCGCCAAAATGGAAGACAGTTGTGCCAATCTAACAACAATAAAAAAATATATAATTTTGAATTTGGAACCATAAACAAATCATCAATCCCCGAAACTTTTTTGACAGAATGTATATAATGATTACTTAATATAAACTTCAATTTATATAATATCATATAATATAAACTTCAATTTATATACTATCATATAATATAAAAAAACAATTACAACATAAAATATTTTTTATTTAGCTGCTGGGTTTCGATAGATACGCATTATTCAAGGTATACAGGATGCAGGTAAACATGCAGCACGTACAAACAAAATAATATCATGTGTTGCTATAACAAATGATTCTTATGTAAAGTGATCGTTATTAAAGTTTAATAATATCAAATGATAAACAAATGAGACGCACCCGTTTGAAACTCCTGATTGTCTGCTCTGTTACAAATTCAAAGTTTGTGGGACCAAAGGTTTTGAAGAAAAGATCCTTAAGGTGTTTGTAAGAAAGATCGGACTGTCTAACAGACCTAAAAAACTTCTAAGCAGGAAAGAAGTTCATGAAATCTGGAAATAAAATACTGGTCAGGAATATCATTAGCAAATTTTCTCTCATCAACACAGGTAAAGAATTCCCTAACACAACCTTGGCCAGAATATTTTAAATTCCACTTAGATAAGTTAATATTTTTTGATAAATATTGAAATTATTGGAATCTGAACGAATTCGTCAAGGAATACCCGAGTAAATAGAAATCTGAGATAATCTAGAAGGTATCGGGAAGGTCTAGATATAATGGGACTTTCTCGACGTGGGGGATTGTCGATTGAAGGAACAATTAAGTAATTAATGGGAACCTGGGTCAGACATTTGAAATTTGACGTTTGTCTTTACTGTCTTGGTTGAGAGTATGATTAATGAAATGATTGATGAGTGAGTTGAGAATTCAATATGAATAAAAAAAGATTTTGTAAAATATTATAAAAACCGATAATTATCGGATTTTATCGGAAAATAATAATGAGAAACCTAAAAAATTAGGGTAATATTAAAGAGAATGACAAAGGTTAACTAAATATATACTTGCTCGACACGAGAACCACACACACACCAATAAAAATAATACCTTTGTTCGGGCGCCAATGCTACGTGTGATGTGACCGCCAAAGGCCACACCACGCGCATACGAAATAAAATCAAAGTTTTTATTGGAGTTCCAGATATATATTTTTAATGTCTAGTTTAGTTTAGTTTATGTGGGAGGGTTCCGCGCTTAGACTCTTGATTGGGCCACTGTGTGTGCTGCATCCTTCCCTTACTCCAACCAGCCCAGGTCATCCCAGAAGGTCAGCAGACTTTTTCGTCAGACAATTAAAACCGATTTATTTTTACAAAAAGGCTTAAAATTAAGCACTTTTACACGTCCCAATATGTTTTTCCCTACCACTACTTTGGGACAAGTTTGGGCTAGCGCCGAGAAGAAGCAGCGCAAGAAACTCTGTCACTATTGTCAGCCTCTTTTGAGAAGTTTTGCATATACATATCAACATATTTAATTACAAGATAAATGCACCTGTGCGAACAGTATTTAATGCCAAACATATTTGGCATTTAAATTATTAACAGAATAATAGCCTTTTTTCGTGAGAATCCTTTTTACATGAGCTTTAAATTTAAACATGGGCAGCTCAACAACAGATGCTGGTAATTTATTAAAAAGCAAATACATTTTCCCATGAACGAATCACCTTATTTATGAAATCTGGAACGGCAAGCTTATCCTTATTCCGGGTGCTAAAATTATGAATGTCACTTTTCTTAGAAAACTCAAGATTCCTGCGAACGTAAATGATATTTTCGTAAATAAATTGAGAGGCTATTGTTAGTATAAGTTCTCGTACAAACACTAACAAAATGAGTCTTGGTCACTTGAATAAATGAATTTAGTTAGTAGCAACAAATAATGAAAGTAAATTAAAGAAGAAAACAAAAGTAAAAATGTCCAATGTTTAACCAATATAGACTTGGGTTGCTAATATGAGACATACCAAATATCGTAGTCCACTACACCCGAGCGAAGACGAGAGGTATCGCTTGTTCATGGATAATGAATAATGAGAAGAAAAACCTGACTATGATATGGTACTGTATGATATAATTTAAAACATTCAGTTGGCCAGAGTGGAACGTGACATGACTCGCAAGAAATTGTTTTTTTTTTTGGCTGGCTGGCCATCATTGGCTGTCATTAGAACAGGCTAATGGGTGAAAATAATAAACCTTTCAGCCACTGCATGAAATGTTTATTGGTTGTTGCCGTTCGGCTGCGTGTTTGCGGACAATGTGAAAGATGATTTGCTAGGATTAAATCTACAAGTTGAGGGCGGAAAGCTAGGTGATGCTGATGTGTACGTGTGGACGAGCGCACAAGAATACGTGCATTGAGGATGAATACATTAATAAGGCGCTTATAGATCTTCATGTACCACTTGGAACAACGATTACTTTCTAACAAGTAAGGCTCAAGCATCTGGTCTTTGGAGTCTAAACCCCCAATATATTTATCTAGTCTAACTCGACCTGTGGTTTAAATGGTACTGGACGAGATGTTGCTCGGGACGAAACTGTAGGCAAGGCAGTTGATGAACTATGACATGTGGAAATCATGGTTATGCGTTTCTTGTCTTGCCATGCATATATATTCCCCCCTTTTGAGTGGAGCCTTACTTATAAGAAGGGAAACATCTTTGCGGGAAGGTCTTAAAGTCCCGACGCAGGCTGTGCCGTTGCGTTTCAAAAAGCGAGCTAAAAGTTGTACCAATTATCCATAAACAAGCGATAACCTTTATTGAGTAAGGGAGACATGATCGTACTTTTAAGTTCACCGGGCACCTGCTCCAAATCTGTCGTGGATTTATTTACCTGTGTAAACGATGAATGACCACAGGTAGCCTGTAACACTCTCACAAAGCTCAAATGTCTTAATCCCAAATTTAGCAGCTTTAGACCGAATATACTGTTTGATGTCCAATCGTCCTTTCCAAAGAGTTGAACTTTGTAACACTCTTACAAAGCTCAAATGTCTTAATCCCAAATTTAACAGCTTTAGACCGAATATACTGTTTGATGTCCAATCGTCCTTTCCAAAGAGTTAAACTTTCATCTATGCAAATATTTTTGACTAAAACGTATTTTGACTGAAATTTTGAATTTAAATGTGGTGGGCTCTATTGAGCATTTCGTACCCCCTCGCGTAAAAATGCGTTTAAAAACACTTGTCTCTAGGAGAGGATCGCTGGAGAAACAGCTAACAAGTGTTGGCATTTTGATGATAGCTAGCAATATCCAAAACGCGAAGAGACACAAAATTTCATGGCTATTAGTGGGGAACCATTCAGCCTGGAAGGATCGAGAAACATACTTGGTGGCGTACGAGTTCGTCTCGGTCACACACAATAAGGCTTATGATGTCGTCGTCCCAATAAGAACGAAAAGCATCATAAGCCGAATTGAAATCAAAAACCGAACCTGTTTGCTCGATCCTAAACTGGTCCTTCACCCCTTGAATGGAGTCCACAGGAGACCATTCAAACTGGAGGTCCTGACCTTTCAGGCTCGGGAGACTATCCGCACCATCATCCGCGTCATGCTAATCTTCGCTCCCACTGAAATCGCCTCCTTGCATTCTACCAGCCTCTTGTACACCTATCTGCCGTCTTCTGATGTCATTTCTCGCCAAGCTAAGTAGCCCAGGAGGCACGTCTTCATCGCTCGTCCAGATTTCATTTAGTGGGTGACCCACCTCCCACTGATGTCGCCCCCCTACGTCCCCGGCGCGAATACCCGTTTGCTCTGAAACTTCGTCGTCTTCGTCCTCGCACACCCCTTGGAGCAACTCTTCTAACCGCCACATCTTGAGGGGGGCACATATAGCGCGTGGGAATCGGGGCTAAAAATTCGGCATCATTTGATTCCCCGCCTATTTCAGGTCCTTGTCGTAGATGCGGACATTGACGTCGCATTCCATTCTGTAAAAAGAAATGCTATTTTACTATACCAATAACTTAAACATGATTCATACGGCTCCTCCGTCGACTCTAACGGGAAGGATATAGAGCCGTCCCGTTGGCTAACATGGGCAGGGCGCAGCGGGGACCGATCGCGTACTTCATTCTGAAATAGGCGAAATGACATTAAAACATGACATGTGAATTAGGTGCAAAAGCATTCTAACATAGCAAATCCATATCTTACCTCTTGAGGTATCGCTGGATGCGAAACTCCAGGATGTCCAGAGTGTATCTCATATGCCGGTGACTTTGGTTCCTCCTACAACACATCAAAAATATATCCAAACCACATAATAAACAGGTAAATAAAATTGTGTGCATAAGCCTCCCAGCATAATAAATGCATTTATTACCTCTTGGGTGTCACGGGTAGGGCATGTAATATCGGAAGGTTTTTAATTCCGATACTGATTTCCGATATTAGATCTCAATATCGGAATTCCGATATTAATATCGGAATTTCAATTTAAAAATAAAAAGTTCAAAAACTGAAATCCGACTACGTAGTTGATCCCTTTTTTACGTAGACGGGTTTTATTTTTTAAATTTCGTTTGATACGGTATCATTTAATTTTTTTTTCAACCGACTTAAAAAAAGAGCCGGAAGTTTTTAATTCGACTGAATGTATTTTTTTGTATGTTTGTTACGCGATTAGGGCGTCAATTATTGTGGTACGATTTCAATTTTTTTTTTTGTTTTGAGAGTATTTCCCTTGCGGTGATCCCATTTTCACCAAGCCAGATTCTGATGTTGGGATCCCTGGGAAATTGAGGGCAACCCTCAATTTTTATAAGCACACATAATGTATTGCATATATTTTCTGACTTAATGGTGATTTTTGGGTCTGGTTATCATAATTTCATGTTGCTGACCTGATGATGAAAGTCACAGAACTCCTTAATGAATAGGAGTTAGAAGTTAATACTGCAATTGTCAACAGATCGCATTTCGAAGTATGTTGAGAAGACGTGGACCTTATGAGGTACCAGACAGCCAATTTTTATTTACTGGGGGCGTAAACCAGCGCACCCAATAACGAAAAGATAAATTAAAAGTTAAAATCAAAATCATTTATTTCTGTAAATTGGCCATAAAAGGCACTTTTACATGTCCCAATGTTTTTCCCTACCACTGCTTCGGGACTATTGTGGGCTAGTGCCGAGAAAAAGCAGCGCAAGAAACTCGGTCACTATTGTCAGCCTCTTTTAAAAATAAATAAATATTTAACAAGATTTGTTGTGAGCTAAGCAGTTTTAAATCAACACATTTTTATCATTTATATAATCACTAACGGTGTAATAGCCCTTTTTCATTAGAGTCCTTTTAACATGCAATTTGAATTCATATACAGGCATTTCAACAATGGATTGTGGTAATTTATTAAAAAAACGAATACAATTGCCCATGAAAGAACTTCCTACCTTGTGCAATCTAAACATTGGAACGGCAAGTTTTTCTTTATGCCTGGTATTATACTTATGTATGTCATTTTTCTTAGTAAACAAGTGCAGATTTTTGCGAACATACATAATATTTTCAAAAATATATTGTGAAGCGACTGTAAGTACGTTAATTTCTTTAAATAGTTATCTTAGCGAATCTCGGGGTCTAAGATTGTAAATAGCCCGAACAGCTCTCTTTTGCAGGACAAATATGGTTTCAATATCTGCAGCTGAGCCCCATAACAGTATGCCGTGTGACATTAAACTGTGAAAATAACTAAAATACACTAATCTTGCCGTTTCAACATCAGTCAGTTGTCTTATCTTTCTCACGGCATAAGCAGCTGAACTAAGTCTTCCCGATAAAGCCTCAATATGAGCACCCCACTGCAAAAGGGAATCTAAAGTTATTCCTAAGAACGTTGAGGAATTAGTCGTATCTAGTTGTTCATCTTTTACAATAATATGCGTTGAGACCTGTCTCACATTAGGCATTGTAAATTTAATGCATTTAGTTTTGTTCGCATTGAGCAAAAGATTGTTGGTAGTAAACCAATGCAATACTTGCGAGAGGGCGTAATTGACATCATCGAAAGATTCTTGGCCCCTTTTGATTTTGAAAATTATTGATGTATCATCTGCAAACAATACCATCTCACATAGATCTTTTGTAAAGTAAGGAAGGTCATTTATGTATATAAGAAACAACAGCGGTCCTAATATCGATCCCTGCGGTACACCCATAGTTAGAGGTGATCCGGAAGACTCAGCTCTATTTATACATACTTTTTGCGTTCTACCTGTGAGATATGAATTTATTAAATCTAAAGACTTCTTTGATACACCATAATGTCTCAGTTTTTTAAGTAAAGTTTGATGATCTACACAATCAAAAGCTTTTGAAAGATCACAAAAGACACCTAAAGCGTCTTGCTTACTCTCCCAAGCATCAAATATATATTTCAAGAGTGCAACTCCAGCATCGGTTGTGCTTCTACCTTTCGTGAACCATATTGTTTATTATGTAGTAATTTATTCAGAAAAAAATGAGATAATAGTTGATTGAACATAATTTTTTCAAATATTTTACTAAGAAGTGGTAAGATAGATATTGGTCGAAAATTGGAGGGGTCACTTTTCTCACCAGATTTAAATAAAGGAATTGTTTTACTAAATTTCATTGTTGTTGGGAATTCTCTATCATCAATACATTTGTTAAAAATGATTGTAAGATATGGGGCTATAGTATTTATAATTGTACTAATGATATTAACAGAGATTCCCCATAGGTCTTCTGTGCTTTTCAGTTTTAATTCTCTAAATGCTTTTATTATTCCATCGGGATTTATATATCTTAAATTTAATGGGGACTTGCATTCGTCAACACTTGATTTTAGAAGAGATTAAGCTAGTTCAGCAGACGAAGCAAGATCTTTAGTTGTAGAAGTAGCTATGTTTGAGAAGAATGTCTCAAAAGTATTTGCAACTCCTATGTCTGAGCTGATTTGCCTATCCCTAATTTTGAGATAGTAAGTGTGATTCCTTGACTTTTGCTTACATGTTTCTTTATTTATAATATTCCATGTGGCTTTTACTTTATTAGTAGAACCTGAAATCAAGCTGCGAAGGTGGTTGGACTTGGCTTTGGCACATACAATTTTAAATATTTTTGAGTACTTTTTGACATGTTCTATGACTAGTGGGTTCTGAGAATTTGCTTTTGAAGCATACAAATCATATAAAGTATTTCTACTTTTGTAAATACCAGGTGTTGCCCAGTCATTAAACTTACAGTTCAGCTTATTTGTTTTTAATTGCTTTTGAGTAAAAACCTGATCAAATTCCTTTCTGATTAAGCCAAAAAGATCTTTATATAATTTATCAACACTATGTCCATTATTAGGCCTTAGTAAATCTACACCATTATTAATATTCTCCTTAAATCTGTCTATCCTACTTACAGTAACTGGCCTATAAACAGCCTGTACTATGTTTGAGACTTGATGGTGCAAAAATGATGCCTTTTGTCCACTATGGTCCGAACTTAGACAATTTATAATAGATATTTATTACATTGCCATTACAAAAAATGTTGTCTAAGCAAGTCGCTGTTGAGGGAGTTTTTTTTTTTTTAGTTACTTTCTTAAGTTACTTTCTCAAATTGACTTGGTATTGAACGAAAGACTTAATCCTATGGTTACGACACCAGAATAGCTGCCTTTCTGGTAGGAGTGTAGAAAAGGGTGCGAAAGGGACTTAGAAAAATTTTCGTCGAAAAATTTACTTTTTATAACACCTTATTTTTATCATACCATTCGATTGAGGGTCCACAAGGGGGGACCCATTAGTAAGATCACTTTGTTGTAAAGTCATTTTTGGCGGAGTTGTGAAGTGAAAACTAAAGCTTATTATTTTAAAGGTCTGGTACTTAGAATAATTTTCTGATCAAAACAACGCGCGATCCGAGCGACAATGACGAGATAATAATTAGTATTGGTTAGGTTAGATTAGAACAGTGACAGTGACCCGACACCGTGCGAAGGCGAACGAGCTAAGCGGGCGTGCCGCGGCAGCGGTCGCCGAGCGCCAGACCTCATATATTTTTACCTGATGTTTTTCCACCATAACCACTGTTTGCCAGTGAATTGCCTAGATCCCAATCATCTGGGTTAGGTTAGGTTAGAACAGTGACCTGACATCGCCAGATCTCAAATGTGGACCCCGCTTCTGTTAAAAAAATAAATCTTTTTAAACTGATGATGATTCTTAATGGTAACGTTTCGTATTTGAAATGAAAATTGTGATATAAATGAGTTTTATAAAAAACTAAAAACCGACTTCATAATTAAACTAGAAAGCGAAAAATAATATTGACTTAATCATACCTAATCAGTTCTTTTTGGAGTCGGTGCGAATAATTAAATTTTAAAGCAAAAAAAGAATTCGTCTCTAGAGCTTCTAGTCCAGACCCAGGACCCAGGGCGACAAGCATGGACTTCAATGCTCTGTGGATCTAGCTCAAATATATTTAATAGGCTTCTAAATATATGTCATACCTTTTGGTGCTCATAAATGTTAATTTATCAACTCAAATATAAACTTTCACTGATTCCGATATTATACGATATTGTATCACTCAATATCGGAGTTCTAATATCGGAAATTCGTTCCGAGATTCCGATATTCATGCCCTAGTCACGGGTCGAAAAATTTCGGAACGCACCGTGTGTTCCGCGTAACCCGGTGACTCTTAAGTCCTCCTAAAACACATACAAATATTAGTACCAAACCAAAACTTCTAAAACAGATTAAATATTAGAGACATAAGCAAGACCATCAACAATTAAAAAATATCACAAGACAGAAATTGGCATAACCGTGTCAAAACCATGCCCAAAACAAAACAAATCACAATAATAACAACTCCGGAAAATACAAGGTGTAACATAATTAATGCAAATAAAACAATATTCAAGTAGAAAAAAAACACGCAAAAATGATTGGATATTTCTTAAATTTATTCAGCTACACCTTGCATATTTTGTTTGCAGGTTGATAGGTAAGGTTAGTGAGTGGGTGTTAATGTGATGTAAGAAAACAAAATACAAGAAAAAAACCCAAGATAGATTCAGATCTACCCATGAGGCATAAAACGTTTAAGCAGATAAAGCATTACTGCAAACACTAGTACAATAAGATTATTACCGTCATGATACAGACAACTATCTCTTTAAACCACGCGTGTGATTAATTCCTTGATTAGAAATGAATTCTGGGTGGAAAAACACATTTCATGTAAATAACAAATTATATTGACTGACATGGCTGGCTAAATTAAATAACTATAAAAGTAGGTAGTACCTCCTCATCCATGGACTCATCCATGGACTCCTCCTCATCCTCACCCTCCCCATATAGCTAGCCCCATATATATAGCTGATAAATTTTGCGGGGGGTACCCGTTCCGTCGGTCTTCACATTCTACAAATTATAAAAATAAGTTTACAGCAACGTAATTTAAACGTACGTTCCTAGGTAGTAATCAACTGTAAAAAATACTGTTTAAATTAAATGCCCATTTTGTATTTATTGGCCATTTTAAGATGTTGACTATCTTGTAATTTCGAAAACTTATTTAAATAGTTCAATTTATTATATTATTATAATACGTCGGTAGAATAACATAGTTTCAATAATTACAAGTAATTCATCACAAGCTTACCATTGTGATATCAATAACAACAATGATTATCAATAAATTATCGACAGTAACTCCACCCTATCCAATACATCAAAAAAAAAAGTTGCACACCGCTACCGGTGGAATATGTAATTATTGTCAAAGCCATAAAGGTCACAATGGCTCGCTGGATATTAACATCGTCAACGGCCATTTTACACCGAAATTTGCAGACAGATTTGTATCGCTCAGAAATAAGAAATACAAGACGTACTTCTTCGGGCTTGATTGCACTGTTATTATGTTATATTTCCTTCAAACAGCCATTGTAAATCACTCATTGTACACAAAATAAACGATCTTTAGCAATAAACAGTACTCACTTGCGATAATAGTACACTACTTCACAATACACTCTAACAAGACGTTTTGACCTACAATATTTACAACGATCGTCATCTAAAAAGATTTTTTTAGAGCCTATTATTGATTTGATTGAACACTGATTAATAGTTGCTTCCTCCTGACCTTCCGAAACACGAATATTTTTTTTCAAACTCGACATTTTGCACTTTACTCACAGCCGCAATAAACATAAAAAATGAATCATCATCATCATCATCAACAGCCTATATCAGTCCACTGCTGGACACAGGCCTCTCCAAAAGGAGGATTTTGCCATAATCGCCACGCTCGGCAGGCGGGTTGGCGATCGCAGTTTGGCCAATGGTGGAGAGGAGACGCTGCTGCCCGTCTTCTTATGGCGGTTCTCCTGTAGTCGCCTCTTACGACACCCATAGGAAGAGAAGGGGTGATGCAATTCTTTTAACGTGCCGGCACCACACGACACTGTGACACTGTGACACGAAAATGAATCAGGTACACATTAATACATTTATAATTCTGTGTAATTATGACACATCTACCCTCACTACTATCATATTACGTTCGCTTGTGACGTCACAAGCGGTTGCTTAAATGCGACTCCGGCGCGGCGCTGGGCACTTAGGATAAATTTAAAAGTGCTTGTATTGTAAATAAGTATCGTTTTGGTAGAAACCCTAAATGATAGTTACGATTCTACCTTAAATATTTTAGTATATGATGTATTATAATTAGTAATCCAATTGAAATTAAAAGCAATAATTGTATTTTTTATTATTTTTCAATTCGTAATTCATTTACACCGTATCTTGAGTATAGTTAAATTAACATTTTATCGATCTGCTTATTAGTTACATCACTACTTACTGTTGGATTTATACCACTGCGGCGGTGCACGTTTAGAAATAATCAGCATTTTGCGTTGAGTTTATACTCGTTTCTTGAACTTAAATTTTAGGTTTTGCGTGCGTGCTACGAAGAACCATCAAAACCATCTGGTGGATTGGTTCGAGCTCCGGACTACAATGCCTGGTTGCGGGTTCGAATCCCGCGAGGGGCAAATGTTAGTGTGATGAGCACGAGCATTTGTACCTAAGTCATGGATGTTTATAAACGTATTTATGTATGTTTATCCGTTATCTAGTCGCCATAGTACAAGCTATCCTTAGTTAGGGGCTAGCTAATTGGTGTGATTGTGGAGACATTTATTTAATTTATTTATTTATTAAAATTGTTGGCTGTGCCCAACAGGGTCCTTAAATGTACGGACAACAGCTCGTCGACCTACCACAAAATGTCAAATTTTCTTATTTGAAAATGATCTCTAAGTATCAGGCTTAAAGTTGAAAATCTATTGGAGAATTTTTGACTTTTGGGGTAGGTCGACGTGCTGTTGACTGTACTTGCTTTAAGTAAGCCTGATTTGTCTTCCAACTGATGTAAATTTATGGTGTGCAAATAATGATATGATAATAAATAAATGATGATATGATATGATAAAATTTCGTCGTATCGTCTGAAAAATTTTCTTCCCTTGAAAACAATTGCCGGCTGCCGTATTTTTTCACCATTTCGTCTTAAAACACAGATTTCTTGTTTAATGCCGGTCAGGCCCCCAATTTGTAGCTTCGGACAAGAAATAAAAGGAATGTATCCATTGAATCTGTGTGTTTATTTCCAAACTTATTATTTGCAGCGTAACTTATTGTTCACACATGAAATTGCCGATACTCAATACTGGCAACTTTAAAATCAAATATCTTGCGTTTGATTATGAATTCAAAATTCAAAGGAGAATAAAAAACAAACAGCTTTGATTAAAATAATTTATGTTTAGTATTTTAAAGCATTTATAGAAGGTCTTAACTACGCAATTTGTTGTTCTGAAAACCGTCACCAAAAGCCCATACTAGACTCCTAGCAAACCGCGTTTCATAATTGCTTTACATTGCTTTAACTAGTGAAAAGGAGACGGGGGAAGGTTTTTAGCTGCTCTTTTCACACATTGGTTGTCTTACATCATCAAACATTTATATATCATATTATACGTCATTGTTATTATTTGTTTTCATTTGGATTGCTGGGCAGGTACCTAGAAACGGTAACTTCTTTAGTTTCTTTTTAGTTTAAATTAAGTAAGTATTTTTCGATCTTTTGATGTTAATGTTTTTGTAAAACATTTTTATTTTCTAGAATATAATCCTTTCTGTTTTCTTGCAGGGTATTAAATATTTTTTTCTGTTGTTGGGTCGTCTTGTTTTCTTCGTTAAAAGTATTTTGTTTTCGAATTGGATTCTTAGTAGAGTACCTAATAACGGTAATTTCGTTTGTTTATTTATTTTGTAATAAGTAAATACTTGGATTGTTTCTTTTCTTAAGCCAATTCTTGATTTCGACTTGTTTTTATTTAGTAAAATAGTGTAAATGTACAATTTTTAAATCCTTACTCCTTACTAATATTATAAATGCGAAAGTAACTCAGTCTTCTGTCTGTCTGTCTGTCTTCTGTTACGCTTGAACGCCGAAACTACTGAACCGATTACTGTGAAATTTTATACAGAGATAGACTAGTAGAGTTTGAGAAAGGACATAGGCTTCCTTTTATTAAAAAAAAGGCTTGAAGGGGTGGGAATAGGGGTTGAATGTTTATATGGAAGTTGGTCAATTTCGAAGATAAACCAATGAAACTTTGTATTTAGGCACTTGATAAGAAATAAATAAATACTTTGTGTGGCGTTTCTGTAATTTCTACCTGTAGGCGCATCGAAATAGCTAAACCTCGGCATAAATCGATAACCAGTTATATTTTTTTTAACGGTTATTGATATAAAGTAACAAATATTAAATAAACTCTTGATGAAAAAATGCGGTGGTAACCGTTTTTATAAAAATTGTCATTACGTACACTATCTAACTTTTTCGTAAAAGCAAAATAGTTATAACCGAATACTTTGTTAGCATAATTTTTAGGTGCATTCAAATGCTATCACCTAATAGTAGTTTACAGTATTCATCAGACTTAATTATCTAGGTAAGCAAAAATGGTAACTATAATAATTGAATTTTATTAAGGTATAGTGTGTATTCTCAGATGTCTAAGACAAAAATTAAATATTTATTTTTAAGTTTCCATAATAATGTATAAAGTAAGCTAAAAATCGTAACTGTGAAATTTTTTGTTTAATAATTTAGTTTTTTGGAACTAAAATCATGTTTTAATAAAACTTAAGCAGATTCATGTCACGCTTAAAAGAATGAAAAATTTATAGATCTACGTGTGAGAAATTAGTACGGTGGCTGCTGTGGGCACATGAGTTCTTTACTCATGTGCTGTGGGGCCCGGCCGGGCGCGCGGTGAGAACGCGCCAGCGCCGCGCGGCATTTCTTTTTAGGGTTCCGTACCCAAAGGGCATAACAAGACCCTATTGCTAAATCCCTGCATTCCGTCTGTCTGTCTCTCTGTCCGTCAGTCCTTCTGTCACCAGGTTGTATCGTGATATTTATACAGTTAAATTTTTTACAAATGATGTATTTATGTTGCTGCTATAAAACAAATACTAAAAAATAGAATAAATAAATATTTTATGGGGCTCCCGTACAAAATATGTGCTTTTTTGCCGTTTTTATAGACAATGAAACGGAGCCCTTCGTGAGCGAGTTCGAATCGCACCTGGCCGGATTGTTTCTTTTGAACAGTTCGAAATTAGTGACGCCCTTACACATTACCGATTCGATATATAATAAAAATCAATTTCATTTCAAAAGAACTTTCGATCAATCAATGCATCACAATATTTTTAGATTAAATATTAATTATTCGTCTATTAGTTTTTTATAATGAAATCTTCTGTATTATATACAGGATGTCCAAAAAATAAACTATACAACGGCACCATGGGTTTCTTATGACTACTCGAAGAAAAATCGAAAAATAGTTATACCTTTTTTATTTTTTAATGTACAAACAAAAAATATAATCCTTAAAATTTCACTCCCCTTATGACATTTATGACTACTCGAAGAAAAATCGAAAAATAGTTATACCTCTTTTATTTTTTAATTTACAAACAAAAAATTATAATCCTTGAAATTTCAAGACCACAATTTTTCAAATGTTTTTTATTTATACATACATATGTGTATGGACAACCTAAATAGTACTGTCATCCACCAAAATCCTAAAATATCCAAAAATGCCAGTTATACAAAAATCACTTGAAATTATGTTTTCCCTTTAATTTTGAAAGTTTTTTACTGCACTATCACTGGTCGTAGTGTAAAAAAAGGGCCGATTGCGTGTCGTGCCACGCGCAGTATAGGGTTTCGTAGTTGCCCGACGTTACCACAATATAAAGAATAGAATTATGTTTTATTTGACACAAATACAGAACGAGAAAAATACAACAAGAAAACAATTACAATAAGGTTTGTGTCAAAAAGGCCCCCAGCATTTGTCGTGACAGCCGGGGATTTATCACGACGCTGATTTTCGGCGGGGACCCCGACGAAAGGCGTACGGCGAGTGACGCAACGGCACATCGGAACACCATAGCATTACAGAGTCCGGGCCCCTGTAGAAATACAAGACCCGACATCCCAGATAGTCCAATGTGCCGCCGCATACAAGCACGGTACACAGAAAGAAGAAAAACCAGTATCGTATTACGTTTACAGTACATTTACAATAGAACAAAAAAAAGAAGAAACAAAAAAAGAAATGAAAAATCTGACACACGTTATATATTTCAGCAATCACTTCATTTAGGCCACTTTTAATGTTTTCACAATTTTTGAACGACTAAGTTGAACGACTATTACTCTTAAACCAACTCTTAAATCTATCTTAACCATGATTATTTTCCTTGAAATTTCATGAAAAGGACTATTATCATGATTTTTTCCAGATTTTTCAGGCCAATAGTTTAGCTTTTAGAGAGAAGGGGACGGGAGGGGACGCCCTACTCAAGCAAAAATTGGCACTTTAAAGTTTAATATATCGCATACGGATCCGTAAATCTAAAATGTGTTTTAGCAACCTCATGTCAAACGGTCCTCACCCCCAAACGGTAGGATAAATGTTGAAAAAAAAACATTCTCCCACGTTACATGTATGGGAGCTATCCTGATAAAAATGGTTTTCAAAAATTTATTCTACCGTTTTGTCGGCGTGATTGATATACATATCTCCACAAAATTACAACTCTCTAGAGTCAACAGTCTCCAAGCAAAACCTCGGACGGACGGACAGACAGACAGACAGACGGACATGACGATACTATAAGGGTTCCTTGTCAGATCTACGGAACCCTAAAAAATATAAAATGTCCGTATCTTAAATGAACTAGTCAATTAATTTTAACCTTTAATTTTAACTAATAATTTATAATTTGATACGAGTAAGTAAACATTAAAATGTTTAAATTTTTCTCAGAAGTCTGATAAGTACCTACCGATTGGTTTTCGATAAAATAGGCTCATACAAATTGTTGATTTACGACCTTTGGCCTCCGTAGCCGAGAGGCGAGTACGCCGTAGTTTAAATGGCGCCGCCATCTCTGAGGTTCCGGGTTCGATCCCTGGGTCGGGTCAATGTAGAAAAAGAACTTTTCTATATTGGTGCGGGTCTGGGTGTTGTGGTACCGTCGTTGTTTCTGATTTCTATAACACAAGTTCTTTAGTTTCTACCTTAGGATCACCAATGTAAGTACCTATGTGATGTCCAATATTTATTTATATATTATTTGTTCCCAGCTTTGTGATATTTATTTAGCTATATTTATCCGGTTCTTGTTTTCCAGTGGAATTATATTAAGTCCTTTTTGATTTTATAAATCTAGTTTAAGAAGACGAAATCGCGAGAAGAATGTAGGTAGTCAAATAATACACATATAAAGATTTCATTGTTTATTGTTACATTTATTTGTTCACTTAGAAGCAATACATATATTTTGGATAGATTATTTATTATCATGATAATAGGCAGGTTCGTTGAAAGTAGTGACGATATAATTTAGAATTAAATTATGAAATTTACAATTTAATACAGTACCTACTGTGATATCTTCAATGAAATATTGTATTCTTAGCCAAGCTAAATATAAACACATTTAATGCACATATATTCCGTTTATATATTATTAACTATAATATAGCACGGATAGCCGACCACTGCAGCACTGGTGCTACACAAATAAGTTAAATGCCACCAAAGTTATATGAAACGATTCACAATCGGTAATATAATTGTGAACTTCAGAAAAATATAATAATATCTAAGTACTTAAAAATAGTGAATTCGTTGCCTTATAAAGCGAAGACATTATCTAACTATTTATCAAAAAAGCAACAAAAAAATGGCAGTGGCACAAAAATATGTTTAACTCATCATAACTTTTGGCACATCTCAAAAACTTTATTTAAGGAATAATAAAAATAATTCCCATAGCCGATAATATACAAAGAACTCAATACATAAAATAAAACATGTATTATTCATTCAAACAAACAAACCGATAAAGCTTTAAAAACTGCGACCAAGCTTAAATGAAGGGAATTGTAAAAATTGTAATATAATTAGTAAATAGTTTGCCTAACTACATACATTTAATCAATCTTATGGCACCGTCTATCGCCACAGCGACTGCTGGGCTTCACACCTTGTACACATTTATCTTATAAACATTAACGTGAACTATTTAACAGTAATCTTTAATAACTAATCTATTTTGTATTGTCCTGAATGTTGAAATATCCTTAATACTAAAAGTTACAACATTAAATTTCAATAAAATCTTCACAAAAACCATTTAACGAATTTAATAATCAAAATCGATCATGCTAACGAAGTGAAATCAAAAGATTCACAAGATTTTGGATATCGATCCATATTTTTGGTTACAATTGACGCATATTTGGAACTTTGAAGGACTTAGTAAGGTAGATTATGTATAACGTTCACAAAATTGACCTTATAACAAAGAATTTCTTGAAGTCCAAGTCATCAAGCTCTGGAGCTGCAAAGAAGAAACACACCGTTACAAAACATTTTGGCGAACTAGACCTCAAATAATACAGGTTTAAAAAAAATTACTTCAAACGATTGCACTTTTGTGCAAATGCAAGGTGTTGTTTTACTAAGTGCGCCTTTTAAAAGAGAGGGCAAGTGTCTGTTGGCTATCTAAACAAATGTGACCTCAATAGGTAAATATTAAATTTGTGTTTAGCGGTCACCGCCAGTTTTACACTTTGCTTCATTTGTTATTAGTTCCATAAAGTTTCTTAAAAATACACTCATCACAATGGGACGGACGTCACGTCTTTCAAGAATCTATTAAAATTAGTCGGACTTCTAGTAAAAAAAACCGGTAAATAAAAAGTTATGTAGATATTAACTGCTTTGTTTAAAAGTGTTAGGAAAGACTTATTTTTAAGCCATATTAATGTTATTCATTAAGGGTGTATTGTATTGTACCTTAAATTTATAAAGAGCCACTCAGGCAATCATTGGATAATACGATAAAACTTCACTCGAGTGCACATTGATTTTCGTAAAAGATGTCTCACGGAATAAAAATTGTATCTTACGAGGTACGTTCGTCAGACGCATCATATATATTCATATAATCTTTACTGTTACTAAAATGCCAAAATGAAGAAAATTTCGATACAACTACAGTAAAATTATTGTACTATTCGAGCGCCAATTTTGGAAACTATAAATATTTTCTTTCTCTTTCCAACTGATTTCGCCGATTTTATAAATGGACAAGTGGATTCGAATACAATGTCTTGGCGGCACGTTACAGCTAATTACTAGTCAAAAAAGAAAATGATGAAAAATATAATTTAAATTACCCAGAAATATTGACATAATCTCAATTTTTGACTTCATGTTGACTTCTATTTAACATCTATCATAGTAAATATATATTAAGCATTTAGTACTACAATTTAGAAGACCACTGTTTTTAGTACTTATTTAATATTTACGTATTTGTATGAATAAAAAGATTATACTTTCAATAATATTATTAACTATTTTTAAATTAACAAATGTAATATGCACTGCCGCCAATGCGGCTTATCAGGTTTAATAATAATGAAACATTGTTCCACCTGAACATCGTGGAAATAACAGTGAACAGTTTTCATTTCGCTGACTTGGTAAATAAAGTGAATGCAACCAAGCGGGGCCTAAAATGAGTATCTTTTTACTACTAAAGCCAAACCTAAAATAGGTTTAACACTGTAACCCTATTGATTTTCTCTAAAATAAAATAATTCTTGTTTATATTTTTTTATTTAAATCTAAGGCTATTCTGCTATACGAGTATAATGTAGCCAAATCGTTACTAATTACGATTTTTTATTACGAAAATTATGGGTTTGCTATACATATACAAACAGCAGCAGCTCATGATAACAAACAGCTTTGCTTGAAAACTATCTCAACTTTATTTTGTTAGTGTTTAGCTGTCCGCGTTCACGTATAGAATTAATTCTTACAAAATAAGTTAAGAGAGGTACTTAGTTTAATTAGTTTCATGGGAAAATTTGTTAACACGAGTTTAAAAAAGCCGTATTTTACAGATGTTAGTGTTTCAAAAATATCTGCCGCGGCTGCTATGGATGAAGGTATCACTTATGACGTCATTATTTTTTTATTTAAAAAATAAGAATCAACTAAATGAAAATTTTGTTTTAAACCATCCACACCTGTCCAACTAGCCACAGAATAATTTCCTCTTACAACGTTCCGCGCTAGTTTGACAGGTGTGGATGGTTTTAAACAAAACGAAGATTCATATTTAGTTCATTATTTTAAAAATAAAAAATATATGAATTCCGGGGCGTAAAATTTCATCACCATCGTCATATAAATAAGTAATACTTTAATCAGAGTTACATCTGGTTCTTATTGGTTCTTGTATACAGGGTTATTTTAAAAATCAACAACCTCGCACGACTAGATAGCTAACATCATAATACACCAACATTTGTTCTACGACTTTTAAATTTTTAACACATTTACTTTCATACAAAAACAAATATTAACTTAGTTTTGTGTTTTTATCTCTATGCGGATCGTCTTTGGTCATCTTTTTGTATGCATGGAACATCGACTTACAAATATCACGACAGTACAATATAAGCTTGGAAAGTTATTTTTAATTAACGTATTGAGTTATGATAAAATTCGTAGAACAAATGTTAGTGTTTATGATGTTAGCTATCTTTTTACCCACCTTTAAAGTAGATGCAGTCCATAGAGTTAATATCTAGTAAAAGTGCGCTAAATATAGGGACGGCGAAAGGGCCAGGCACAGGCCAAGGCTAAGGCTAGGTCTAGGATGGGAGTTGAAGTGGTAGCGAGGGGGAGGGGATTCGAACACTTCGACTTCTTCGAAAAAGGGGTAAACGTCAGGGAACATTGAACTAGGGATCCGAGGCAGCGTGAAAGTTAATGAAAGCAATGATTTTGTTAGTTAACATTATAAATATTTTAACATTAGTGTAAGAAGTGGTATTTCGGTATGTGTAAATGCACAGACAAGCACAGTAGCGGAAAGGCCACCGTACACCCGTAAAAGTCGTGTAACATAATATCATTAAAGTCATCATAGTTTTATGCTCACTTGGGCTGGATACACTGCTGTCTAAATCCACTTTATACAAGCTGATAGATCGATATAGATAGGTAGATAGATTTAAAATTAATCAGGCCTGAGGATATGTTGCTTACATCTCTTTATCGACTAAAGAAGACTTGATATTACTCAAACGGTTAAACAGATTTTCATCAATCATAGTTAAGAACTATTTTGAACACCTCATCTCGAAATTTCAAATATAAATAAAAACTAATTTAAAATCGGTTTATTTGTTTGGGAGCTACGATTTACACATTATTATGTTTTCGACCATTAGGTATTGTATTGTAAAAAAATACATAGGTACGGGTAATAAAATTAAAACCTCCCAAATTATTACACAATTTAAAAGGTCTTACTTAATCAGCAGCAAACAAAAAGCCAGAGAAATAGTCTCTAACGTCATCTGCAGATAATTACCACCAAAAATATAAAAATCCCGTTAACATTACCCAGCGTAAAATTTATATCAAACGCATAAGGTCCTTTACCTAATTAAAAGCCAAGCCGATAATTCATTTTATGATAAAACTATAAAACGGTGGCTCAGCCGCGGAAATCCTCGAGTGCCGAACCCACATGTGCTTAATTCATTATTTTTTCCGTAATAGTAGGGATAATACAATAATGTATTAATTTAGAGGATTAATATCTTAGTAAATGATAATGCATGCATTCACCTCGATCGATCGGTGTTTGATGTCTAGTTCGGATCAATTATTCAGAAAAAGATCCTGTTTTGAATGAGAGATCTCTCATTCAAAACTTTGTGTCTGCCCTTGGCAAAATTTTGTGCCTGGTATTAGTTCAGGACAATAGGTGAGTTGTCTGGCCAGTCTGGCGGTTAATTATTTATTTAAAAAATGTTCTTGTTTATTTCCGAAAATTTTATTTAGTCATTTCTTGCCACAAAATAATATATTTTGGTAAAAGAAAATTTGCTATTATAACACTTATATTCATTGCAAAGCCGGTAAGCGATACGTAATCTGCTTCAAGAAGTCGATTGATACAGAGAATTTGAAATTATAAACCCGAATAAATGGCTTCTACTGCGGAAAAAAAACTAGAATATTTTTTGCAAATCTTTCATTTCCAAATTTCTCGTAAGTACTTATTCAGTACGTTACTCGTAATAGATACAGCTGTACGGGACTCTATTTATAAAACTCCGCTGTCCGTCTGTCATCTGTCACCACAGTTGAAATTTCGCTTTTTAGATAGTGGTGCGGAACACTTCGTGCGCGAGTCCGTCTCGCACTTGGCTGGTTATTATTTTTGATTTTGTTGTGGTCAGTGTAACGACCATACCCTTTCAAATCAAAGTATGATTTAAGTAATTAATAAAATAAATATTAAATGTTTCTCGTCAAATTATTTCTAACTAAAAAGGGCAACATATTAAACACCATGCTTTCTTCGTAATTTTTAACCAAAACCCTAATAAAACAAGCTTTTAACAGCGGATTGACCGGTATGGACAGTTAAACAATAAAAATAGAAAGATGAAACTTTTAGAGCGTTGCGTGAACGCACGTGGTTATGTTTTGCGGCTGTCGTTGGACATAAGATGCGAAATCGTGGGAAAAGACATTAACAAAAAGCTTTTGAAAATAAGTTTTAAGTAACAACCACAACAACAAAAAGTGCACCTATAAAAAAGGGAGAAACCTGCATTTGAAACAAAAGGACAGTGGACGCACATTTTAGCACTTAGGGTGATACACCCATGTGCAATCCATCAATTTGAACAATATTTTAGAAACTTCATTTTTTGTAAGAAAAGGACAGTGGACGCACACCTTAGCACTTAGGGTAATACACCCATGTGCAATCCATAAATTTGAACAATATTTTAGAAACTTTGGTTTTTGTAAAAAGGGCAGGATAGGCCGAAATTCGTCACCCCACCACATTCTGGAAGCATCGTAGTGCTTGGGTATAAGAGGGACTGACGGAACAAGGAGCGGGGCTTTTTAGTTGGGATAGGGTTCGATTTGCATCATGTAGATGCCCGTGTGTGGTCTACGGGAGAGTCCAAGGAGGAGGTAAGTTGGAGTGGACAGTCAGATTTGGGCGGTCTGACGTAGACGGTCCGAATCGTGTTCGCGTGTGTCCCAAGAAAAGATGCAGAGGGGTAAGTGTTTTGATTATTACAAATTCCTTTCGAAAATATTTAAATTAAAATATTTAAAGACACAGTAACTTTTAAATTGTGATGACGATCATGATGTTGATGCTGATGATAAAGTATTTAATATTGAATTATTTAAAACGTCATTATAATATTTTACATAATTCTCTTGTTTTTCGTAATTTCTTATCAAAAGGAATTTAGCAACTTTTTTTCATGTCCTCATAGAAAGCAAAATGGGATTTAATTTGATATGATTTAAATAATAATAAATATAACGTAAATAATTGATTTAAATCATAACTACTTATTTCACAGATTTAATGCCAAATGAATTTAAATAATGTTTATTTTGTAGCTTGGTTATTTTGATTTTAAAGATTGACATGTTGTTTGCTATTAATTTACCTAATTTCGATTATTGGGTAACATTTTGTGTGCATTGATTTTTTAAATATTGGTTTGAACCCATTTTTAATTTCATGATGACATGGTGCATGCTAATTTTATTTGACTTTTTTTGTGTTTTATTTTGAGTGTTTATTTGTGGTACCTAAATTAACGCGGACTACTTAAAGTTCATCTTATGTGTTAAAACTCTTTGAAAATATTTAATGGGTTTTGAATATGATTTACGTATCAAAACGTTTATTAATTGATGATTTAGTGCTCATTAGAGCCATTAAACTTTGACATATTTCTGTGGTAAATCAAAGGTCATTTGATCTTGTTTTACATAAAAACAACCTTATTTTTTATTTAACAAATAAAGACTATCGTTTATCTTTTAAATGTTTGCTCGATTATTGAGCCAATTTACAACAAAACAACTTTGAAATCTTCATTTTACATTTTACTTATCATTATTTTACGTTTAAGACTACGCATATTTGACCTATAAACCTTTACGTTTACCAAATTGACTTACTTGATCTATTTTAACTAACGTTTGGAGAAATATTGAGTTCTCATAGATATCATAATTTTATTGTAGATAACTACAATTAGGTAGACAGGTATACGTTCTGACGTTGAGACATCTGACATCAAAAACAAACAAACTTAATTATTTTTTATTGTAGGTGGGAAGTAGGTAGGGTACAGTTAGAATTATACGTTTCTTTGTAGGGTTCTAGGTTCGTAAATAAGTAGTTCAGGCAGAGGTACCGTTAGGTAGGAGTAGGTACCCCTTTTTCCTTAATAACCTATCCTTCCTAATACCTGTTCCATCCTACCTTCTAAAAATAGCTTCATTTGTTTAGGTTTACCGTTGTAGTAATTAGGTAGTTAGGAAATGGGCTATTTTTAGGGATCCTTATACAAAATCCTATATCCATAAAACTGAGAGAAGAATTTAATAGAAGTTTTGAGATTATTTTAAAATTAAAATATTTTGTAAATCTTGTAATTCAAGGGCCATAATTTTAAATTCAAAATAATACTGGTTGATGTGGGAGTATCTATGACTTCACATAGGACATAATGCAGATTTCAGGACCCGGTCTTATACGAGTTGTCATAGATACTGTCTGATCATCTTGGTATTGTATTGAACTAATTAAAACATTAAATCATAAGTAATTCACTGCTCACTTCCGACTGCCAAGGATAGGCTACCAAGGGTCAATTTTACAACATTTATTTCAAATTCAAAATAATACTAGTTGATGTGGGAGTATCTATGACTTCACATAGGACATAATGCAGATTTCAGGACCCGGTCTTATACGAGTTGTCATAGATACTGTTGGATCATCTTGGTATTGTATTGAATTAATTGCAACATTTATTTCAAATCCAAACGATTTTGATTGATGTTGATCCATCTGACATTACTTGGTGTCATGGATATTGTCAGGTCAATCTATATTTCATATAGAGGGGTTTAGTATAAATATTTTGCTAGTCGGAAAATAATCAGAATCTTTAATCTAAATAATGCTGGTTGATGTGGGAGTATCGATGACTTCACATAGGGCATAATGCAGATTTCAGGACCCGCACTGAAAAAAATCGGATCTAATCAAGTGCAATTTTAACTTGTTTAAAAAAATGTGACGTATTTAATAAACAATATGTAGGAAATAACAAAATACAAATGTTTCCATCTATTAAGCTGATGGATAACATATTTAACTTAGTCCAATTTATCACAAGGACTGATTAAATTAACAAAATAATTAATTAAAATTTGCGCAAACAAGGTAGTGTTTGAAGTAAATAGGTAATGTGTCGAATTAAACAACAAACGATAACTATTATAAAATTACATTAATAAATACGATCAAGTTGTGTGATCTTATTTATCAAAATATTTGATTCATATGAATACAATTAGGTCATTACAACAATCACATTAATTGATAGCTTGATACCCTTTTTTTCCTGAGTGTTGCCATTTATAGGAAATTTATACTAATTGTGAAAAATCACCTACAAAAATTATGCTTTATTTTCTAGGTTGAAAGTAAGTTATAATTTTTGTGAAGGTGAAGTAAATAATCCTAATTACTATTACGATTACGAACTAAGATATTATAGTATATAATATATTTATAATAATACCACACTGATCACATTTCACGTCGTAACGAAGCAATTTTATATTATGTACGTTTTATTTCAGTGGATATACACTCAGAGGCATAATTATGTTAATTTCATACTAAAACAGCTGCAAATTATGTTACAATGTGCACTTTTTACCGTGAAAAAACATCTCAAGCGTATATGAATCCCTCCATACCAACTAAAATTTACAATGTGTACATATACAACGAACAAAGAAGATAATATCTTCTTTATATTCGAAAGACATCCATGGCTTGATTTTTTAAAATGAACAATAGGTACCTAGGTGCACTTGGAAACCTTAAGTATGTCATACTTCTTTTCACAGCGGAGGAACTTCTTTTTCTCGCGATTTATTTGTGCTTTTGATTTGAAGCCATACTTTTTTAAAAATGTATTATTGGCCGTTTTTAGGTTCCAATGCCAGCAAATCTTTATAGTGGAACCACAGACCAAAACCCGAAAAGGCCCACGTTGCAGACCTAATAAAAGCAAACTACAGATTTAAAATCTTCACAGATATTTTACTGTTGCTGCTGTTCCAACAAATACTTACCAAAACTATAAGATTAAAATCAAAGGGGATCTTTTATTATACGAGAAATTACATTTCTCGGTCCATTTTTTAAACCCTCAGTTGACAGGGTCGTTAACAAAATATGTACTTACCTATTGCTTTATCTGCTATTCTAATTTATTGTTATTAAAAGTCATTTTTTCGGTTTATGAATAATTTATCTTGCATTTTAAGATTTAAAAGTAGAAAACCGAACATTATATGGCAACACTTTATTAAGCGCGGCCGCGGCCGGCGCCGGCAGAACCGGGCAAAAAGAAAGAAAGAAGTTACAAGTTTTAAGTTGATAGCCGTTGATGTGTGTTCGAAGTGAACAAGTGCAAATTTAAATATAACTGCGGTTTCGATTACAATAAATAGTAATGGACAAAGTGGCTGATCTTTTGACAGCATGGGAAATACCAGAACTGATCCCAACGTTTGCAAGTAAGTAATTCATATAAGTGTTTTTTTACTGCAATAGTCACTTTGTTCTATGTTAACGAAAGTGATGTTTTAGAGGTAGACTTATTCTCTTGGATTTTCGTCTCAGCCACTTTTCGGTCAAATGTTCATCTTGTATTGCCATACACGATGGCGAATAATTAGGTACCTATAGCTATAATACTGAACCTAACTACTACGTTACGTACGCATTGAGCGGTTGCGGTTAGCCGCGGTTCGGCGATTGATCAACCGCCTAACCGCGCTGTTGCTCGTGTGAGATCGCCGTTCGAGTCGCTTTGAATCTCACAAGGCGATCTCACACGAGAAACAGAGTTGTTAGCGGTTTGTCAACCGCACCTCGCGGTTAGCCGCTTGGTTCGGCGGTTGCTTAACCGTCTTCCAACCGCCGAACCACGCGGCTATCTCCATCGCTAACCGCAACCGCAGCCGCCGCTCAATGCGTAAGTAAGTATGTAGCCTAAACTAGGCAACTGACTAGGCCAGGGCGCATGAATTTAGGAGGGAGGAGTGCGAAGCGAAAGTAGCTTGTCAACGATGCTTCTAAAAGCCAAACATTGTTTCAATTGTAAGTGTTAGGTATGTTAGTGGCAAACATGACTTATTCTAGTGTTTGATTTGTCAAGCTGTCAAATCACTTCTGACAAATTTTAAATTTCTACTTTCTTTCTAAAATAGCCAATACTGTGTGTACCTATTCAATCTACAACTTATATAAGTACCTAGCTAAAGCTGAGTAGCATTTTCTGACAGTGAACCTTTGGGTCATGTAGAAAGTTAAGTTTAGAGTTTAGACACGGTGAAAGAAATGAGAAACAAAATTTATTAATAGGTACTATTAACAAGCAAATTATGATAAAAAGTAAAAAAGGTACCTATACTTTCACATTACACATATAACAAAGGTGCTAAGAATGAAAAATGTATTTCTACCTAAATATTAAACACACAGGTAGCATAGTACACAGGTAATAGACATTTATAACAAATTACAATACAGAGAAACTTGAGATGTAGGAGATGAATTAAGGTTTTTGTTTAGCTTAACTATCATCCCATTTGATTTTAACATGTAAGTAAATATCTATGTCAGAAATGATTACCTGTGGAGTAATGAGTGTATTAGCATATACCTACTTACAGTAATATGAGCAAAGTGATTGTGAGTTATTTATTAATTTAAATTTTTTTTTTTTAGAAAATGGAATAACTGTAAATTCTTTATCAGCTTTAAATGTTGAGGAAATAAAGGAACTGATACCACTTATTGGGCCAAGAGCACTTTTATACGAAGTTGGAAGGTTTGGTTGAAAACAGTCAACGAAGAAAATGCTATCATCTGTGAAAACATAGAGGAAGTTGACTTTTCCAGTTGCAATATATCTCTGAGTGTAAGTATCTTTTTAAATTTTATGCATGTGACCAGTAAGTATATCTGTACTTTCCAATTTTAAAATAAAAAAGTAATGAGTATATTAGCATATACCTACTTACAGTAATATGAGCAAAGTGATTGTGAGTTATTTATTAATTTAAATTTTTTTTTTTAGAAAATGGAATAACTGTAAATTCTTTATCAGCTTTAAATGTTGAGGAAATAAAGGAACTGATACCACTTATTGGGCCAAGAGCACTTTTATACGAAGTTGGAAGGTTTGGTTGAAAACAGTCAACGAAGAAAATGCTATCATCTGTGAAAACATAGAGGAAGTTGACTTTTCCAGTTGCAATATATCTCTGAGTGTAAGTATCTTTTTAAATTTTATGCATGTGACCAGTAAGTATATCTGTACTTTCCAATTTTAAAATAAAAAAGTAATGAGTATATTAGCATATACCTACTTACAGTAATATGAGCAAAGTGATTGTGAGTTATTTATTAATTTAAATTTTTTTTTTTAGAAAATGGAATAACTGTAAATTCTTTATCAGCTTTAAATGTTGAGGAAATAAAGGAACTGATACCACTTATTGGGCCAAGAGCACTTTTATACGAAGTTGGAAGGTTTGGTTGAAAACAGTCAACGAAGAAAATGCTATCATCTGTGAAAACATAGAGGAAGTTGACTTTTCCAGTTGCAATATATCTCTGAGTGTAAGTATCTTTTTAAATTTTATGCATGTGACCAGTAAGTATATCTGTACTTTCCAATTTTAAAATAAAAAAGTAATGCGAGTAATGAATTAGGTTACTTAAATAATTCCAACAAATATAAAACAAGTGTGTTTGTTTAGACATGTTATGTACCTAATTATGTAAGTATTATTGTTTCTTAAAGTAAATGATACTTTTAAATATAAAAACCAAATTATCATGACGTTTGTGGAATTATTTTAGGTCCCAAAGTTATTGCGAAAACAATTTTTATATTATGTATTAAATATTTTATTGTGCTTTTTCATGTTCAATCTGACCGTTAAATTGTCTTCATGGTAAGTATGGGTGTAAAGTAAATCATTTACTTTAATGGAGCTGACTGACTTGGAAATAAATAATATTTTTGTTTCAGGCTCTTCAAGATATAAATATTTTGCAAGAGCAAGAAACACAGACCACAACACCAAAAAAAATTTTTTCAAATGAAACCGAAACAACTCCTCCACACAAAACTGTATCAGAAAATGTGAGTTTTTTGTTAATTGTGAAGCCAAATTTATTTTTATGAAGTATATAATAGTTTACTTGATTTATTTATCAATCTTTTTTTTATTTCAGGTGGAGTTATTACAATTATTAAAAGAAAACTTTGAAGCAACATGCTTAGTTCAATATGTGGGAAAATCTTTACGGTATAAAGCCGGCATGATATTGATTTATTCTTCAAGTCCAGATGATTTGTTAAAGTTTTTTAAATTAATCGATGTGTATTTATTTAATTCATGTGAGTTAATTTTAAAAGGTATATTATTTGACACTTTAGATTTTAATGAACACTTTCAGGCATACGAAGTTGAAGAGCCTTTAAACCAAAAAATCGTTACCAAATTACAAAGGGATTTAGAATCCCCGGTTCCTTGTAATATTAATAATGTTACTTCTAAAAATTTTATAACACTGCGCAGTCAGGGCTGAGCAATAATAGACTGATTAAAGTGACATGTTACCTAACATTAAATTGTACACATGTTGTAAATATATTTGAATTGTTGTTGATTTGTTTAAAAAGTTTGAAGTGTTGTAAAATGTTGCTTTGTTACAATTATTTTTGAATAAAGACTAATTACGTGATATTAAATGGTATGTATTTCATTTGTAATTTAAAACAATAATGTTAAGTCCAAGTATTTATAATTATGATGTTTCGTGTTAATTAATTACAGTAAGTGGCGCGAGTGACTCCAAACGCCTCTCTATGTACACTCATATACAATGTGCTTCAGACCACTTGCACATGCAACTGAACTTTAATCTATGGATCTTTATGCCGAGCGTCACACGGAATACCTGTCCTGGGACCGTACCATGAGCTATTATAGCAGGCCTGCTTTAATAGCTCATAGTAAGAGCTCAGAACAGCACTATCTGACGCATCGTTTGACTATTTTCTAAACAAAATATGTCAAATGATCCGTCCGATAGGCTATCCGTAACTTATTCAGATGTGGTAAAACAGGCCCTAAGCATCAGTCGCAGCAGTGTGACACCTATTTATCAGTCGATCTGCAATCGCATTGCAAACGCATTTTGTGTGAGTGTGATAAGAGTGAAGTATGGAGACCACTAGTGCCACTAGCGACCACTGTTCCACATTTTAAACAAGTTATATATTTGGACTAAACATAACACCTAGTGGATCCCAACACATATACTCGATGAATGTGATAAAGGATTTGTATAAATCATACAAATTGAATAGTAACATCAATATACTAACTTAATGGAACAAAGTAAGGACACGTTGGATCTAATGAGGTAACGTGATTAATCTTACATAGATCTTCGATCAATTTGAACACATAACTTTGTTGATGTTACACATTTTTTTTGTTAAATTAATAAATATCAATTATAACGTTGATCATTATTGTTAGTAAGATTAATCAAATTTCAGGATTAAATACATAAAAAAAGTTGGTTAAATGAATAAAGATAATTATTACTATCACCAACTTCATCATCACTGCTAACAATTAGGCATTATGAATTTAATCAAGGGCTTGATCTATTCTACTAAAAGGTTAGTTAAATTGGCAGTAATTCTTGATTATTTTTTTATCAAGATGGCTTGATAACCAGCATCAAGTTGCTTTATGCGAACGTATTTAAATAAGTATGTTGATTAAATTGAACAATATTTTGATTTAATTAATCATATTTTTTTTTCAGTGCGGTCTTATACGAGTTGTCATCGATACTGTTGGATCATCTTGGAATTATATTGGACTAAAGGATTCAGATTATTTATTTAGGTAATTAATTTAAGGACCCCGAACCCTTGGTTGACTTATCATGCAGTCAAATAGGTAGATTTTAGTATGTCATATTAAATTCTTTAACTCAGTTGGTTCCTTAGTTGCGCATAATTACGCTAATTGCGTTTTGTTTCAGATTTAGGTCCTATTCCTGGGGGTGGCAGATTGTATTGGCGATAATTGTTTATCTCATGGCCACCACTCCTGGTGAGCGTTTGGTGTTCTCCCCTCGGGGCGTTCTTTTTCCTCTTCCTTGAATGCGCACAAACCCATGAAATTCTCGAGAAAACTTGATTATAACATCCACGTACCTCTAAAAGAATTTGGTTTACTACTATTAACACAACGTACGGTCCTACCATTTAAACTAGACGATCACACAGCCAATTTAAATTATCACAGCCAAACGTTATTAACGTGGTCCGTTTCGATCTCAATTAATTATTAAATTTCATATATTTTTTAGAGTCAGACGAAGGTGGTTAGTTACATCAGATTGCATCATGAATGATATTATTTGGATTTTATGGTCGCATTTTCGTACTTTCGTGCTTTTTGGTAGTTACTATCTATTTACTAAGTCTAATGAGTCAAAGTCGGTAAGGTAGAATTAGTTTTACTGCAGATAAATGAATGATTAATAACTAATAACTCAACTTACCTGCAAGGTCAAATATTTACAAAAATCTTGGTGACAGGTAAATATATCCTCTATTTCCTATACTTTCAGAAAAGAAGATAATTAATGAACCCCTTTCATTAATTAACTTCTTTTCAGGAAGTGATCCTAATGATCAAATACAACAACGTTGATTAAGAGACGAAAATCAAAATCCCATAAAAGCATTTACCCATACAAATCGTACCTGACCTGCCATGAAGTATGAATAAGTGTTTTTATAATTATATTTGATTCCCTGCAAAATATCTGATCAGCTGTTTAAACCCATAAGGGTTTAACGAAAAAAGTTAGGTTATTTTTAATATTTACTGCCTACTTAGCCATTTTCTAAATTTTACTTTTTGCTGTTGAACTATTTACGTAACTTGTCTACTAGTGTTTTTTTCATGTTTATAAAAAATATTTTAATACATAATCATAAAGCTCTAAACAAGGCGATAGTTCATAATCTTTTTAGACTTCCTACCCGCGTATAATCTTATCAGTTACCTTCTTACTACTTCGCTGTATTGCGTTGGTGTTGGCAGGGTGATAGGTCTAATTAGTAGGTATTAAACAAAATTATATTTAACATGTCCGGCACAAGCGTTATTCTCTTTATGAAGCCATTTATTTTAGTGTATACTTGACATGTATATGGAATGTTATTTGGGAAAGAATGTCCAGATTATCAAGATTTGTCCCGAACATAGCATGGAAAATGACTTCCGAGGTTTTGAGGACATCAGCACCTGATCTTATTCTGAATTTTAAATTACCTTCGATTATTGTATTGTATAATTTCATCATGGGTGCCCCTGAGAAACTCCAGATCTCAGCACATTTAGGATAGGACCACATGATTTTTATTAGAAGTAGAGGAAAGTATATCTTCTGGGTGGATCTTGCTGTCGTCATAATTAATATGTCCCCTAATTCCCTTAATATGCCAGCTACTGAACCACATCCACAATCTCCCGAGCATTTGTAAACTGTTCATCAACGCATTAGACAATTTAGTATGATATTTGTCCTCCATTGTCAAAAGGATTGCTTGTGTTAGTGCTCCTAGACTTCTAATTATGCCTGTTCTTCTTTCTGGAGCTAATGTTATTCCATGTAGCAACGGAACAGAACGGAAACAAGGCCGTATTGTGAAATACTGTGTGTCAAGTCCTTTTCATTAGGTTGCCAGCCTGCTGCCTTTCCTTTGGAGTCTCTTTTAACAGTTCTTTTAGCAACTGCAGTTCTAACCTTGAATCTGGTAACCCCTGTTCTAACTTCATCAAATAATGCTTTAAAAACTGTCATCAATTCTACGATGGGAGTAGCCACCAAGAAATCTAATTCTATCTTTTTTGCTTTTATTTCTTCCACGATTGCCTGAATGGCTATTTGTGTTCCCATGACATTGGATATGTACGCCTTGTATTTCAAATGACCGGAGTTATCATTTTCTTCCTTTCTCAAACAAGTAAAAACTGTCATGAGAACTCCTGCTATTTCATCAGAGACTTCAATATCAACAACCCCTGTAGCGAGATCTCCTTGAATTTTCGCTGCGTTCACTGGGCTGACTGTCTTACTTATTATTATGTCAACTATTTAAAACAATTTGTTAATTTCTACGTCCCTCTCCTTATTATTTTTGTCTGCCTCTACATCCATCATATGTATCCAGCCTCATCAAGCTATACATTGTATAGCTTGATGAGGCTGCCCCCTCAGTAAATATGAAGAATATTTATTATTCAAAATATTCCACTATAAGTCGATAGCAAGTATTATATTTCCGACAAATAATCTTTAATCAAAGTAATGAATTTGATTTGAAATCGAATTAATTGCTTTCACGTTGAAAATATTATGGCAATGTAGTAACTATTAAATTCCGTTTCAGCTGAAATGAACCAATTTCTGGAATTGATATCGCAACTCGTGTCCAGTGCATAACAGACAAAGAGCAATTCAATCATTTGCGCAATATCAAATTCAAATTCGTTATTAAAATAGCTGTCAACCAAACAATGTACAGAGTGTTTAATTTTAAACAACAACAATTTAACATTTTATTCATCGAATGTAAAACCATGTAAACAATACATAAATAACATAATATAGTTTGTATAACATAATACCTACATTATCTGGTAAAAAAAAACTGTATGATCCTTTAATTAAAGTATTCTATTAGTAATAGTTGCCTTTAGTCCCATTACGTCTTCTATATTAAAATTTCCACTGTATCAAAATGTCCACAATATCGAAATGGTCACTTTAAAATGTCCTATTATCAAAATGACCACTGCACCAAATTGACCACTTTATCAATATGCCCACTGTATCAAAACGTCCAAAGTATCATTATGACCACACCTCTTAAATTCTGCTTTATTATTTACAACTTTTAAGTGTCTATATACAGTGCAAAAAGTGAATATCGAGAAAACAAATAACAACCAAGAAAACACCTTACAATCGAGAAAACAATTAATAACAACCAGGAAAACAAATGAAGATTAGAAAAACAAGTGACTATCGAGAAAACAAATGACAAACAGTAAAATAAATTAAGATGTCAGTTCCTGTTTTTCATCTGTTTACTCGATTGTCACTTGTTTTCTTAATCTTAATTTGTTTTCCTGATTGTCATTTGTTTTCCGATGCTCACTTCTTGGAAGTTATATCCCTTCTGTTGAGGATCCACATTGAGAATTTGTATGCGATGTGAGCAGAGTATGATGTGCTGACATCCAAGACCCTGGGCACGTAAGGTAGAATAGTCTCTTGAGTAGGCTCTATGTGAAGAATTGCTGTTGGTATAGGAACCCCTTTTATAAGTAGCTCCAGAGAAAATGTTTCTGGCGATATACCAATAATAATTCATCATAATCTCGAAGTAAAGAATTAACTTCCTTGTGTTACGAGATACCAGACAATGTTTAGCCCCGGCGATAACCGCAGTACCATACATGCAATTCAAATACTTATATGATTTGATTTTGATGTACAGACAACAGTTCGTCAACCTACCACAAAATGACAATTTTTCTCAATTAAGAGTGATATTTCTCAATAATACTTGTCCGACTGTATCCTCTGGCTCAGTGTCAGGGTCCATTGTTATTCAATTGTTATCTTATTTTCCCTAGCATTTGATCGGTATAAACATTTTTCTTTTTCTTTGGTTTTCAATCCTAACTCAAGGGCATAAAGTTCAAAATATGATGGCATCTATTCGGCCACCACTGGTTAAAGGTTTTAAGTTAAAAATCAGTTTGAAGACACTTACTTTTTATAGTAGGCGGTTCCAGCACACACAGTCTCGTGCCAATTTAGAAAATATCGTTTTTTTAATTGACTCCAACCGGGAACAAAGATGTAGCAAGCTTAAGTGGCTGTGGCCACATTTGTCCGAGAACCGATGAAAGGTGGAGTAAACGGGTTCTCGTGTGGAGACTACGCCTTGGCAAACGTGGTGTATGAATCGACAGCTCGATGGACCGACGACTATAGCAAGATGGCTGGCAGTGGCTAGATAAAAACCGTGCTCTTTGGAGGAGGGAGGCTTACGTTCAGCAGTGGACAACAATAGACTGACATGATGGGAACAAAAAACAAAGGGTTCAAGGTGAATTACCGCGCCAATACTCTAATGACGTAGTAAAAACCTGTCAAGAAAATTTGACACTCTTGTATTATAAGATGATTTATTGCCTGTTATAGTTTCGACCGTAAAATATAATCAGTTTTATATTATTTCACTGCATTGTATGGTATCTCGTCGGATATTAAAGTTACTCGCTTTTAAGTTACTAAAGTTTAAAGGATAATGTGCCAAAATAGAACTTATGAGAAATGAATTTTAAAAGAACATATTTGCCTTGTTTTTCATGTCAGGGTTGACAAAAATAACCTATTTAAAATCTTTATTTACATCATATTCTTAAATACTTATTCCTATTTTTGTGAAGAGAAAATAAATAAATTTATTTTAAAGAACTTGCATTTTTTCCATATTTTCTAAGTATGAACTAATGGACGTTGAATTAATCACGATTATTAGCCGGTATAAAATATTGAGCAAATTAGTGAGTTCGACAGCCTTCCTTTTACGAGTAGTCTGTGTGTCTGTTCATTTTTATTCTTTAGTTTTGTCTGTTTGTTTGTGTGTTTATTAGCATACTCACTTTCTGCACCGCTGCGTGTTTCTGCCTGTGACTGCGACGCGGCCCAAGTTGATGCCTCGGTCGGCGTTCATCAGCTCGATCTGTTCCACGCACCCAGTCAGACCTGGGTACCGGTTCACGTTCAAACTGTCTGGTATACCGCCTGTAACAAAATCAACACTGAAGTTCCATCGGACCATAGTCATCAGCCCCCCGATTCAGGACCCTTCGATAACAAATACACAATCCTTAAATCACGTGACACCAATGCGTATTATATTGTCACGTGGATTTCGGTCGAAAATAATAAGTTCTGAATCGGGGGCCAGGTTTTTCATGAGATAACTTGAGGCTTACGCTATTTAAAGCTATTAGAGGGTAGACATCAGTTTACAGCTAGAACCGGGCCGTCTGCAGTCTAGTCTAGTGTTTTGCGCCCCGGAATACTTACAAAGCCAGGCGGTTGCAGGTTCTAATAATTTAATTACGTAATTGGTAAAATTGTTATGATGAGCACTAGCATTTGTGTAATTTTATGGATATTATAAAGCATGTTTATCCGTTATCTGATTGCCAAATTACAAGCTTTGCTTAGTTTGGGTATTTGTAGATAAATTTATTACCTTGTTTTATTTAGCTGAACGGTAGTTAAGATGTCTTGAGACTACCTCTACTTTTGTGTTCCAATTTTATAAAATCGATACTAGTTTTACGACTGGTTCTTTTAGAAGATGTAAATTAATGAACACAACTGTACTTCATCTTCTGTTGCAAAATTAATAATAAAAACAGCTGTGTTTACTTAACGTCTAAACGTCTATTGTTTTTTTTTTAACAAAATTAATGTCAGGCATTTTTTTTCACACTTATACGATTCACCACATCTACCTATACAATGTGATATGGGCGGTACTTCTTACCCGTTAAGGCTAAGTTCGATATCTAATTTTATTGACAAAAAATGTAAGTTGGGGTCAAAACTTATACCTGCATAAAAAAAAAATTCCGAAACAGTAAACACCAGAAATGAAGTTTATGGTCAGTTAGTCTGTTCTTTAAGCTATCTTGTGGTATTTCTTTCATGTTTCTACGACACCTAAAACCTCCGCCCCTATCATATTGTATACAAGTAGTCCTATTTTACAGTGTTCTGGCCGGCGTAATTTAGGCGTATTTAATGCCAAACATCTAAATAGACCATTGATAAAGATAATCTATTGGACCCATTTTACTTGAGTTTCTTTTTCTTTGAAATTATTTTAAACAGTCTTCACATATAACGATAAAATATATTTTAAATAAGCTTATCTCAAAAACAACAACATGCTGTTAGTATTTAATCGTTTAACACAAAAACTTAACTAACAGTTCAATAATTTTATACACACATTTCTGCAAAGATATGCCAAGATTGTTTAGAATATTCGCCATCCAACCAAAGATAAACTTAAGTACTTATCGCAATATTCCGTTTGCGACTACTGATTTTGAAATATAATTTTAAAAAGAATGAATACAAAGCAGATTTTCTTTAAAAAAGGGTTTCTGAGTGACAATATACGAGTACACACAATACAAAACTGTAAATAAAAATTAAGACAGTTTTTCACTTTTCCGGTACTTATGTCATTGTTATAAATCGGACAGGAAATCTATTAAGAGGCTCTAATAATATAGCAGCCTGTCATTGCATTTAATCCGACACACTGATAAACTATCTCCAAGGCGATGGTTCAATATCCGGACGTAAACTATTATCCATCGCCGAATAATAGGTATAGCTAAATCCAGAGCAGGTTAATTAATAGAGGATACCCCACTGTTCGACCGTGCGACGGTTCTAAAGCGAAAACCGCTGACTACATACGTCATCTAGGTACACAACACGGCGAGTGAAACCGATCGATGGCATTTTGAAGGGGGTCTGACTGCCTATAATTTTGCGCGCCGGTGAGCGTGGACGTGCACTAATTAAGTAACATAATACAAACATCCTAGGACTATTGTAACCTGCTCACATGAAATATGTAATCATTAGTATATGTTGTGTGGAGGAGTGTGATTTTCAATCTAGTGACAGCTTGTTATATTGGTAATTTAGGATCTTAATAATCATGTTCTAACAATTCGTGTGTTAGGTAATTTTTCCTTGATTCGAGCTATTAAATAATGATCCAGAAAAAAAAATTCGTCGATGTGTGAATAGCCTGTATTTAATAAAAATAAAATGACACAAGATCATTCTTGTAATATCCAAGTAGCGCCATTAGACTGCGGGAAAGTCACCGCCCCGAGTTTCTGACGGATTAGTCCACAAGCGTCCTTAGTGCAAGTTGCACAAAACAATCAAGTCACTTAAATCGATAAGAAGTAATACAAATTAACATTGACTTTTCGATCAAAGTAAGTAAAGTAAGTGACGCGCTTATTTAGTGGAATTCGCAGTAAGCCCATTCGTTTTCTACTCAGGGGACTTGTTAACTGTAGCAAACGACACAAACAGAAACAACATCTAAAAAATAAGGGAAATGTCTATGTTTCTAATTCGACAAAACAAACATCTAGTTCGATTTTCTTGATTGATCTTGAACATGATTTGGTCGGATCGATATTGAAATAGTGTCATTCAAATAATACTTTCACTTACACATAAATATTTGGCAAACTTGTACGATAGCGCGCTAAGCATTGCTAGACATTTCTGTTTTATTAATTTTACAGGACAATGTTTTAAGATAACTACGTGTACTTATATCATTCACTTCTTAGAATGATAACTAAACGAGGGTCTGCTAATGTCGTTAAATTGAAAAAAGAAGTTATTTGATTAACCAACAAAAAAACTCAGCATTAATTTTTCAAGATCTTAAGAGAGAGTTGAATAAAAGTGTACAGTAATATTTTAATGCACACGATAATTCTTCATCCACAAACCCATTTTTTCTTCTTCTGCGATTCACACCAATTTTATTAAGCCCCAAACTAAGCAAAACCTCAAAACCTGCACTATTTTATGTATATAACGAAAGACATGAAGTAATTTTTAATCATCCACCATGATTCAGGTACAAATGCTCGGATCACCATACCGCTTGGTTTTGTACTACAAGACCGGGCAGTGGGTCGTTCAAAAGTAGGTGCCGAATAGGCAGGTAACGCAATTTATTGTGCTAACTACACGTGATCTGTTTATTATTATTTGCCCAAAGCTGCCACGTGATGAAGCGATAAAACCAGGCCGACTGTTTTATGAAGCTGTCTTAATTGACCTAATTTAATTTTCGGAGCCTTTCGATACAAATATTTCGATATTAATAGCTTCTTTTGTGATTCCGAAGTCGGCGTCAATGACGTTGGAAAGGTTACATTACATTTTTTATTTTTTTAATGTTATCAAAACTTACCTAAATCGACTAAGTTCTGGCTAGGCCATGATGAAGAGCCGCCAAGCTTATTAAACCTTACTGCATATGTCCAACTTGTTAAAATAATTTTGCAAAATATTCTGAGAAAAAGAATCGCCGAATCCTGTCCCTTTGTAGCATTTATTTGTAATAAAGTACGTACCTACTTAAACAGTAGGAGGAAATATATTATTTGAATTATTAAAAAAAAAAACAATGAGAATCATTACCACTGTCTACTTTTAAGTGCTGGACCGATTTAATACGCTTTATAACGTCGTTCTATAGGCCAATAGAGTATTTTACGCAAACCAAGCGTCCATGCGAAAGGTATTATTTTCCCTATTTATCGCTACGGAGACGCAAAAATCTTTGTAACAGCCATGTTACTTTGCGCGCTGTTATGAACCGTATTTAAATGAAGCTTGAGTTATTTGTACCGACACGCACTGAGTCTTATTGAGGCTTAGGGGCCTCATTAAGAATTTGTTTATTTTATTATTTTGATTTAGGAATCTACTCGTCTTAAAAGAAAAAGAAACATCTGAGTTGGTAAATAATATTGAAAAAATAATTAATAAAGGGTTTTTCAACAAGAACTTTGTTTACTTAACAAGATAAAACAAAGAATTCAGATGAAGATGATTAAAATTGTATTACGAAGAGAAAACTTTGGCAATAATGAATGAAAAATGATATCTGGCAAATGTCCACCACGACCACGCTAACAGATATCGATTCTTTTATCAAAGTTTTTGATCACTTTTTGGCAAAATGGCGGGTCTATTTCGTTAATCACACAACGGATTTTGAGTTTTAAGGCTGCAATCGAATTGATTGGCTCCATATTGATTTTGTCAACATGGATGTCAACATTTAACATAGCTCCACAAAAAAAAAAACCAGTGGTGTTAAATCACACGATCTGGCTGGCCACTTAACAGCTGAATTTCGTGAAATTATGCGTTCAGGAAATTACGGCGAACTACGGGGATGTGAATGATCAGTTAGCTTCAATTCCTGCACCAGTTGAACCTTGTAAGGCTTAAAAGCCAGTCAGCCAGGCTTAGAAGCCTTACGCAAAATCGCTATGTGGTAGTTTTGGATAACCCCAATTGTTGAGAACGTCGAAGAATTGCCAAATTTGGATCTTTCACTCACGGCTGCGATGTTTTCAGTTGAACGACCCGGTCGAACACGTGTTAGTGTTGGCACATTTTGTACCGAGCCTGTCGACTCAAATTTAGCGACCAAATTCTTAATAGCGGTCTCAAAAGGACGATTATGGTGTCCGAAAATTTTACAAAAACCACCATTTTAATGCGATTATCGAGCGATGAATTCATTGTAACAATTGCCAAAGCATCTAATAAGAATACGTCAAAAAACTTAATTTTAAAACTGTCACTTAGTTGGTGTTGCCCCAATTATTGAAAAAACAAAGTTCTTGGTGAAAAAACCTTTAGGTTTTATTATTATACTGTGCATAAACTAAGCATACTTACCGACGTAGATGTTCGAATCAGCGTTCATGAGATTCGATATGCCATTGCTGGTAGCGTTCTTTGCTACTCCGTCCACCGTCAACGATACGGAGCCGTTTTCGAAGAGTTTCACGATTAACTGCACAAACATAAAAAAGTCTTATTTAATGAGTTGTTAAAAATAAATTAGCATATTTACATTTTTAAATCAATAAAAATAAGGCCAAGAATCTATACTTAGTCTAATATTATATTTTATGTCTTTATTAAGTATGACTTGACAATATTGTTTAAAAAACAATTTTAATGATCCTGTTATCATCCATCAACGTCAGATGTAAGTAATTATCTACGTTTTAACATCTTCCTGCCTTATTGTTTTTAAATCTTTGTTATTTCTCTGAACGCCTCTATACCGAGTGTAATCATTATAATATGTGCTTATATGATTACTCCGTAAAATCATTTTTATGACATGGACTAAGTCGTTTTGTATTTTTTTATGTTCATTTAAAATTTATTTGTAATTTTATTTTTCGAAATAATTGCATTGAATACATTATTATGCATACCTATGTTAGTTCCTTCGTATACTCATACATTTTCGACTTATTTTCCACGATATTTCTTTTTTACATTACCTAACAAATATTTCTTTAAATAGCGATCATAACAAGCCGTTTGATAAACAAGCCCGACTGTTTATTTTTGTTACATCGTAGGTAGATTTCTTACGAATAGCGTTTGTTATAAAAGCAAAATAGCATTGAACATAATAAATGGAAAAGTACCAAGTGATAATATTTTCTTGCTTAAAATAACTCAAAGATGAGCTTACATTCTTTACAGTTTTGAGTGATTATATTATTCAGTTACGTAGGTACCTCAACTTATTAAATCTAGAGGAACTGTTTTAGAACCTGGAGGAGGAATTAATTTTATTAACTTTCACGCAATAGAAGAGTAGGTTAAAATTTGTATAGAAAAATGACTGGTGAATATGCTACGAAGCGGTGTCACCTCAAATGTCATTCAAAGTACATTGTTTGCCTAAGAACCAACAGTACATAGTTAAAAATACTTTTCTGCGTATTAGTAGTAGTACTCGTATTATGTATCGGGGAACAATAGTTTATATCGTGCACTTCTGAAAGCTTTTAAGGATTGAATAAGAAATGTCCACATTATTATTTGCGTTAACATTGTCATCGCGGTAAATTGAAAAACTGGATAAGTACTCGGATTATAGTAAAGAAAAACTTACCGAATGTCTGTCTCCGTCCGTGACGTAGGCGTTTTCTATAGACACTGTCGACAGGCCACCGCCAAGGTTCCAGTCCATCACCACGACTCCATTCTCAACTGGTGAAAAAAAAAGTTAGTACAATTTCATTTTGAAGTATCGTCTCTTTTAGCTAACATAAATAACCAGTGTGTGTGTGTGTGTGTGTGTGTCTTTGTGTGTGGGGGTGGGGGGGTAAGAGAGAGAGAGAGCGCGTGTGTTTCATGAATTTCTTACTTCGTATCAAGATGAAGTCTCCGTAGTTGGGCGCGGCCTGCACCTCGCGCTGGTACAGCAGCACTCCGTCGCTGGTGGCGTGGAAGGCCATCGCGATCACCGCTGGCTCCAGGAACAGTGACTCGTAGCGCAGCTGTTCGGCTGGCAGCTCCAAATACCCGTTCCCGTTGAAGCCCACGCTCTGACGGAGCTCGAGAGCTGTTCAAAGGAATCACTATCAGGATTTTCTGTGTGCAGTTACCTTCCTAGTCGAAGATTTATCCTTAATCGTACAACCAGCATTTATAAAACAAACATGTTCTTGGAGTATTATGAAGCCTTGAATACTATATTAAACTAACGTTTTAATACGTAGTCAGATAATTTATCAATAGGAAAGATCCTTTGAATAAAATATCTGACTTTGATTTATTTGTTTTTCTTTATTTAGGAAACGGCGATGACGAAACCGTATCAAATCAACCGCTCATTAAAAATGTCTATGTGACAGAATTCAGATGTGTCTATGTGATAGCTGTTCAGAGGGGAGGTTCCTAGAAAGGCTGGCCATAGTGTATTGGCAGGCCAGCCCTTGGATCGCGATATGACTTAACTAAACGCTTCCACATGTTCGATACGAAGTCGGCATATATGCAAATATTTAAATAGTTCCGGTTAGGTTACCTACAACTTACCTTGTACATAACAGACATGTTTTTCAAGTATTTTTTGAAGAAAATCAGTTTTTATCAATGACACGCTTATCAAAGTGCCTACCTACTGACTATCTCATTTCATTTAACAGGTAGGCACTGCTAAATTGCCTTTGCACCGCACGCCCTTGTGTTGAAATAGTGTACACCTACGGTTATTCTAAAATTATAAGACGCAGCTGCGATACTATTGTATTATTGTTTACTTAGTACGCGTTTAGAACTAAGTAGTTACTAAAATGAATCCTTGAAAAATTGAAAGAAAAATTTATTTCGTAAATAAATGTATTTTTCTTGTTATTTAGCTGGACACCTGCGACATACCTACTTATGTTAACTCATTGTTTGTTTCTAGAACGAGATTTAAATCATTGAATACGATTGTGTAAAGTTTTGAAATACGCACAAAAAATGTTATTTTAACATTTAACAATCGTATCTAAGCCCATCTCAAATAAAAAAAAAAAAAAAAAAAACTGGTTGTATTATTATATTTATAAAGCGACTCGGGTCTATGGTTTGAAATTGTTTTAAAAACTTACGAAGGACTGCATTCGGTTATGTTAATAAGGTTACGTAGTAACTATTATCTCTTCTGAGGTTTATACTTATGACTATGTAGGCCAATATGGGGAAGATAATATGCTGGATCATTAGAGGCAGGCAAAACTAGGGACTAGAGTTAGTAGTATTCTGGACCCGATGTAGCTTTTCTGTCAAGCCTAGCTTTTCTGTCAAGCCTAGTTCTTCTGTCATTTAAAAATTAAACCTGAGTTCTGTTGACTGACGTGTTTCATTCAGCTACGTCCCGTATAGCACAGTAAATTTCAATCTATGATAAATCTACTATTAAAATCACTTACGCATCTGGCAGTTGTTGCCGGCGAATCCGAGCGGGCAGTCGCAGGTGTAGTTCATCCTGTTGGAGTAATTCCTTCGGCATGAGCCTCCATTCCGGCAAGGGCTGAGCGCGCAGGGGTCCCCGGGCGCGCGGCGCGCTGGCGGAGGCACGCGGGTCTCGCAGAACTGGCCCGCCCATCCGTACGGACAGACGCAGCCAGAACCGTCTTCGGTACACTCGCCTCCATTTCGGCATTGAGAACAGATGGTTTCAGCCTATTGATAGAAGTGAAAGGTTTTAAGGCTGGATAGTAAACAGTTGATGAGAAAGAAACTAAAAACGTTACTTCGAAAAAAAAATATGTTTTATGCTTTTCAACTAGGACTTTTTTTTTTTGTTTTTAGGGCATCCCATACATTCTAGATGAGGCTAACCAGATTTTCAAAGATAGTTAAATGTAAAATCTTTCTACTAATCCGACGCCACTTAATAATCTTAATAAATCTTATGTAAGTGTAGGTACTACTCACAAAATATATTTTGTATCTAAGTAGGTACTACGAGTAAGAGGTTTAAGTAAATTACGACTAAAATTTAAACTTTGAATTTCTAGCTACTTGTTATTTTGATTGAAATCGGTATTTTTTTTAAAGTTTGGCTAGATTAGATAAAAACAACAACAGCGGAGATTTTTATTTAAACTTTTTGCCTTCAGAAAATTTTATATTTAATTCTTCAATGTGTGTTTACAAAAAAGTTATTGGTTGGCAAATAAAATGTGTGTCCCAACATATCCTAATATTTAAAACCTTAGATAGGTATGAAAACCTGACTATTTTGGATAGATGGAAACCCTACAGCAAGGGAAATTACTGATAAAGAGACATTGTCTGCCTGTCAACCATTTGGCTCACTGTCAGCGGCTGACAATATGTTTTGAGTGGATCTTAAGCTGCTGGATCCTAGAAACAGTGGCGTGAATTGGTTTTATTTCGAGGTAGGCAGTAGGTACTTACAAATGTGGATTATTGATGAAAATCTGTGGTTTTCATCAATAATCCACATTTGGAAGTACCTACTGCCTACCTCATTTCAACTATCAGGTAGACACTGCCTAATTGCCTATATGCACTGCACGCCCCTGCCTAGAAATTAAATACTTACTTCGGGTATGTCGCCGCGGTCGTATTTGCTGCACTCTTGCACGTTAGCAGACTGGATGGACGAGCCGACTATGTCCACAGCGTCGCCATACACCATCACCTAAAAAATATATTGAACAATGAGACCAAGATAGTTGCAAAATTAAAGACAGTTTTGATGTTTTCAAATGGAACAGCAAATTAAACCTTTAATAAATAAGACCGCCTAAAGCGTGCAGTTGTGCAACTTTCTGTATGGTGTGCTATAAAAAGTATTTACCTATCTAATCCCTTAAAGGTAGATTCTGTAAGCCAATATTTACCTACAGCAAGTTTTACTTACTTATTTTCAATTTAGAAAAATAAAAAAGTTTTTGTTACTTTTTTTTTAATCTTTGTATTTGAGCAACAGGATTATAGCCGGGCGCTGACTAGGATAACGTACCTACGCTAGGTAGGTAAGAGGTATTAGTGAGTAGGTGCCTGCCTAACTTTCCCATTGCACCACCTGGCCACCTGGGTCAAGTTGGTATTATATCTTTTGTAAAAACGTTGAGTTTTGTTCATGTAACTACCCGAAAACATGTTGTTAAATGATGACTGGATCTACTCTACCAACTCTACTATGTATAGTTTGGCTGGCTGTAAAGGCTGAAAGGTGATAGTGATAATGATGTTATTTAGATCATAGGGCATAGGTACTCCCCTAACGTTATGTACTGACATGGTTGAAAAACGTTTTAAATCCCTGTATTTATTCATATAAAGAATATTGGAACGATTTATTAATTGTTAAATCTCATGACCCGTGTCTGATGTAATAATTGATGGAAACGCAATATGGTTTGATACGCGTAGGCGTTATATTTGGTGCATGTGACGTTTAGATAACTATCGCGTACAGCTTTTGTAATCAAATATATTAAGTAATCAAATAGAGCAGGGCTACCATGAAATATTTTACGTTCAGCGGTAACTAATAACTTATTCGTAAATAGATTGTTTAAACGTACCTAGTTACACTATTTCTGAATTATAAAATTATCTGTTCTTGAACGCTTATGGTTGGTTTGGTTTGTGAGTTTGCAAGTCACTATCAAAATATTCTATGTCCTATCACGCTAGGTACGCGCCGTGATTTAGTTATTTAATGGCTTGCGTCGTCTTGATTCGGAATTCAGTTTTTTTTTGTTTTTGACGTTGTAGATAGCTAAAGCACTTGTCACAGTACAATATATACTGTGCTTGTGTTAAAGAAATAGACGGATAGACGGTATTATGATACCCACCCGAGACAATATAGAAAAGTTCGTTTTCCATAACACCCCGACCGGGAATCGAATCCGGTAATCTTAGAGATGTCGTGCTTGCCAACCGGCGTGCTTGCCTCTTGGCTACGGAGGTGGTCTCAAATATGACTTTACATGATCCAATACAAAACTAAGTCTAATATTTTTGCAAAACCAATCAATGGTGTATTTATTACAGTGTACGAACGACAAATGGAGATGAATATCCCACTTAAACAACATCCTTTGATATCGACCTGTCAAAGCCTCACTTACACCTACGCACAGTCGCACAGTGCAGCTTAGTAGAGTAGCGTATTGTGTATCAGCAGTAGGTAGTACCTCCCTCCACCTGACAGACTGGCTTAACCCAGGATTAACTTCCATTTACTCTAGGATTTAGTGATTAGTTCGCGAACAATTTGGTTGCCACTCATCGAACTGCGAATATTTCACCTACGACTCGAAAGCTATTAGCATTATTATTTAGCTAATAATTCTCGACCGTCTTCGTCTGTGTAGGTACTTGAGAATTACTATTCTGGGTAACAGAACTACTGAGTATTAAGCCTTTGAGGTGTGCGGTGAATGCGGTGATGCGGATATTATATACATATAATATGTATGGGTCTTGATCTTGTGTAGGTACACCTACGCTTAGGTTCAGGCGTTAGACACGGTCAACAACTACGTCTTTGATCTCGCTATTAATTAGTGTCCTGGTGCTAGTTAGCTCGAGCAGAGATTAATTAATTACTACGAAGTCGCTTATAGTAAAACAGATTGCATAATCATAATGTAGGTAATATATTATTGGTTTGAGTTCTAATGTCACAGACTCTGAAAAAGCTATTTTGCTATCGGATTTAATATCCTACTTACATGGTTGATAAAAAACTTAGTTATAGATGTCTTTTGTTTCAATTAACTTCATTATGTAAAAAAATATGGCGTATTTGCAGATATACATTTTGGTTTTTATGAGTTATGGTTTTTATTACAGCAAATAACCTATAATGTAAAAATACACGTGTTTTTATTTCTAGCTAACTGCTAGGCATAAACTCACACATAAATATTATACTTAATCAATTATCATTTTCTTTTATACAATATTTGTAATGCGCGCTCCAGACTTAGTGCGCGAATCGCGCGCGAAGGTTGCTAAGGTCCGCGAACGCTAAGTGTGGAGCCGATTTGCATGTGCGTTCACGGGACCTTCGCAGCTTTGTCTCGGGGTTCGCGCGCAGATCCTGCACTTAGTCTGGAGCGTGCCCTAGGTACTGGGATCGCTTCCTCGTCAAGCCTTAATTTATCTTACCAAAGCTATAAATGTCAAGTTTGTTAAAATGCACTCTCGTCAAACTTTTCTCTTGGTCGGTAGTATTTTGATATAAGTAGAAAATTAATAGATGTATTTTTGAATCATAATACATTTAAGAGTAAGTTCAAGACAATTTTTTTACTTATCATGTAAATGAGGTTTATTACCCTTCATTCTTTTTAATTTGCCGCGCAATGTCTAACCTTTTTGCTTGTGCTGAAAAATTATGTTTGGAATCGGACAGAATAATATGGAGTGATAATGTCACTGACACAATACAAGAAATTACGATATTTACATTGACTTATGTTCGTAAAATAAAACGTTTAAAGGCTGACGCACACCAAAAAGTGTCGCAGACGTGCTGCATTGCGTCTGCGTGCGTCAAGATTTGTAATATATGAATTTGTACGCGTCGGTTCACACCGACGGTGTCACAACGAAGCAGATGCATTGCGATGCGTTTGCGTGCGTCAGTCGTATAGCAGTTCGCGAGATACAAACCGAAAGTGTGCGGAGTGGCAACGTCGCACACGTGCTCCGGCATGATGACGTGGTATTCCATAGGATGTCTTAGTTGAAGCCACACCGCGTTGACGCATACGTTTGCGTGCATCTGCGACACCGGCTGCGGCACTTCAGTTGTAAATATTTACAACTGAAGTCATGAGTTTTGAAATACGCGAAAAGTTCATCAATATAGTATGCAAATACAAATGTGTATATGATCAACAGGAAAAAAATATAAGAACCGCTCAAATAACTAGTTCACACAGTGTGTTCGTTTCGGATCACCGAAACGAACACACGGTGTCGTAGACGCACGGTGTCGTAGATGTATCGCAATGCGCCGCATTGCGTGTGCGATGCCGTGGTACCGGTGTACCACGTGTATTGATGAAAATCAGTGCTTTAAGACGCAGCGTGTCGCAGATGCAATGCATGGTGCTGCAGACGCAACCGGTGTGCGGTAGCCTTTAATTGTTTCTCTTTTTAGGTAAGATATTTGGTTGTATTTTTAAAAACCTTTGTGTGTTGAGTACAATAGTTTATTGACAATAACAAATCTCTTTTCAAAGAAACGCAAAGTCTATTTATTTTCGCAACAAACGAAACATTTATAAAGCACATTATATAGATACCTATACACCTCAAACTATTTTAAGGCTTTTCAGATTGAAATTTCTTCGTAAACAAATCGGCTTCTTTGATGTCTTTCAATAAATATTTTCTGCGTATGTGGTTTACTTTGAAGCTTGTGCAATTTTATTTTAAAACCTGCATATCTTGAATTTCTGCCTCAATGTTAAGTAAGTCCAGAAAAAGTGAAGCGAAACTTTAAGTTGCATCGTTGCTTCAGAAATTCGCACAATCAAAGAATCACAAACGCAAGACACGTTACACTCAGAACACAAGAACTCGGGAAATAAGTAACAATAATAACACCGGGTTGTCGGACGGTACAGCACTACGATTCTTCATCGCCGCACAATTTAAAATACATAGATACCTATTATTAATCTACATACGCTCGAAAAATATAAGCCTAGTATGGCAGTCGTGTAAAAATATCTCTTTTATTTTGAGAACAGACTGAATATTTATCTATTCTGTATCATGGTTGCCAGGTTACCACGTTTAATAAAATCACTTACATCTTTGATGCATCCGCTGAAGCCGCCAGAGACGCCAGTATTCTTGTTCAGGACGATGGAGTCGTCTACGCCACCCACAAACATCGGTGTCTCCAAGTTCATATCCTGAGGGAATTTTAAATTACATTAATTACTAGCCCCAAAAATGCAAAGATTAGACTAATTTCTGTTGCAGAAAAGTAAAGGCAGAGTCAGTGATTTTGCATACTGTCCTCTACTGACTGTACTGTCAATTCGTCAAAAGATAAAGATAAATAACACTTGAATGATTTTTTTCAAGTGTTATTTATCTTTAATTGAACCTTGCATGGAATTGCTAAAAACAAAAATTTACAATCTTTAAAAGATAGCTTTTTATGATGATAAACCTGGTACAAAATGTTCTTGCTTATCACAGCGCCTCGTTTTGTAGTCCGGAACACGGTTTGCACAGTGTTTTTCAAAGTCTGGGTCGCGACCTCCTGGGGCGTCGCAACCTCCTGGGGGTCGCGAAGTTTTTGCATGGAGGTCGGGAGAGATTCGAAGGAAAAGGTGTTTTACGCACCTCTACGTTAATATGCATTTATATCTAAATCCTAATTTTGAAAACGCATAAAAATGTTGTATGGATTGAATTTTTGTGCATAATAGAAACATACATGAAATGAAAAAAGCGAAACGAAGGGTCTCCGCGAAATATCTAGGGGTGTCATGTCAAGAAACAGTTTGAAGAACACTAGACCAAGGCAGATATCAAAAGTAAATCTAGTTACTGACCGACACAAAGCGGACAAACGAACTGAAAAGTACCAACTTTTCAGTTATTGTAAACATGTAGGTATTGAGTAATGCATGCTTGATTGATTATGAACATTACGTTGGGAAGTCTCGTAGTAAGTAAGTCTTAACACACAAGTTGTCCTAAAGTACCTAAGCCCACGTTTTTCGCGTATCGCTATGTAATGTAGAAAATAAATAATGTGGTTAGTAACTTACGTTTTTAGACGAGTCGAGTTTGTCCTGGAAGCTATACTGCAGGTTAACGGTTAGCGTGACCGTAGGACCCACTCGAACGATGTGTACATCCGTCCATTCGTTGGCAGGTAGAGTTTTGTTGCTTTGCAGCACCACTGGTCGGCTTCCTATAATAAGTCGATTGGTAAATAACATTGATTTTGTGGAATAACATTAGTTCTCTTGTGATAGTAATTTTATTTGAGCAGTAGATTAACCAAAAGGAAATTATTGTTCGTTATGTCCAAAAAGTAAGCACTTTTGTTCATTTAAACTCAATGAAACGGGAATTAACGCGATCATAATTAAGGTACAAAATGTTACCTCTTTTGCCTGACATTCCCGTTTCATTGAGTTTAAATTATGCAACGCGAAAGTTTAAAACTTTTGTTCATTCTAATGGGGCATAAAAAACATTAGACGTCACATACTTATACATCGTTCTAATCTAAGGAAAACGCTAAAACTTGTGTTATAGAAATCAGAAACAATGACTGTAGGTAATACACAAAGTTCAGAGACAGTATAATAAAGTTAGTTTTTTACATTGGGTCAATGGAACTTGTCTTGGAACCGAACCCAGGACCTCAGAAAAGGCAACGGCAAAGTCGCTAGCCTCTTGGCCATGGAGGTTGTCATTATAATTCCTGATGACAAGATGTAGCGGCTTCTTTGTGAATAACCCTTAATGCGTGGGTATACCTATACAAGGATTCATGTTGAGACATTTCCGTCAGTCCATCACAGACGTACTCTACGCGCATCAAAGGATAAACGACCCACTGCTCAGAACAATAGTGTGGGCTGTCTCAATCGGCTAATGACCTTAGACAAGAGGACTAAAGATCGATCGGTAGGTCACCAGTCAATAAAGTAATTGAAACCAATCACTATTAATTTCAAGCACTAAGTGTATTCAATCCTATGTTAAAAATAAACATATACATCATCATCACGTCAAACTATCACAGTCTACTGCTGGACAGATATTACTCGTACTTTATAATTAGAACAGTAAAGTACCCTTAGTTACCCGTACTTACTGATGTGATGCATCATTTTTTAGGATACTTATAGTGATTTTTTGGAACGAAATTAATAATGACTTATACTCGTATAGTATTGAATCAAAAATCGCAATTTTATAACAACTTTACGTGAAGATAGAAGTCAACCTGTGACCACGGTCGCTTTAACTTAATCGAAACGTCTGGCAAAAGATGTATCATTTTGTATCTAAATTATGATAGCGTTAATTCCCGTTTCATTGAGTTTAAGACTGAAGTCGATTTAAACAAGATTTAAGAGTAATTATATCTAAGCTTAATCATAGTTAATTTACGAAATTACAAATTCGGACGGTTTCCAGACTGGTTATCAGGACTTTTATTACCAATCTCTATGTCAGATTCAAGTTAAGTCTCGGTTACACTCCTCATACTTACCATCTCCAATATCATAGGTGAATTCCAGTCGTCCGTTGTGTACAGTCAGTGCCGTGAATCCTCCATAGCCTCTCGGCGACTCCGCACAGTACATGATGATGCCGTCTGTGACTGGAGAAGACGCCTTCACTTTCATTGACATGCGGAAGAATCGGGACGTTTTCGGAGCCTTTATAGCGAGGTAGGCACTTCCGGTGAAAGCAGGGTATTCGATTGATTGTTTCACGTCGCAACTGTAAAAAAAATATGGTCAATATTCCGGCGTATGGTTAGGATAAAGTCAGACATTGAGTTCTCAATATAATGCACGAATAAAAATTGAGGGGACTTGACATATAATCGAAAAAATCTTTCTTTCTCGCATATTAGTGACTCATTTGTTTGGCAGATGGGCCAGTCATTACTACTAGAATGGGCGTGGAAAACCTACTTTAAACAATATAATTATATTACAAACTAAAATAAAATGATATTAATGAACTGCTTAAATGTTAATAGTTTATCTAAGCGACGGGAGTCGGCTTAGTACGTTTTAGAATTTTAAAAATACTGATTTAGGTGAATCACTTCATTTTCCATTGGTAGGTATCTACTTTTCACGCTATCGATTCTTTAATCGGTGTTCTGTCCACTACGTTACGAGTACTACAACTTGCTTATCCACCACTAAATGAACAACAAGCTAGCAATGCAACTTCCAAACTCGATAAAGCGTCTACGTTTAGCAATCTGTAGTCTCTATGCTGAATGCTGAATCAGGGTTACATTGCAAGGTATTACTAATTTTTCAGGAACCACTCAAAATCAGTAACAAAATCGATCTACGTAAAAAACAAACAATTTTTTTTTCTAATTTAATTTTTACTATTCGCTGTTAAAAGATGGTAGGCGTAGATAATCTTTTCTCATTCATAAAAAAAATACGCACGCACTATGTCTGTGCAACCTAGAACTGCAAAGTTTAATGCATTTAATAGTCACATCCGAAAACAAACTTTAACCTTTACGATGTAAGATACATTTTTAACAGCAGGAGCGCCCACGCAATCCTCGAGGTTTAATTTGCCAAGAAGGACATAACATAAGGCACACGGTGCACCGTATGTGGTCTGCATAGGGTCGTTGTTGGCTCGACGTCGGCGCCCTGGCGTACGCCCGTTAGTATCAATGACCGAACAAATTTTTCCCGTTGTAATTTTTCCCGGATATTTTAAAGTTAATGTTATTAAAATAATAGTAAAAATGTATTTAAAAAAAACGACAAAGACGCAGTTTTATATTATTTTCTAGATCTAATGATCAAAATTGGCACTACCTAGCAATGTAACCCTGTATATGGATCACATTACGGAAGTTACTTACTTCTTGCCGGTGTAAGTGACGGGGCAAGCGCATTTGTACCCGTCGGCGGTGTCGGTGCACTTGCCGGGCCCGCACAGGCCTGGCCTGCAGGCTTCGCCAGTGCGGTCGCAGTTCAAGCCCGCGAAGCCCGCTGCGCAGAGGCAAATGTAACCACGCTCGTTACGGGCTTCCTGTTAGAGAATGATAAACGAAAGTGTTTTATTGAGACTTGTATAGATTTCGTTTTCCTTTTTTTTTCTACTTACAGTATGACGGGACTTTTAAAATAAAAATAAATCTAACAGTATTGGCCTTACTACAAAAAAGATAGACTAGGGTTAAACACTTGTCTAAAATTAGTCAACCAATTTGAAATGTTGACACATCAGACATTCGAGACATATTATGACAAACATTTTTAAATTGGTTGACTTATCTTTAGACAAGTGTTTAACACTAGTCTATCTTTTTGCAGTAAGGTATGTTTAAATTACAAAATAGACAATTCTTAAGCATGGATTTTACAATTATTTTTGTACCTGAAACTGCTTATGAGAATAGCAATTAATTGAAGATAAATAACACTTGAAAAAATCATCGACCTCAGGTGGGACTCGAACCCACGTCCTTGCATGGAATTGCTAAAAACAAAAATTTACAATGTTTAAGCATTTCTGATCTTAACCAATAGTCAAATATTTGTAAAAATATTTCTATAGGGTGTTTACGGTAGTATACTACTCAGCTATACATATAGCTACAACATTGATCAGAATACGCTGGCTTTGACAGCGAGAAAAAACACTTGAGGAATTTCATCTTGTCACGTGACGTCCTCGGTAGCTTAGTGGTCAAAGCACTCGCCCGGTATGCGATGGGACGTGGGTTCGAGTCCCACCTGAGGTCGATGATTTTTTCAAGTGTTATTTATCTTCAATTAAACCTTGCATGGAATTGCTAAAAACAAAAATTTACAATGTTTAAGCATTTCTGATCTTAACCAATAGTCAAATATTTGTAAAAATATTTCTATAGGGTGTTGACGGTAGTATACTACTCAGCTATACATATAGCTACAACATTGATCAGAATACGCTGGCTTTGACAGCGAGAAAAAACACTTGAGGAATTTCATCTTGTCACGTGACGTCCTCGGTAGCTTAGTGGTCAAAGCACTCGCCCGGTATGCGATGGGACGTGGGTTCGAGTCCCACCTGAGGTCGATGATTTTTTCAAGTGTTATTTATCTTCAATTAAACCTTGCATGGAATTGCTAAAAACAAAAATTTACAATGTTTAAGCATTTCTGATCTTAACCAATAGTCAAATATTTGTAAAAATATTTCTATAGGGTGTTGACGGTAGTATACTACTCAGCTATACATATAGCTACAACATTGATCAGAATACGCTGGCTTTGACAGCGAGAAAAAACACTTGAGGAATTTCATCTTGTCACGTGACGTCCTCGGTAGCTTAGTGGTCAAAGCACTCGCCCGGTATGCGATGGGACGTGGGTTCGAGTCCCACCTGAGGTCGATGATTTTTTCAAGTGTTATTTATCTTCAATTAAACCTTGCATGGAATTGCTAAAAACAAAAATTTAGCAATTAATTCCCCTTTTGAACCTGTTATCACTCAAATGTGTATTGTACAGGGTTACATTGCAAAGGGGTGCCAAATTTTCAGGGACCACTCAGAATCAGAACTAAATCGATCTACGATATAAACAACAACCTTTTTTTATTTATTTTTTATTACTATCCGCTGTTCAAGATTGGTATGCGTTGATAATCTTGCCTGATTCATAAAAAAAAACCGACAATGGCGAAGCCAAAAGGAAGGGTAATGATTTTGGCAGTCTATGTATGTATGTAAGTATGTATGATTATGCACGCACTATCTCTGTGCAACCTAGAACTGCAAAGTTCAATGCAATAATAGTCACAATGGCGCGTGAAAACAAACCTAAGCCTTTTCGATGTAAGGTACATTTCTAACAGCAGGAGCGTCCGCGCATACCAAAGGTTCCAATTGACAACAAATACCATAAGCAGTCCACCTCTAGACCTTATTTTGAAAATTTGGCACCCCTTTGCAATTTAACCCTGTATTATTATTATAATTATTGTGAAGGCGATACATTCTAATACAGTTGTTGAAACCACCAATCAATTCACATACTTTCTATGAACCGTCAAAAGGAAGGGTAATGATTTTGGCAGTCTATGTATGTATGTAAGTATGTATGATTATGCACGCACTATCTCTGTGCAACCTAGAACTGCAAAGTTCAATGCAATAATAGTCACAATGGCGCGTGAAAACAAACCTAAGCCTTTTCGATGTAAGGTACATTTCTAACAGCAGGAGCGTCCGCGCATACCAGAGGTTCCAATTGACAACAAATACCATAAGCAGTCCACCTCTAGACCTTATTTTGAAAATGGCACCCCTTTGCAATTTAACCCTGTATTATTATTATAATTATTGTGAAGGCGATACATTCTAATACAGTTGTTGAAACCACCAATCAATTCACATACTTTCTATGAACCGTCAACGTAACTTTTAACGTCAGCTGATTTCACTAATTTTAAGGCTTTCAAAGATCGGATGCTACCAATATATAAGAAATGCCCGGGTTTTCAGGCCTCAAACAAATGACGAGCCGAAAAATCTTGTCTTGGAATTATTTGTGAATGGTGTCAACATTCCAATGGTAGGATTGTAGTAGCAGGTACCTGGCAAACTCCGTTCTTGTAGCAGAGGTTGGGCGAGCAGGAGTCGCATTTGAGCACGTTGGACTGCTCGATGCGGTCCATCATGATGTTCTTCTCTTCACGGCCCAAGATCAGCATGCTCACGCATCCAACGAAACTAAATCGAAGGGTAATAATATAGTGTAATATTTGACATCACATAAATTTCTCTAATCAATTTATAAAAATCAGAAGTAACGAAGGCACGACAACACTCAGCAGACCCGAGAAAATTTAGTGAAGTTCGTTTTCTACATAGACTCGAATCAAAATCGAAAAAAGTTTAAAGGTTGACTTAAAGTGGCCAGTTACGAGTCGGCTTTCTTTACTTACCCAGATGATTCTCTGAGAGGTGACGGCATGTTGCTGTAGTCAGGCACGCCACCAATGTAAAGCGGCTCGCGGAGTTCCAGGATCTCCCAGCCAGTCGCCTTCACGCTGGTTGGCCCGTTGTTGTCCACGTCCATGGTTACTAAAGTTTTATAATATTAAAAAGAAATACCACAATCACACAAATAATCTAGCCCCAAATTAAGCAAAGCTTTTACAATAGCGACTTAATAACGGATAAAATACGGTTATATAATACATAAACATCAATGACGTAGGTACAAATGCAAACATTTGCTCCTTGCGGAATTCGATCTGTTTTGATACACCGAAGAAAAATACTACTCGATAGTAGATGAAGTTAAACTCCGTGATATTGCATAAGAATTTAGTAAATATTAGGTATTTACTAAATATTTAATACTGTTTTGGCGTTTTGTTTTACTATTTTTGCAGTTTAAATATTTCATTTTCAGGTAATTTCAACAAAAATATCTCACCTTTAGAGTTGGTTTTGCTGATACGAATTGTGTGCCAGGTGTTTAGCTGCAGTGGGCGGTCTCCATCGACAACGATGGGTCCAGAGCCGACGTCTACTATGAACTGCGGCACGCCACGGTTGAGGTGCAGAGCGATGTAGTCGCCATTAGAATCAGGTTTCTCGCCGTTGAACAGGATTAGTCCGGTCGCATCTGGAATTCGGGGAACTTGTTATTCCATGGATAGTAACTTCTGCGAAGTAAATGTAAACTGTCTTTTTTATCTTGAGTTGTAGGTAGGTACTTATGTTGTAGTGAGCTGTAGTTGACGAGGAGTTAGCGTGAATCCGTTCTAATTTATTCAGTCATTGTTGCGTGTTTGAGTAAAACGTTGTTATTTAGTATTCAGGCCAATACCAGAAAATAATGAATAACTTGAAACATTTAAAAATATCTTTTTTCAACTCGAATATTTTTTTAAAATAGTTACTCGTCCACGCGGTAGACTCATGACGACTTATATATTCGTTGGGAGCCGCTGGATGCAAATGGCCTAGACCCGATTATTATAGCAGTTTTAAAGTTTGATGAGGAAACTAATCCAATTGGAAGTCAGTTGTTATATGCAAGGTATCTAAGTGAACAGTGACGCCCTATTCGAACGATAATGCCACTCACCGATTGGTTTAAACGATATTTCGATGTCAAACTGTCTGTAAGCTTCCCTCAAAGTGGGTAGTGAGATCCATCCGTTGCCGTCGAACCGGGGAACGACACCGGCCACGCGCAATACCGCCCGCGACTCCACCGCGGTGCGGCTGTTGCTCACCCGGCATACGTAAGTACCCGCATCCGACTCCGTAACTCGCTCTAGGTGAAGAGTTGGCTGGGGACAACAAAATGTATACAACTAACAATGATAGGAAAAATACTCCCTTTGGAATAGCGAGAACTTATTCCTTTGGATCTAAACCTCTGGTGGCGATCACGAATTGGAAGACGTCTTCCACGCGTTGAGCAGATTGACTGCTTGAGAGATTTTAGCGATACAGTCTTCTATTTTTGTTTTTATTGACCCATTCGAAAACTACCTTTTTTTTCTGCACTAGATTAAGGCGGCTTCACACCACACGTTACACGTATTGTTTGCCGCAGATAGTGATCAGACGTAGGTTAGGTATACGCTTTGTCATATTTTTTTTGTTACACTACACCGACAGACTCACTGACTCTTATAATTATACTATGCGCTGCTGACGCTGACTATATACAATACCTACGTATGGTATTTTAATTTACGCTAAAGCGTACTGACAGCTTATACAGGACGAAAAATTCAGTTTCAGTTCACATTGCGGCCGATAATAAGCAGTTTTTATGTGAACGCAGCCTTATAGGTAGAATCATTATGATCATTTCAGCCATAAGACGACGATTGCTGAACATAGGCCTCCCGCGACTAGTGATGGGCGTTATTTCAACTAACCGTTTTATTCAACTGTTTTTTATGCTCAACGATTCAACTGGTTTTATCATAACTGCAAAAGTAGTTGAAATGCTCAACTGGTTTTTTTCCAATGAAAGTTTAAATAACTAACAAAATGTCTAGTAAGTACCTATTTCAGGTCTAAACTCAGCATTAATAATAAAAAAAAAATGCGTTGTAGAACTGTAGTTCGCCGGGAAAAAAACTGTTAATTTTCTAACTTGTTTTTGCTCTCAACTGTTTTGCCTACGTGTAATGCATTGAGCCAAAAACGCTACAAATCCGTTGAAAAACTAAGCCACGTTGTCTTAACAAGCCAGTTGGCAACGCCAACTGTTTTAATAACTAGTTGCCCGTTGAAAAAAAACAGTTGAGTTTCGTTGGCGCGAAAAACGTCAACGACCCACCACTACCCGCGACTACCAGATAATATTAGGCAATAAAATCTTTAAAAAAATAGTATTAAAAATAGTAAGTAAAATTTAAAGCGTTGAAGCAATTTAGTAACGACTTTTTGTATTAAAACTTTTACAAACAAATTGTACATAATCCCATTATGTTTTTCACAGACCAATGACCAGTGTTTTATCCAATTAGTCTTATTGATTTCTACTTATTGTGTTTTGATAAGAATCAAAACATAATCTACGTAGGTGGAGATAGATATTTGTAATCGGATCTTAAGATACTCATTACATAGTTATAATATTCGTGCTTATATAATATTAAAGCAAGCTTTCGTAACTTAAGCCTTTATAAAAACTATTAAATAATACCTAAATACGCCAGACAAAACGCCACTCTTCATTGTCTCGAGGCATAAGGGATGAACCTTGGCTAAGTACCTAAGGTTAAGGACAGTTAACGTTGTAAGTAACAAATGTTGTTACGAACGAAGTTCCAGACGCTTTTTTATGCCGGGTCGTTTTTCATTACACTTACACGTGTTTATTAAGTAATCTTTAAAGATATTATTACATCAAAATCTCAATTTTTTTTATTTTCTTGAATGTTTTTATGTGAGTAAATGTTTAACGTTACCTATTTATGCCGTAAATAGTTAAATTGTTCATTTAACTCATTTATTCTATCTGACGAAAGCGATACCTAATAAGGTAACATAAAATATAAAAATCCGTCGCCGCAAATACTGTAGATGCACTGGTACCCAGATGTTTCAATGATTTAATGGCACAGAATTCCTCAGCATACAGGTCACCTATCACACACTATTTTATTTGTGCATGCTAGTTTTCTCTACACTACAATTATCTAAAACGTTTAAAAAATCAGAAACTGGATGTCATGTTGCGAAATGAGAAAACGCTGGGAGCTCTTATGACAATGGACACACACCAGACCTGCTTATAGTCAATACAATTGATTGCAAAGAATGATGATTAAAAAAATGTGTCATAGCTACCTCGTTAGCTCGGACTTCAGGTTGCAGCGGCGAGTATTCGCGCCTCCACTCGACAGACACTGGTTGTTCCAAGTTGTGGCTGCAAGGCATGTCGATGCTGTCGCCGAGGGGAACCGTATACTGTTCTAATTCGTTAGGAGGGTACGCAGGCCATACGACGGGACTCCCTACGAAATAAAAAGAAATGTAAAAGCTTATTTTAGGGTTGATTCAGATTCGAGTCTAGAATACTGTTTTATGAGTTTAATGTTTTTTTAAATTAAAATACTGTAATGAGCATTGTTGTACTTTATATTGGGATTAGATACTTTATTACATAATTGTTGTATTGATGGACGATGAATGTTTTCTGTAAGTATTTATATTTTATATATACTCAAATATTAACCGCCCCTTTAAAAAAAAGATGATCACGTGGTTTATATTAATATGCCTAGCTAGAACTAAGGTAGGTGGAGTCACATGCAATGACGTGTAATTACGTAATTATAATGTATGTCTTACGTACCTGGTATAACTTCTAGGTTGAATTCCTCATAGCTGGTGCGTCCGTAGGGGTCGGTGCCAGTACAGCGGTACAAGCCGGCGTCGGACTCTTGCACGCTCGGCACTACCAACATAGCGCCATCGCCGAATCTCTGCGGAATTCATAATAGCTACTTATAATTACCAAGGTCAGGAGGTTTAGATGGCGACGCCAAGTCCAGCTTGCTCGCCTGGAGGAGGAGGAGATGACCACATTATGCTTATTAGTTATGGAGACTGCCACATAAAGGCATTCGGAGTATTCGGACGGGCGCATGTCTGTACATATAGGGTTATGATTCTTAACCGCTGAGGGATCGAATGTGAAGACTGAATAAAAACATACTACATATTGATTAATTTACTCACCCTGGACTCGACAAACTGCCTGGTGCCGTATCGCTCCCAATTAACACGGTCCTCTCGTGAACTGGCCCGGCAGAGTACTTCCACGTTTTCACCCACCCTGTATTGTCTGCGAGGTTGTTCGATGGATACCAGGTTGAGACTCTCGTCACCACCTATAATAACTTTTTGTTATAAGTAAAGTATTTAAAATAGAGGAATAAAAAAAATCGGGACGATACCTACGTACAGTGGATTACTGTCCCAAGTGAGCGGCGAAAGGGGTCAAGTAGCGATGCGACGCGATTATTACGACAGAAACATTTAACATGTCCGTTCGCATCAGAATTTTCGTGACAACATACTAACTAGGTAAAGTATTATCTAGATAATTTATTGGTGTTTCCCATTACACCAATAAATTATCTAGATCCAAAAGTTAGTTTTACAGGTTTTAAAACTATTATTAGGTATGTATAATACAAAACAAAGTCGTGTTTGTTACTACACTTATAACTCGAGAACGGGTGGACTGATATTCATGATTTATGATTTGTTGGATTTGTCTCCCCCACGAATAGCAGAATAAATGATAAAGAACATTGGAAAAGCTGACGAAAAAAAACTTTACTGTTAGGCGGTACGAAGTTCGCTGGGTCAGCTAGTTATGAATAAAATTATCAAGGTATATCGTCGCATCGCGTTTCCGTATTCAACTGTTGCTCAAGGAGGACAATGCCGTAGTTAAAAAATGAATTGAGTAATTGAAATTTAATGATACTTTAATTTAATATTTTTACAGGAATAAGTATTTAAAAATAAATTTAAAAAGAAGATTGATTTCTATCCAAATAAAATATTAAAACATTTCGTGCATAATACAATAAATACCTTCACCACTCCAAATTGGGCTGACATATAAATATAGGATGTATAAAATAAAGCCCGACACCAACACTTTAATTTCAAAGATCATGCAAAGCCGTGCAATGAAATTAGCGGAAATTACCTTAAAACTAGGTTATATAACCCAAACAATTTAAGTTAATTATAAATGTATTGTACACTCATTTGCTACACATAAAACAACGGACAACAACTACTTATATGGACAATAACAAATAAAAACGCCGTCATTCTGCATCGCTGGAAAGTACAAATACCGCTTAGTAACATAACAACAGACACGCCCGTACTACGAACACAAAACCGTAGCTTCCCCCGTGGATTTACCCGCATTTCGGTATTCTGCGTTCCGATTCCGAATCCGCTTCTCCCGAAGGATGCAGTTCCCCTCATCGCTATTATCCGGGCAATCACTGACTCCGTCGCAGAGTAGGTCTACGTCTACACAACCCGTGTTGTCATAACAACGAAACTGCGTATCCGTGCACTCATCATCACCTTTATTGGGCGAAAAATTCTGATCATTAAAAAAATCATTAGTCATAATACAACAACTAAATAGCGAAAATCTACTGACAAGCATGCGTTGGTTACAAGGAAAAGCTTGGCACCTCGCAGCTCCAACTACGGAAGCAACGACGGGCACTGACCGTCAATGTGTAGGTTGATGTAATTGCTAGTTCTCCGTCCGTATCGGTCTTCTATGTTGCAGACGTAATGGCCACTGTCTGTTTTCTGGGCGAGTCGTATGTAGAGCGACCCGTCGGATTGTTTGTGTACGGAGCGTGGTAGGGGGGCGCCGTTTTTGGTCCAGGTGATGCGGTAGCCGGCGGGCGACTGCTGCACGTTGCAGCTGAGCTGCACCGCCGCTCCCACGTGCGCGTGCTGTTCGTTATCGTGCGACTCTGATGGCGCGCGGTCTGTCTCCTCTATGAACGGTTATTCATGCAATCAACTCAATCCTCAAGCATCTCAATGGTAATGGGAAGCGAGTGTTGATATATGTCAAGTGATATGCAAATCAAACGATAACAGGTGCCTTCACATTTATGTGCGACCTGTACTGTACATTCGGTGTTGTGATTACGTGATACCAAAGGATGCGCGTCAAACTAAGCCTCTTAAAATAACAATTATTTGATTTTATTTCAATTTTGCGAAGAACCACAACCGTTAGTCACACGAACAAACTCGATCGACGCGCAACCTGTTGTATTATATATATGTGCCTTTTTGAGGTGTAACATGCCTCTGTCATTGTGATTACTGATTATGATAGTGATTACAGGCTGCTGTTGGTCTGCTACGTACCGCTGACGATGACCTCGGCTGTGGCCGACGTCTCGGCTACCCTGTTCCTGGCGAAACACTCGTACTTTCCGGCGTCTTCTACTTCAATACGGTTGAAAATCAGCGTGGATCGGCGGACATCGACGCGACTAAAATAAACGAGTTAAGTTAACAAATTGTCTGTCTGTGACTACCTAGTAATGACACTTTGAATGATGACAAATCGGACCCTATGGTGAATAATTGTGTAAATTACCACCGCCTGCCCCCTAACCATGAACTCTTAAAACAATCTCAAAGTTGTCAAATCTGTCTATTTTGGTACGTCATTTCATACAAAATTTGACAGAAATGATAATGTTTGACAGATTTGTGATTGTTTTAACAGTTCATGGTTAGGGCCCTGTACTAGCATCATCACCTACTATCCCGCCTTTCATTGCCGGTGGCATTAACACTTGCACGAGGGATGACCTTAGCAATTCAATTCAATTCATTTTATTCAATGTCAACAATGGACCAATTAATTACACATTACAATAAAAAATAAATTAGAAAAACAAACGTATAAAAAATCCCGTAGAACTTGACAACATTTGGTCTAAGTCAAAAGAAGAATAAGGACTGCGGAGCTTTCGGTTTCGGCTGTTTTCTCTACTGCGGAGCTTTCGGTTTTCAAGCACTGGCGCTGACTAATATCATCACATTATAAGTCATCTGCGGGATTACATGCCTTTAGCATGTCACTGAGCCCAATCCTATTTTTTCCATCCACTAACAGCAGCTTTGCGTAAAGCAGCGCTCCGTTGGAGGGCGCCTTGCGCTGCGCTTGCTAAGACTAGTTCTGGACTGACCATTGCTTATTAAGACAAGATATCGTGACAGGTGTGTTCAGTAGCTCGGAGTGGGGAATCTTATTTTTGTCGCCACGCTAAGTGCCTCGCCTTAGCTATGCTTAGAAAAACACGACCTTAGGCGGAGTCGAGGGCTGTTTTTTTATACAAATGACAACACAAGCGTCATAGTCATCTGCTGGAGTCTAGTATAAAAATGCTCAGTGTAACACACCCTTTTCGACTCACCTAGAGAAAGGCCTGGTGATCGGTCGCCACACGATTTCTTCAATTTCATCTCCTTCTACAACACATTCTACCGTGGGTGATTCTCCTGGGTGAACGGTTTGCGTTGGCGGTTGCAGGGTGATCCTAGGTGCGGCCATGACCACCAAGCTGGTGGTCGCTGACTTGGTCACCTCGCCCGTGTACCGGTCGAGGAGGTTGCAAACGTATTGTCCGGCGTCTTGTTTGGAGGTCTATTTAAAAAGTTATAACAATATAGTCATATTCAAATTAGTTTAGTGTTGACTGGCTGGAGCAAACGGCCCTTACATGTCCATGTAAGAGCTGTTTGCTCTGTCAATATCATAAAAATATTAAAGCAAAAAACAGATTTTTTACCAGAATCCTACCATAATATAATTGCGAAAATTTGAAAGTATGGATGTTTGTTACTCTTTCTCGCAAAAACTACTGAACGGATTTAGATAAAATTTGGCACACATTTAGAATATGAGTTGGAGTAACATATAGGATATGTACTATTAATCCCGGTTTAATGTTCCTGTAATATTGAATAAAACTACCTACCAAGCAAGTAAAGTCGCGGACAACAGCAAATAAAATATAATTCTGGTCAAAAGGCGTAAAGAACAAAGTTGTCTTAATTATCTTTCAATAAAACAAAAGACATGATTGGAGAAGAATATTAAATATTTTTTTTTGACAGACAGTGTCTTTTAGTCGTCAATCCAATAAATAATATTTGTAAAAGCCTCTTTTAAATAAAATTGATCAATGATATAAGTGAACCATGGCAACATCGATTATCAAAAATATACTTTTTATACTCACTCCTTGTATGATAAGACTGTTCCCGCTTTGCTTCGCGTTAGGTTGTAGTGGTCTTCTGTCGGCGCGGGTCCATTGAACGTCCAGAGCGCCAGAAGCATCGCATCTGTGCCGATAATAAATCAAACGGTTACTCGTATTACCGAAGACCCTTTTGTGTCAAAATTCTGCATGAGACGGTATGATAATATTGGCTTGGATATGGGTTACGTCAAATACTAACAAAGTAAAAAAAACGGAATTTTGTTTCGATAACACACTTCTAGCATTATGAGATTAAAAAAACAGTTACCCAATGCGTGTTTCTTTTCCTTCAACTGCTATCAAGTCGCTTGGCTGCTCGTTTGGTTGGTACGGGTTTACTGGTTCGACATATACATCGCCGCTGCCTTCAACTGTTTGTAAGAGAAAAAAACACTTCTTAGTTTCGTTATGTCCATAAAAACACAGATCTTAGCCAAAAGGCCGAGAAGCGATAGTTATATCATTTTCTTAAATACGGACAACACAACGTCGCCAGGCAAAGGTATACGGCGCTTCCTACTAGTTCAAGTGACTTGTTTAGTTCACTTCGTTAAATAAAGGATACCCTATATCCCACTAGTCAAAGTGGCGTTTTTACGACAGCAATATTGCGTTTGTATGTCGTTTTTGATATCCTGCACCACTTAACGCTTAATTAGTTTGGTAAAGTTCAACTCTAAATTACAAAAGTAGGTACTATTTATTAGTAAATAGAACTGCCTGCAAATTAAAACCATGTTTTGCCCTATTTTACTTTTTTCAGTAAAACATTCATTTAGTCACTGTAAAATAGGCAATGATCGTATGAGGTGTATATTTAAGGCTTTATATAAAATACACATGCCGCAAATCTGCTAAGCAGCTAATAAAAAAAATAGAAATTGCTAAATAAAAAAGTCTGATATAATGAAATATTAAACATCTAACTAGTTTTGTTGACATACAATCAAAGACAGATCAACCTTTTTAAAAATTAAAGGTCATTCAACCGATTTACACTTAAAATCAAACAATTTAAAGAGAACAATATCATTGTAATTTTTTGTTTTTAGCAATTCCATGCAAGGTTTAATAAAAGATAAATAACACTTGAAAAAAATCATCGACCTCAGGTGGGACTCGAACCCACGTCCCATCGCATGCCGGGCGAGTGCTTTACCAACTAAGCTACCGAGGACGTCACGTGACACGATGAAATTTCTCAAGTGTTTCTTCTCGCTGTCGAAGCCAGCGTATCTCGGATCAATGTTGTAGCTATATGTATAGCTGAGTAGTATACTACCCGCCAACACCCGATTTTTTTTTCAAGTGTTATTTATCTTTATCTTTAGAACAATATCAATTGATATAATTAGACGTTATGTGGTAGTTTGATCAGCTGTTGACTATACTTAAAAACTCCACTACGAATGAGGTAAGAAGGCGTCCATTAATTACGTGAGGTGATTTTGGTGATTTTTAGATTGCCACCTCAACCCCATAGTGTGATATCGTGAGATCTGGCTCGACCAACTACCCCCTCCCTCCCTCTAACCTCATGTGTGGTTGCTCCAAAATACGTATTTTTTTTAGATCAGCTTGACTCCCCCCCCCCCCCCCCACCCCTATACGCGTCACGTATATATTTAATGGATGCCCCCTAATAAGTATACGAATCAATGTATTACCAAAATAAACAAAATAAAACGAAAAGCTAACATGTATCAACAACAACCAGCTACATCTACAGGGTAGGGCAACCATTTTGACGATTGTCGTTTATTTTGGCAATTAATTAATTATCATCTTTATCGTAATTACCTAAGCAAAATTGAGGGTACCCCTCTCTGTAGTAACTCAATCTCTGGATTTTGTAGACAGCCTGTATAACTGTTTTATATGGTTTTTTGTTTGGGTTTGCACGATTGTATAATTATGACTTTGGTTTAGGTTTGCGTTTATTTTAACTTTAGTTAACAAATAAAAAAACTGCACATCAAGCCACTATTTAGTACTCTATAAGGGGCTTTTACAATCGGCATATTTCATATTAAAACGCAATCATCAAGTAAGTCGCACTGACCGGGTCCGAATCCACCGTCACCTCTCTCGACCCTGATGCCGAATTGTTCTTCGATGGTGCCCGCGGGCGAAGTCGCGGAGCAGATGTAGTCTCCATCGTCGCGGTCGGACACCGATGCTATGTGGAGGACGGCCATGCCCGGCAATGGGGCCACGATCTCGCGGTTTGAAGCTGGAAAATAAGAAATTGTTAGAATTCGTATTTGTTTAACCAATGGTTCTCAAACTGTGCGAAACTAGGTAACTGCGACAAAACACTAAACCTGTAAGGGTGGCTCCGTAGCGCCAATTTTTTAACAAGACATGTTAGCAAAACAGCCAGTCCGATGCGCCTGTTGTTTGTTTCATTTCAAAAATATGAATTGTTATACACAATCTTTGAACGATACGTGAACCTGTGAGCGCAAACACAAGATGCGTCAATTCCACTTCCCGCAGGCGAACGCAGACGAAGTTATCTATTCGTGACGGCAAACATGTTATCGTGTTTTCCTAACGAAACTGTTGGGCCGCGCCGCTATTCGGTTAGCAAATAAGTTTATCTATCCTGTTTGCAAACACGAGAACATGGCGCTGCGGACTCAGCTTAAGGCGCCGCGCACAGAAAAAGTTTGAAAACCTTTATTTACACTTACTCTTGATAGAAACCATGGGTTGCGGGTATCCACTAGCACGGCACTCTACTGTGACAGGATCTCCATACACGGCTTGGATAAAGTCGCTGGGAGACACGGTCACTTCGGGAGGCGATCGGACTTTGATGGTGGCGCTTGCTGTTGAAGTGCCAGCGATGTTCGACGCCGTACAAGAGTATTCTCCTTCGTCATTCACGTCAATGCGCTCGAATCTGCAAATTATTTATTCATGTACATCTGTGTTGTATTTCCATAGACATATTTTAATAGAAGCCCGCGGTCTAATACACAACAATGCTTATGTATGTACTGTTTAGGGTTCATGGTAGAGCCAAACCTAGGGCACAGTGAAATTCAAACTGGATCCTTTGTCTCGATCCCATTGCGAAGTGATGAACAAACGCATCAACATGCATTATCCTCTATGTTATCGAAATCGAGCTGCATTTTTGCGGTTAGTTTCTTCTCGTGTACCTACAGCCACGTATCCACTTGAGCACGCTTAGTTGAGTGATCAGCATTCTTTATATAGGCCGAGCCTTTTGTATAAAGTCCTCTGAGCATGCTCAGAGCGAGCCTGCTGCTGGTCGGTTTTGTTCCACGCTCAAAGTCGCGCAGTATTTGGTCAATGCTCAGAGTGGCTACCTAAACCTAATTATGATAAAAGTATTACACACTGAGCTTATTATCCTGGTCCTGGGCACAGATATTTCAATGTTGACTCTCATTTAACCGAAACCTTTTTTGATCCCCTGAAATACTCATGACTTCTGAAGTGGGTACGAGCCTTAGCAGAGTGTTTATGACCTACCTCAGGATATTATACGGCTGCAGCTGCACGAACGGTGATAGAGGTCTGCCCCCACTCCTGCTCCAGGTGACGGTGGGCTCTGGGACGCCTCCTGTGACGCGGCAGCGCAGGTCGAAAGAGCTGCCCAAGTTCAGGGCTTGCTCACCTTGCGGCCAGATCTCCACTACAGGCTTCTCTCGTTCTGGTCAAAAAATAATGTTAATAGCGTTGCGTTTTAAGTTATAGCATCTGTTAACACTCTTTAACTTCAAAAAATTGCACTCTTTAACAGGTACTTGTCTACTATTTTTTTTTTTTAGATTTTAATGTAATCGTGGTGCTTGTAGTTCAGTGGCGGTAGCGCATTGGTATCGATTACTAAAGTTAAGCAACCAACGCCGCGGTTGTGAGTAAATGAGTGACCATTCCGATTAATTTAATGACATTTATCATGAGCATCTCCGTGCTTCGGAAGGCGCGTTAAAAGTTGCTCCCGGCTGATATCGCTTGATAATGGCAGCCTAGTCCGAGGCCTGAAGGTGGCTTGATAATATCTGACAGTAAGGTTTAGTCACTGGACTTACAACAGCCCTCCACCAATCTGCACTGGGCCCGCGTGGTGGAGTATGGCCCAAAACAACTTATAGTTGAGGTGAGCCCTGTGCCCTGCAGTGGGACGTATATAGGCGTACTTTACTTTATGAGATCGTACAATAATTTAATCTTATTCAACGAACATACTTTCAATGTCGATGTATACATAGATGATGGAGACAGGCTGGCCGTCGACGATGCCCTCGCACTGGTAGTAGCCCTTGTCGTCTTCGCGAGCGTTCGCAATGATCAGTGAATTTTGCCGCTGGCTTGTGCTCTCTCCGAAGTTACCGTCAGACTAAAAGAGACAGCAAATGTGAGCACGTGATCGATATAACAGGTTATGAAACTTGCCTGGTCAAGTCAAGCGTGACCGCTAATTAAGTGAGGTTTAGTCACTGGCCTATTTTAAGCCACTTCCCAGTCCCCTCCACTAATCTGTACTAAGACAGCGTCGAGCAGAACAGTCCAAACATACTTAACCTGCCTTTGCCCCACGATGGAAAACATAAGTTTTGGTTTTATTTGCTCAAGACAAATTAAGGAATATATTTTATTCTTTTGTTTATAAAAATTGAATGTTCTTCTTACTTTCCTCCATCGAATGAGTGGCTGAGGGTAGCCTCTAGGCGTGCACTCCACAGATCCACTGCCGCCAGTCGGAATCCTCAAGTTGTTGACAGAGACTGTAAATATATACGTTTATTTTTATTTTTATTGTATGATTAGAAAATTATTCTATTAAAAAGGCTTTACAAAAAATATCACACTCCCTAAAACCACGTTATCAGCTGATCATTTATTATTATATACTTAACAACTTGTACTATATGAGCAACATCGTTTTTTTTCATCTAAAGAGCATTGAAATATATTTTTTACGAATATATTAGTACTCCCTTAATAAAAGTTGTATATCAGCAGCTGGTTACGTGGTTTTAAAGAGTGTCCCATTTTTTTGGACAAAATGAGTTTAGATAGATTGATTTAGGAGGTCTTATCTTATCAAAAGACGGTTGTATTGGGACATGTATGTGCCTTTAATGGCCAATTTGCAGAAAAATATGATTTTAATTTTGATTTGTGTTGTATCGGACTGAGAGGGGGGTATGTTTATGGCCTATTGGTTTAAAGTATTGTTATTACCAGTGATGTTTGGCTGTTGTTCTGGCGCAGGAGTGCCCTGGGGGATTACAGTGACAACCACAAGCACTGGGGCGACGTCATACGAAGTCGTGCGACAGACGTACACGCCCTGGTTGTCTAGCTGGGCGGTGTCAATGTAAAGGACGCCATTGACAGACCGCACGTTAGATTGTAGCTGCGTGCCGTCTTGTCTGTGGGAAATGAAAGGTTAAAGCTGGTCTTTTAGATCGGCAACGTTAATCATCACACATGTGACTATTATATAATTATAATTTCAGCCATACAACGTTTTCTCCTGATCAAAAAACACGGTTTAATTTTCAGAAATCCGCTGTCCGTCCATCTGTCCGTCTAGGGTACACTACATAAATACGAAAAATTAAATTCCGATTTTTGCTATCACGAATTTCAAAATTCCTAAAGTCAAAATTCCGAATGGTTTAAAATCCCGATAATTAAAATGGCTATTTGTCATAAGTCCGAGTTTTTAAATTCCGATATCACATTTCACCAAAGTTTAAGATACCGAATATCAAAATGGCGAATGTCAATACACCGAACGATTTAAAATTCCGACTTATTATTTGTTCGACGTATAAGTAATACGAATACCGAATGTTTAAAATTCCGAAAATTATTTAACGGCCTTTAAAAGGTTACCTATTGAAACGCATTGTAGTTTTTCGCCATAAGTATTAAATAAATTGTATGGGCATAAACTGACAATTCATAATGATGTTGATAGCCATATACGTCACTTGCCATAAGTCTTTATAGTATAACTAGGTACATAACTTTGCCATAATATTCAAAATACTTTTAATAAGCATAACAAATACAATCCCTAAATCCTGGAAGTAATTTATATAACGGTCCAAATGTTTCCTTTAGCAAGGGTATTGAGCGCTCGGCGGCCGCTGCCGCGGCACGCTCGCTGCGCTCGCTCCGTTCGCTCGCCATCGCGCTGTGTGGTCACTGTTTTAACCTAACCTAACCCAATTCTACGTCAAACAAAATTATGCGTTTTAAGGTAGGTATAAACTATGCTTGATAAAATTATAAAGAATTATTCTTTTAACAAATGCGTAGTAAAACAATGCTATAAACCATTTTTTTGGGTTGGTTTTTGATTTATATCTTAGCGAATGGTGGTTATCCTAATATTTTTTTTGGAATGCGCTTGCGAAATGCGAATTAGCGCTTTGTGTTTTTTATTTTTTGTACTAAAGATAATCGGAATAAAAAGGTTTCGTACAATTGATATTCGTTAAAATAAGATTCGTGATTTTAAATAATCGAAATTTTATACATTTGGAATTATGCAATTCGGATTAAAGAAAATCGGAATATTCAAATTCGGAATAAAATATTTCGGAATAATTGGGTGTTCCCGTCCGTCTATCACCAGGCTTTATTTCATGAACCGTGATAGACAGTTAAAATTTATATATTTCTGTTGCCGATATAACAAAAAAATCTTAAAATCAGAATAAAAGAAATATTAAAGGGGGCTCCCATACAAAAACGTAAATTTTTTGCTCCTTTTTGCTCGATATTGAAAACGGCAACAGACGCTTGAAATTTTTCAGAATATTTAGTTATATTCACTTTAAAAATAAATAATTAAATTAAAATAAAACAAATATGCGGAAATGGATTAAATGGATGCGGGTGGCACAAGACCGATCTTTGTGGAAATCCTTGGGGGAGGCCTATGTCCAGCAGTGGACGTCTTTCGGCTGATGGATGGAAAACAAATATTTAAGAGGGCTTTTTGATGTATGGGACATCAGAATTTTTTTTGCTGTTAGGTACATGATACGGAACCTTTCGTGCGCGAGTCCGACTCGCACTTGGCTGGAACTAACTAAGAACTAGGATATGATATTTATTTATTATTTATATTTTTATATCATAAAAGCGATGACATAAAACTAAACTCACCGGATCCAGTCGATAGTACCAGCGGGAACATTGGCAGTGCCAGTGCACACGACCCTCGTGTTCTGTCCTTCGGAGATGGTGGGTGATGGTTGTGATACGGTGAGCTTGTCGCGGGAGGGTTGCGAAGGGCGCGGGCGCACGTTAACCACAGCTTTGCCGTGGCTCTCGCCTGCTGTGTTTTTGGCTGTGCATCTAGAAACAAACAAGATAGGGCTGAATTCTACTTATATTCAGGTCAGCCGCTGTAAGAATAACCTTAAGGGGCTACACTGATGGCAAGTGCGAGTTTCGTGCTTCCCCTCAAACCAGGAGCCACCTGTATACACGTTTATGTGTGTGTGTGTGTGTGGTTCATGTGGCGGAACACTTTTTATCAAACATTAGTCAAAATTGACGTTGACACGAAACCAAAAGGAGTACATTCCTTTTGGTTTCGTGTCGACGTCAATTTTGAATTTTGTGTATTTGACATTAATCATGATTTTTTTCAGTCAACTCTGTTGCTCGGACTTCTTCAATAGACATGGGGCATGGATCTTGAACTCTCGCTTAATTTCTCTAGTTACCTGTATTCTCCAGAATCCTCTTCACGTGCGCTATCAATGATGAACAGATCTTCTACCACCTCGGCGTATTCAGGCAGAGGGCGTCCCGATGCTCGTTGCCATGTGATGGTTGGCGCAGGGTTACCGCTCGTAACGCACTCCAACTCAATGCGATCGCCTTCGAAGTAGTCGTTGATGGGCGAACGAATCTCCGCCGTTGGGAGTGTCATCGTGTTTCCTGAGAAAATAAGTGAGGTTTTAACAATCGGTAAACGTACTGGGTTTACCGATTGTTAAAACTGTTTACCGATTGTTAAAACTGGAACGGGTATTTTTAACGCTTTTGCATGTGACGCAGCTAGCTACGAGCGATGTTCCATACCTACCTTAATTTTGTTTTAAATATACAATAATAAATATATTTGGTCTCATTCAATAAGTGATCATGGTTTTTTAGACTTACCTTTTGCATAGAACACCCAATTCGGTACGACTGTTCCATAAGGGGTGGCGTGTAAGATTTTTATAAAAATTATTACATAAAAAACATTGGGTAGTCCATATAGGAAATAAAATATTACAGCTTACCAGGCACTTTGAGAGTGGCCTCAGCACGGGCAGTGGAAATGCCGTCACTGGTCTGACAGATATATATGCCGCTGTCAGAGATCTGAAGGTTCGTGATGAGCAGCGTACCGCTCCTGCCGTCAAATTGAGATCTTCCCAGAGGCAAGTAACCGTCAGCCTTGGACCATTGCACAGGGAGGTATCCTCGGGTCATCCTGCTTTGTGCTTGGCAAGTAAAGTTGACGCTACTTCCAACCTCTTGGATCTTGATCGTCGGAGAAGTGATCTGAACCATGACTGTGGTCCGCGGCGGCGGTGGGCGGGTTGTGCCGTTATCTTGTTTGCTCGAATCACCTGCTAATTTATTTACGTCAGATACAACTTTATCTTTAGAAGCTTACATTGAAGGTTTAGTTTTGGACAGCACTGAATATGGTATGAAGGTAATCATGGATACAGAGCTCAACATTTTGTTAGATAAGGTAAACTAACGTTAACATTATTTTAAACCTATTAATAAATTGATAGTACAAAAAATACGTACACATTTCTGTTCTATTATTATGACTGAAAGGTACCTAAGTCTTGTAAGGTAAGATTGCTATAGTTTGAGAACTTAATGTATATTTTAAATGATACGAAGTACTTTGATCACACATATAACAGTCAACTTACTTTTACTGTCACAATTAAAGCTAACTATGAATGACAGACAAAAACGATCGAACATGGGTACCATACACGACATTGTGAAACTATATGTGTTAAATTCCTAAACACAGAATGGTGGACGTACTAAATGAGACAGAGTCATCAATAAGCATGATTGAATTACGGCCAAACAATGAAACGACATTCAAAGTTAAATATTTCCGCAGTCATTGCGATGTAACATCAAATGTGACTGTAGAATATGCCTCCATCACTCCAAATATGCAAAAACTCTTAAGGCATAACACAGCTGCCAAAATAGAAGAACGTTTCCTATGGTCGTCGACATCCAAAAGATTTATTTCGACGTTAATCCTAAAAGTTGAACTGCATTAAAGCTGCTGATGAATCATCTCCTAAGAGGTAAGCGAATGTAGATTTACTTGTATGATCAAAAACCAAAAATTCATACTAGTCAAGTTGACGTTGTATCGACATGACACGGAATAACGTAACTAACTTTGAATGCTTCATTGTTCGGAGGTTAGCCATGTACACTGAGCCGCGCTACCTGGCTCTGGGAGACTTGTCGATAGCACCCCTAGAGTGAACCCTTTCTGGGTTATAGTGTGGCATTCGAAATTCTGTTCTCTGCGGCGGGTGTCCCATAGTGTATTCAGCAAATGCTCGCCCCTCCATCCGTCCTTGCCGAGGATCGACTCGTTATAATATTTTGGAGGGCGAATCTCAATACCCTCCTTGTAAAACTTGATCGTCAGCGGCTCTGGCGCTCGGTACTTGCAAGTTAGAATGACCCGTCGGTATAGGGAGTGCGGGTTCTGGTCATCCAGTATGGTCGGGTGCAGTTCCATAACTAGGCCTGTTTGGCGTTGACGGGATTATATATAAAGTAATTTTTTTTTTTATTGTATAGGCGACATTGGAATTTGGTAGAAAATCCAAAATATTTTAGAACATAATTATTTACGGTACAGGTTTAACCATTGGGCCGGTTGGTGGTTTTTACATAAAAAAGATAATTATGCGATAGTATTGCTTTCATGGAGTATTCACCAAACATGTTGATCAAGGAGCGCTCATGTGTATTCACATAAATCTTTGAGTTTCAGTAACGCAAGAAAGATAAACAAAACTAAGTATTACCTAGTATAGAGCAGTCACGTCCAGTGTACGGCGGTCGGCAGTTGCAGACCGGTTGCCCGTTGCTGCCCAAGTAGCAGTCATGTCCGTTGCAGTTGCAGCGCTGGCAGAGGCCGGTCGAGTCGCGATAGAAGCCGGGTGTGCAACTCTCGCAACTGGTACCACTGTAGCCCTCGGGACATCTGCAGATCTGCAATCCAAGGCCAGGGCAGTAAGTGATTGAATTCAAAAAGATATATAATATTTTGTTTTTAGCTAAGTTAGAAATTGAGTTGAGAAAAATAACTAATGAGTGGATAATCATTATTTAGCAAAAGATGTAACAAAAATAAATTTCTAAAAATTTTTAATATTTATTTTAATTCAGCGATCAGAATCGAAATAATTAAACCTCCTTATATCTACTACGTAATCTCCAGTAAACTTTGAGTGAGAGTGCATGATTTTGTTTACTTTTTTTAGTTAACATACCTCAACACCAGTAGCCTGTGGGAAGCCAGGGTCGTTCATCTCGGTGGCTGTGTCCATAGACACGTCGGCTATAGACGATGACTCGATGTTCCTAGTGAGGGTCGCTCTCACGAGCACTCGCTGCAGGCTGCGGAGTACCGAGAGGAAGTCCGCACGGCTCGACGGCGTCGCATAGTTCTGAAGGAACCAGCCTCGCTCCGTCAGAGGCACTTTGTAAGTCTGGGAACATAAATAGAAATATGGAATTAACATTATTGCGAAGAACCAGACTATAAGTTTTTTGGGGCGTCTAACAGCGCACCAAGACCCAAACTAATTCGAAAAACGGAACTGGAAATCGACCCGGTCATTCGATTCAGAACCATTCGACAGAAACTGTCATCCAGTAAATCACGTGACTGTGCTTACTCATATCGTGTCACGTGGGTCAGGACAATTTGCATTCGAAGGGTTCCGAAACGGGGACCAGGACCTCTTGAAACGTGCCACTACGGGACACCGTTTCTCTACGTTAATGAGTCATTATTCATCCATCATACAATGAAAATAAAATGTCAGATATATGAATAGACATTGGTATTCAATTGTTATCTTTTTTCCAAGCAAACGGGTTAATCTGAAATTTACCAAAGGTTGGCCAGCTCGGATGGGTTGCGGGTTGCTCCAGTACAAAGACTTGTCTTCTCCCACGAGGATGACGTCAGCGCCCGGCTCTGAGACTGCGTCGGGGTCTCTGCTGTCGAACCTCTGTTTCAGCTGCAATGTCCCTCCGTAAGACAAGATGCGGTTTCCTGTCGTTAGTGCAAAGGTATTTAGGTCAGTTCTGCAGTTGTGATTTCTAAAGATGGGCAACCCACGCTGCGGTGGGCATGAGTGAGAACTCCTACCTTATTCAGGGATATTTAATAAATCACCTCTGTGTCTTGGCTAATTTCACTGGATGCTAGACAAGAAGCCTGATTACATGTGACAGTAAGGATTAGTAAGAGGTCTTATAACACCCCTCCATTAATTCCCACTGAGTCTGCGTTATCGAGTCTGGTCCAAACCACCACATAGTAGTGACGCCCCTTACACTGCGGATCTTGGGGTCAGCAAATTTCATCTCAAACTGTCTAACACGTTCACAAAAATCATTCTATAGCTGTCAGTTTGTATCAAGTTGACAGAGGCAGAATGATATCTTTACCCTGTATATAGCTAGTCCAGTGGTTGCTAAGTCTAGACTGCAGATTTACATCAAATAACGAACTGCAACAATTTTATCTTACCTGGAAACACTGGCAAGGACCAGTACAGTTCCTCATCGGGCGGAAACTGGAAGACGTACATAAGCTCGCTCTCGGTGGGCATAGAGACGATGTGGTCGCTGAGCACGCGCTGCGCTTGCCTGTCCATCAGGCGGTAGCCGCCGTAGTCGTCGCCGAGGATCGGCGCGGCCATCGGTATGCGGATATACTGAGATGAGGCCTGGGGAAAAATATTTTTAACTAGGAAAGAGTAGCAAACACAGCCGTGATTTGTTTTGACGAGACCTATTGTTGTAAATGCGTTTTGATAGTTTTATTTTTATCCAATTCATTTGAAAAAGGATGATTTGACAAAATAAGCGAATTTGATCATTACTCCAAGAGAGATCAACAAAACAATTGGTAATTAGGTAAATAACGAACGTCGAACGTAAGAAAAAAGGTCAACAATGGTTGGCGTTTTATATATGCCAAATATTGTTGACCTTTTTTCTCGTCAAAGTACTGTGACGGTAGCTGGAGCGTGTCTTTACATTTCTGTGGTAGCTGGCAGACTATTTCGGTCCAGCTAATTTAGCGCTGGATTGAAACTGGAATAACTGCAAAAGACACTAGAATGCACTGATATCTAGCGTAAGACTCCTCCAGTCGAAGGACTAGTGATCTCTTTTTAATCGTGTACGCTTACACCAGTGCCGCAGAAATAATGTTAATGGCCAATGAAGTGCCCTTCCAGTGCTGTGATTATTGTCATCGACAGTGTTCGAATAATGTCAATACACTTCCTATTTTGTTTTTTTGGCGAGGGAATCCTCATTGGGTAACTTTTCTGATTCCTACCAATGACATACCTCATGACAGTTGGTGGTGACGCCCGAGCAGTAGCAGGAGTGGCAGCCCAGCGGGTTGGCGGCATCTAGGCCGAAGGTACCGGGGCGGCATGAGTCGCAGTTGGCGCCCTCGGCGTTTTGCTTGCATTGGCAGTATCCATTCGAGTCGCACGGGCCGGATGAGCCACGTGGGTCACAGCTAAAAGGTCAGTTAAAATATCAGTTACTGGAAGACTTTATAAATAAATACGGACAACGCACGAATTGTCTTGGTCTGAAGTAAGTAATTAACAACCTAGTTTTTTGTGGAGTTACGTATGTTATAGGCTGTTAAGTATTGATATAAATGCAGTTTTTAGACCTAAAGAAGTAGACAATCTTTCATTGTAAAAGTTCCGTTAAATTATGATGAACTCTTTTGATTAGCCCGGGCAAACAGACTGGCAAAAAACAAATGATCGTATGTAACGTTGGGGCTCAATGCTTATTTCATTCGTTTTTATGAGTACAAATCATAAAAATGTTTTATGTTTTTTTTTATCTATGATATTAATCAATTTCATGTAAGTGTCCACTTACTCGCAAGGTGGAAGCGGGTACTCGGGTACGCAGTTGTCTCCCGAGTCGCGTCGGTAGCCCGGTCTGCAGTCCTCACAGTTTTCTCCCGCCGTGTTGTCTCGGCAGTCCTAGGCAAGACAAATAACAAAACATTCAAATACCCATTTGACTCTACCAAAAAATCACGTTTTTTATAATATGATTTGTGACGCTTAGAGCATTTAAGTTGTGACGTAGATAGGGACGTCACAACTTAGAGCATCTAACCAACCGGCCTTTAATTGACTATTGATTTTAATGCAATTAAACATCTAAATTATACTCATACCATAGAGAAAGAATAATACTAAATAATTAAAATATAAGTATAGAATAGAAATCTAGTCAGGACAGAATAATTTCTCTTTTTTCGGACACAAGTATGTAGTTCATTCTTATTTGGTTTAATTTTGAATAATCTATAGGCAGAAGAACTCGCAGGGAAAAGTAAGTCATATAATATAACAATGTTTGTTGCTTGTACTCACAGAGCAGACTCCGGTTTCAGGGTGGCACATTTCCGAGTGACCGTTGCATTCGCAAAGGCCGCAATGCTCCAAATACAAGCCACTTTCGTATCTGTGAACATTGTTTTAAGGTTATTGTCTGATGGCGATCCCTCCAAATCGTAAAACTTGACTTGACTTGATCATGATCAAGCATTTCTCGTAACGGTTTTTTTAAACATGGTCTTGACGTCATAGCATGACTTTTCGTATCTTAGCGTTAAAAAAAATTCTTTTTGGTTTTGTTGCTTTGCAACTTTTTTGTTGTGGATGCAGTAATATTAATAATAATATGCGTCAGAAAACACACAAATTGTGATGATCCCGAACTTCTAGAAGTAAGGAATTTACATCCTTACGAGGTATCAAACAATTATTTTTTCTCAGGCGCGTCTCCTAGCAATATCCAAGCCTAATCAAATTTAGAAAAAGCCGTATTCTAAATTAAACCCAAACTGAAGATCCCATCTGGCTCATGGTTACCTACTGCGCCACTATGCCATGCCAATGAGGTTGTCACCATACCAACCTCGTGTAACCAGGAGCGCAGTCTTCGCAAGAGGTTCCAATGTAACCCGTCGGGCAGACGCACTGTTCGACGTGAGGTGCAGGAGGTCCATTGCCGTTTTCTTCCGCAGTGTCGATACTAGCGCCGACTAGCGAGGCCAGCTGTGAGTTGGTGGTGTAACTCGCTTTCACGAGGATCGCTTTGACATCAGCCAATGCTAGGAGGAAGTGTTCGCGGGACACCTCTTTGCCGTCAGGTCTGAGGATAAGATATCGGTTAGAAAACAGTCTAACAGTATTTTAGTTTTACAATCGGCTCTTTTATAGTCTTTCCTGGCGGTATTCTAGATTTGATTCCAAGATTATCAACATAAAAAAGTTCAGGTTAAAGTTTGCCAAGTTCTCTATTTTAATTTATTAAATTTACAGTGTCGCTTTAGAATAAAACAAAAAAGTATGACGCCTTTTGTCTACGATAGAACTGTCTATGGTTTAAGGCCTTAACACGCTTGAATGACCTTGACGCGTCGCGCCCATACAAGTTCGCGCGTGCCACTAACGAGAATTTTTCAAATAAAACTCAAAACATGTATATTTCCAAAATCTTGTTTTGTGTGAAAACAGTAACGAAATAGCTTGTGCCGTTTAAGAGAACATTTGCAATTTATGAAAAAATTGACACTTTTTTGTACATGTTTTAATCTAAGGGACCTAACGGAAAATCAAAATTATTCAATTCAAGATGTTTAATAAATTCTCTTCTAGCATATCGTATTTAAAATTTTTAGATTTAAGTAACAGGTATTTCGACAATTTGATTTTCATATTCGAGATTTTAAGCACTTGGTTGGTGTTAAGGCCTTAAGTCGAGTATATCCTAATCTTAAAATAATATTTTGTATACTTTAGATAATTACGTACCGTTGCCAACCCCGTTCCAAGAACTGAACGCTAGCCTCAAGGGTTCCGTCGTAAGAAGGCTCGAAGTTACCGAAGTAGTGGAATGTCAGATGGTTTTCCTGTAAAAATGGAAAGTTACAATCTATTTCGGAAGCTATATACAGGGTGAACAAAATAGGATTAATTGGACACTTTAAAACCACGTGATCAGCTGATTATACATATTATACATACTTACAACAACTTTCCCTATTGGAGCAACATCGAAATCGTGTTTTTGTAGGTATATGCCCAGCTGATCGTGTGGTTTTAAGGAGTGTCCTATTCTCTTGTACATTCTGTATTTTTATAGGTGAAGTTTTTTTTACTTTCTGTCCTATGCCGTTTGAGTTCCATAAAATTAGAAAAGTGTGTTTTTTCGTTGTCAAACCAACGATTTAAGCCTAAGAAACTTACGCTAATAAGTTGAATGTCAGCGGCGTTGTTCTTAGACGCGCTGCCTGGCGAAGGCACGTTGTGAAGCGTGTAGCGGAGATATCCACCGTATGACGTCACTTTATCGCCAGCGAAACTGCAAAATACCGAGTCATTTACATACTTTTACGGCATTTAATTTAAAATTAAAGGACCAATTTGGAGTAGAACTAAACATTAATTTGTAACAAACAAAACAATACTCAATACAGAACTATTAAAGGCAGTCAAAATAGGGAATATTTATAAATGCAAGCGCATTATTACGGCTATAGTAGGTTGCCTTATGATGTTAAAATAATATTATAATTCACTCTTCTAAAGATCGTCAGTACTTTACGCCACGAAACTTACTTGATTGGTAAGCTCCAGTAATATATTGCAGGGCGGCTTCTATCGTATTGGGTTAGTACCAGTTCTTCTCTACCGTAAGTGGCGGTCAAGTTGGTCTCAACTGGCGTATTGTATCTGACGGCCGCTGCAGCCCCCAGCGGGGTGCTTGAGTAGATTCGGACACGGTTCACTATGTCAGGGGTGTTGAAGCGGGCCGTAGTGGTCTTTCGGCGAAGGTTGCTGCTCTTACATTGTTGGGAGACGCCGGAGCAGAAACAAAGAGCGCAGCCTTGTCTGTTAAAAAAGGGATAAAATTAGTACCAAATTGGAAAGCCTCAATAAGAAATTTCAACCTATGATCGAGAATATTTTTCGAAGAATTCCACCCAAGTTTTCAATTAACACAAGGTAATAATCATTTTAAATCAGAATGACTTGCTCTTGCACTGGTTATAGTACCCAGTTTTACTATGGCACTCGTCCAGCGCGGCGAGCAAGCTAGTTTCCTACACAAGACTCGAAGCGTGTTGTAAAGCTACCTAAAGTCATTGGAGAGGTAAAATGAGTCGTTCTTGCACATATCGCAGTAGCGGCCGTGCACGTCGCTCATTTTACATCATGGTACTCGTTTGGTCAGCAAACTAGTTTCGTCCGTGTTCACTGTGTACACTTAGGCGTGTAGCTTACGGCAAGTTAGTTACCTGAAGTCGTTGGAGAGGTAGAATGAGTCGTTCTTGCATTGGTCGCAGTAGCGGCCCTGCACGTTGTCCTTACACTCGCACTCGTCCGGCAAGCGCACGTGGATAGTTCCGACAGTGTTGCACTTAGGTTTTTCAGGCTGCGGCTTGCAGAAATCACCGACCACTAACGGATTGCCGACGAAGCTGGGTGCGCAGTATTCGCAATTCGCACCTTCGTATCTAGAAAATGATAAGCAAATTAAAAATTACGCTACTTAAAAGTCTTGTGTTTATCCTGTTTGTGTTTGTTGTTTTAAAACAAAAAAACCGGCCAAGTACGAGTCGGACTCGCGCACGAAGGGTTCCACATCATTATCTATAATAACGGGCAAATAAATCACGTTTTTTGTATGGGAGCCCTCCGAAACATTTATTTTATACTGTTTTTTTATTATTATAGCGGCAACAGAAATACATCATCTGTAAAAATTTCAACTGTCTTACTGTCACGGTTCATGAGATACAGCCTGGTGACAGACGGACAGACTAACAGATAGACAGACAGACGGACAGCGGAGTCTCAGTAATAGGGTCCCGTTTTACCCTATGGGTACGGAACCCTAAAAATAATTTCAGTTACATAATTGAATTAATTAATTCAAATCTATGAAAATAGTGTTGTTCAGAAGTTAAAAAATACTGGCCATCATCTAGGCCTAGATAGTAGCACTTAGGACTGCAAAGCCAGCGGTTGCAGGTTCAAATCCCGCAAGGGGTTAAACTTTTTGTAATTAGCAGAAACATTTATGGATGTCTAATTAAGAGTCTACAAATGTATTTTATAAGTATGTTTATCCGCTATCTCGTCGCCATAGTTATCTAAGCTCTGCTTGTTAAAATAATGTGTGGGTGTGTTTGAGGCTATGATAATTATTATACGTTGTTTACCCAGGAGCGCAGTCACATAGTACATTGCCATCGGGTCCAATAGCACAGGTCCTGGCGAACTGGTTCTCGCGGTTCGTGAGTGGGCACGGACAGGGCCGGCACGCGTACCCACTGGCGGGGTCGCCGTAAGTGCCCGGGGGACATTCTGGGACCTCCGCCTCGCAGTTGCCGAGCCAAGGGCCGGACTGCTTGCGAGAAAAGCCTGGGGCGCATTTCTGAAAAACAAATTTTCCTATTTTTGTTTCGATCTAAAGTCATTTTGTTCCTTTGTTGTTTATAAACATTTACACTCGAAGCTGTAATAATTTAATTTAATTTAGACAAAATCACAAACGTAGACCTGATAATCGGGTAAGTAGCTAAAGCATTTGCGTTATACACCGTGAATTTTTAATTACCCGAGAAAATTAACTAACATAGTCAGATATCGATATACATCGAATTTGGCGAATAATAAAAAAAAAATATGAGAAAATTATTTAAAAGGTCCCTAACATTCCTTAAAAAATATGCACCATAAAAGTCCTGCTAATTCAAATAGTAATCATTATCATTCCAACATTAACGGAACCAAAATCCACCTAATTTGGTCGCATAATATTGGCGTACGCCGTACCGTTTTTTTTATTCGCCAAATTCGATGTATATCGATATCTGAGTATTTTAGTTAATTTTCTCGGGTAATTAAAAATTCACGGTGTAGAAATTAGAAACAACGGCGATACCCAGACCAGAGACAAAATAGAAAAGTTCGTTTTCTACATTGACCCGACCAGGAATCGAACCTGGAACTTCAGAGATGGCAACGCCAAATTTGGCGTGCTCGCCTTTTGGCTTTGTATATAAACTTTATCGAGTGTAATGAATAAGAAATAGGTTAACTAACCTGACATGAGAGTCCCTCGTATCCCGGTGGGCAGGAGCATTCCTCGACGAGGCTGGCTACACCGAGCCCTACGTTAATGTGTTTGGCTGATTCCATAAGGAAATCGGTTATGTTCACGCCGGCATTGTTTACGCTGGCACGGAGCAGGATCATTTCGATGTTGTCCAAGCTGAATAACATCAGTTAGTTATAAGGTAAAGTCATGATTACACATACCACGTGACCTAAATAGTATGGCGCATGCATAACAGAAATGGGTGAAGAATACCCACTAATTTACAAGTGGATAAATAAACTTTGTTTTCTTGCTTTAATATTTAAATTATAAGTAGGGAAAGCGTGAGCTTAGAGGCGAGGTGAAGTCACCAAAATTTCGTAGCTGTTATGCGTCTACATATTTGTATAGGTTGTATTGTAGTAGTACTCGCAATACATTAATGTATTACTCGTACTAGGCCTGGATTTCCTTTGGCCTAGCAATATTTTAATTTTTGTCTATTGAATTGTAAATGTACAAAAGGTACTCACGCCATCATTATATCTTCCCTGGTCGCTGGCACGAGACCCCTTGGGCTGGATTTCTCCCAGTTCTCTGGGGTTAAACGCGCCTCGATCGTGTTCTGGCTTCCACGGTTGATGTGTACCAGGTTTTGGTATTTTCCCTGTCGATATATTACAAATTAATACACGCTTGTATCGCGCGACTAAGACCCATGAAAATGCACCTTTAACGCATTTGTATACATTTTTGCACTACTAACAATACTACACTACCAATAATAAATTAAAAGTAATACCTTGATGATGATGTCGGGTAAGCCGTAATCGGATCCGTAGCGGCTCCAGTGTGGCGCGACCTTGTACCGAATGAACCCTCCGTAGGAGGTCAGTTGGTTTCCGTTGTAAGTCTCCGGCAGAGTGATGTACGGGAGTGCATTTGAACTGCCCCAGTTGTTGTAAGGTTCTACTTTCGTCACCTGGAAGCAATACGATAATATTAATCACTTTGCTATCGTCGTCCGTATCTGAAAATGTCTCTCTACTACTCTGCTACCTCTTGCTACTTCAGTTTGGTAATTTAAGAAACTTAGTCAACCTATTAGTCAGCATCGAGGGACCAACTACATCGTCATTTGTACCCATATCTTTATCCCGTACATTCGCCCTATTGTAAAAGTTGTTTATATTCATGAGTAGAACACCATATAAAAATGTAAAATACCACCATATAGAACATTGACCCCGTATAGGAAAAAGGACTATGAATATCTACCGTAGCTCCATTCCTCAGTGGCTGGTAGTAGTACTGATTGGTAATGGATTGTGTGTCGAGCTGGACATCTCCGTTGCCCGTGTTCTTTACTCCAACAAGACGGGTGCCACCTTCGCCCAACAAAGTGGGCATGTTGTAAGTAAAGAGATCCGCACTGCGACACTGAGTAGACTCGCCGAAGCAGAAACAACGGATGCAGTCTCGCTCGGAACGCGCCTCACTGAAAAATATCATTAATGAAAATAAGTAGCACAATGGTCGAATGCAAAGCAATGTATTTTATTAGATTCATAAGTTGATTTAATCTAATCTCTTAACAACGTGACGGTTCCTTATGTGAAAGTGAACTACTTACGGAACGAAGTAGCATACAATGCGTAATTACCCAAATTCTTAAAACGCCCCAAGCGTGGCGTACAATTATCACAAGTACCACAATTATTAAACAGTCACCGAGAGTCAACGCCAATACATAGCGACTTAGGTGTGAACGAAAAGTTGAAATGTATAGAAAGTTACATGGTGTATTAATGATCTTTAGAGGTATGTGCTTGATGGGTCAGAAAGGCTACCTTAAGGGTAGCACAAAATCAAATTTTAAGCAAGAGTATCCGCAGTACCTGTTAAAGTATCCGCTGGGACAAACGCTCGTCTTGTTGACAAAAACGATGGCATCGGGTACAGCAAAGATTGTCCCCTTGTTGTTCATTGCCTCGCACGAATAAGCACCGTTGTATTCAGGCTAGAAACATTTAAAAGGACTATTAATACAAGTGAATTACAAATTACACTTATCATAGATAAATGGAATATAAGGTATGAATGCTATTCTTTAGTAACAAAATGGCGTAGATAGAGTCCTTGCAAAAGTACACTTATCAGAACGCCCAATGTTTTTAAAGTTGAACTTAGATAAGTGTCCTGTCCATGTATAAGAGAAGTACTAATTCACTGAAATAACAGACCTGCATGTTAGTGCAGGTAAGAATGCCGATGACTTGTCCATTGGTCTGGGAGTTTTCGGTCACGCAGACTTCAGGCACGTCGCCCCAGTTGCGGCGCCAGGAGATGAGAGGCGTGGGAGTGCCGGTGGCCGTGCAGTTTAGCACAAGAGTGTCTCCGGTGTTCAGGTGCACGTTCGAAGGCTGTGGCGGTCTTGTCACGTAGACAGGAGCTGTTCAAATAATAATAAATTCTACAATCACACCAATAATCTAGGCCCAAACTAAGCAAAGCTTGTATTCAATAATACATACTTAAGTACACATAACATTCATGATTTAGGTACACATTCTCGTGCTCATCAAACAAACATTTATTTATGCCTTGCGAGGTTTGACCTCGTAACCGCCAGGCTTTGTTTTCCGGTTCGCAAGCTACTTCCTACACCAGATGTCTTTAAAGATTTTGAATAAATAGCTTCCTTTGGCTATGATTTCAAGCTACCGAAAGGACACGTTACAGATTTTATTTAAATTTAGATATTAGTTAAATAAGTTTCATTATAACGCTATCCTGACTAAATGTGTCTAATGTTACATAATAAGACAATAAAGGCCAATTCGTATTCTCCAGTTTTCTAACCTGATTTTAAAAAACGTTTCACGTCAACTACTTAATGACAAAGTAGCGCACTTACCACAGCCAATTTCATCGGATCCATCCAAGCAGTCGCTCTGTCCATCGCAGTGGAAGCTCTTAGGGATGCATTGGTTCCCATCGGCACAGGTGTACTCCACGGTCTTGCACTGGCCAACAGTCACGTCACCGCAGTCGCTCTCGTCAGAACCGTCTCCACAATCGTCTTCGGAGTCGCAAAGCCAGGTCTTCAGTACACACTTATTGTTCGCACACTTGAACTGGTTCGGCTCGCACTTTCCGTTCATGTCTACAAAAACGTTAGTAATTGAGTGAATCGTTGGCTTACCAAAATACGAGTAGGTAATACACTATCACTTCAAAATATACGTTCCTAATTTCAGAAACAATAGTGAAACAAGTTTATTTTTTTAATTTTTTTTGTTTATCTGCTGACTGTACCTACTTTAGTATTTAGATATAGAGAGATAGTACTTTAGTAGATTTCGGTATTGGTTAAACTTACGGCAAGTCTCTTCATCAGAACCGTCAGCGCAGTCAGCACGGCCGTTGCACACAGCCGACTTGGGGATACACTGTCCGTTCCCGCAAGTGGCCTCGTAAGCCTGGCAGGTGAGCTGTGGTGGCCGCGATGTCACGGCTGTAGAATTTTGGTATAGTTTTATAACACTATTGAATACGATTGCATTTATAAAGCAACGGTTCTTCTTCCTAGTCCTGTGCCACGTTTCAATTTGAAGTGAATGCCATCATATCTACGTAATCCACAAAAATAGAAACCAAACTATTAAGGGACCATGGCTACCTGGTTATCTGAATGTGCAGGATCTTCCACGATGTTTTCTCAGCACCAGGCAATCCCTTACATTGATTCCGATAAATCTAGAAATACGTACTTTGGGAATTATGACGCGGACTCATGACTAACAGCTGTGAGATGAGTCTCTGATTCTTGGACCACTGAGCTACGACTGCTTTGTAGGCAGATAGGCAATAGCTGCTGTGGTAGAAGAAGACCCCGACGATGAGTTGTGTTAGTGCAGCGGTTCTCGAACTTTTTTGCTGACGGAACCCTTTTGAAAACCGTAATATTTGACGGAGCTCCAAATAAAAAAAAAAGCTACTATGTGTTGAACTGTGGACCAGACATAATAGAATAGCTGTTTTTTATCTTCTTATTATTATTAGCTTTGCGGACCCCTAGGGTTCCGCGGAGCACACTTTGAGGATGGCTGTGTTAGTAGATAAACAAGAAATAATCTTACGCGTTGGGTCAACATTAAGGGTGACTCTTAGCTCGGCGTTAGGCTGGCCCAAGTACCTCACAGCTTGGCAGATGTACACTCCACTATCCGATGTCTGCAAGAAAATGAGCGCAATGATATCGATAACTTGTTTTTTAGGATCAGAGGTTTATTGATAGGTATTGTTTACTTGTGGTAATTGTGGTTCGTTGATATAATAATCACTTTACTATAAAGTGCGTTCCTAGCACACCAACGTGTGTGTTTATCGACAACGCCTGACAAAACTATTACAAACTCCATTTAATTGTTTTTGAAAAAGCATTTGAGAAAATTCGATATTTGGTAGATACCATAATATGTTCACGGGCCTTTGATTTTACGACTATGTCAAACCACAACTACTATTTATGTCAAATTTATTCGTGAATTAGAATAATTGTAGTAAAATTTTGAAGAAACTTTATTTACTAAGGAGTCATAGTCCCATGTCTCCTATACATCAATATTTTAAATATAAGTCCCTCATAAGTTCTCACACTCACTGGGAGGGATAAAAGAATAACAGGCGTACTAATTTGAGCGTACGAGCCTGACGTTAAGTAACGTCTCCCAGTGGGGCGATGACAATCTCGTCAGCTTCAATGCCTCTAAAACGCAGGCGTGTCTTTTTTCCACAAAAAGGAGTCCTTTCACCCTTTCTCCTTTCTCCTCCCTTTTCCCTTTTTACTTTCCGAGGTACATCTGTTCCAGTGACCAGCACTCTACAACTTCTTGGCATGGAGTTGTCCTCTGACCTCAACTTTGGCACCACCATCGAGTCTAAGGCTCAAATTGCAGCTAGAATGTTGGGCGTCCTGAATAAAGTCAAGCGGTACTTCACGCCTGGACAGCTTTTAACTCTTTACAAAGCCCAAGTCCGATCTTGCATGGAGTACTGCTGCCACCTTTGGGACGGCTCGGCGAAATACCAACTTGCTGCACTTGACTCGGTGGAACGCAGAGCCAAGAGAATAATAGGCGATAAAAAACTGGTGGCGTCCAAGCTGCACAGCCTGGCTCACCGCCGCAAGGTTGCTTGCCTATCGGTCTTCTATAGATTGTACTTCGGAGAGTGTGCTCATGAGCTGCATGAACTCATACCACCGTCACCTTTCTTCCATCGGACATCCAGACGCACGGCCGGCTACCATCCCTTCTTAGTTGATATACCCATAACCCGCACTAAGCGCTTCTTATCATCTTTTATGCGCACAGCTAAGGATTGGAATTCCCTGCCTGCGTCTGTATTTCCGAGTGCATATAACCTGACTCTCTTTAAGTCCAGAGTGAATAGGCATCTTCTGGGCAAGCTCGCTCTATCGTAGATCCCATCTATGCTCTAGAGCAAGATTGGGGTCAAGAGTAAGCCCAACTCAACTAAAAAAAAAAAAAAAAAGGAAAGTTAACCTTTCGAAAAACAAATGCTTGCTTACCGTAACTTTGTTCATTTCAAGTCGTCCATGTCTGTCCGTAGTGCCTGGCTTCAAAGGGCGTCCTCCTTCCCTCACCCACCTGACTGGAGCTCTAAGAGGGCCCTCGTCTCGGCATTGGAATACCACGTCTCCTCCTACAATAGTCAACAGAGTTTGGACCACCAAGAACCACAGTGCAGTTATGCTCAAAAACATGTGACTATTGCTCTTTATAAAAGTCATCCAAAACTCTCATCAATTATTTTATATTGGTTTAGTTTATTTTATTGTACAAATACGTATAATATATCGGCTTTCGTATAAAATATTTGGGTAAGGGGCGTTCTGCATAATATAACACACACAGATGGCATTTTATGCAGATTCAGATTTCTACAAATAATTTCACATGAACTATATATTTAATTATAAATATAAACATTCCGTCTCGGCAAGATTACCAATAATAGTTACACAATTCGTCACATAATTGTTGAGGCTAACTGCGCGGTTCCCCAAGCTTGAGCAGGCAAAAAATGGCTATCCAAAGGTTGCAATCAAACAAGTACGTGAGTATAATAAATCCCAAATGCTGTAAAAAAAAATAATGTGTCGAATGATCGAGTTCAAGTTGATATGACATTTAGGAAGTGTGCAACTAGGATGATGCCTCCTATTCACCGGGGGACAGATTTCCCGCTATAACACGTTTTAAGCATGTTATCTTTCAGCCTCATTCGTTCAAAAAGTCGAATCGAGTCGAAGTGTCGCTAGACTTGTGTGGTACTGGTGATACTTGACGCAATGCCAGTGTACTGTTAATTCCCAGTTCTGCCAAGGGTCTATAGATAGTATATTAATTTCCAATTCAACAAACTCATCACAATTGATACCAATATGAACCGTTTTAAAATTTCTGAAAACAATTTGTATTCCTACCTTTATATCAAAAGTCCAGCCGTCTCACTTTAAATAGCAAATACAAACAAAAAACTACGTTACCGTGAACTTATAATTATACAGAGAGAGAGCAGAGAGAGCAGAGTTTAATAAATGAAAATTATCCCTACAAAAAGATGTAAATCGTAATGATAATGTTAAAAAGATTTAAGACAAACTTTAGGGTTTGTTTTGAAATACAGTCTAGAATACAGTAAGTTCCATCGTTAATATATATTTTTTCATTAGATAGAAACAAGTCTAGTATTATTAGGGAATAATAATATAAAGAAAAAATATTACAGTAATCTCAAGAGCATTAGCAACCCAACACTCGTTAGCGGCGCACGCAAAATCGGCACGGTTGATGTTTCTGGATTTCTGTACTGATATATTTTTTCTGTATCCTAGATATTGGACTTTAAAACCATCTCCTAAAATTTGGCTTGCACCTTTTTAACATTGTTGGCATAATCCACATTTAAACGTATATTATGTGTAAAAATATTATAATTTACTAACGAATGTAATTTATCTTACTTACGATTACAACATAGGTCATAGGTTATCAAAGTTTTGAGTAGGTACACTTGCTGACGTATGAATAAGTAACTTAAAAATAGTAACATGTACCATTTGTTATAGGTCTACAATTAACTAAATTAGTGTTTAGTTGAATAATATAAAAACCCATAAGATGTTGGTGCATAACATTCGATAGGTCGTTAAACTGGTTAAAAAGTCGAAACCTACGTTATGTAACATCACTCATCACAAACTTAAATCAATAAAATAAATTTAAAAGGCCAAGAAATAATATTAAAATAAAATAAATCACCATGCAAGTGCTATATAAAATGGTATAGTTTTCATAAGCGAAAGTCCTCAATATTATTGTGTGCTTTAGTAAAAATCATAAATTAAATGGTTATTTTGACAAACCCAATCCCCTTTTTAAAAATAAACTAAGTTTAAGCCATGTCTAATTTCTATTAATCATGATTGAAACTTAGTGTTTATTTTTTCTAATAAGGGGGAATATTATGTGAACTAAGTTATTAAAAAGTATCAAAATTGATGAATTTACTAATAGAATATGTAATCGTTTATGCTCAAATTTTAACTTAACTCAGAGCTTGTTTAAGCCATAACACAAATCGGTATTTCACGAATTCAAAAGTACATATCTACATATTTTTATTTATTCTGTGGTTATGTGCAGTGAACGATTATTTATTCTTAGTAAACCACGCCAAATGAAACCCTTTCGTATATGCAATTGATATTATTGAATATCTCCGTTATTATCGCAAAACCAAAAGTTATTTGAACCCAAAATGCAATCTCCCTTCTAGTAATACTCAGCACACCGACTCACCGAAGGGGTATATGGCTGTTCCGCCACCATGAAAGAAATAATTGCTAATTAAAATAACTGTCACAATAATAAATAAAAAAGCTAGGGAATTAAGGGTTTACCTCCACCAAAACAGTAGAACATAGATTTTAGAAGCTAAAGACAAAGAACATACAAATATTATTGATAGTAAGGTTTACATTATAAAAGCGTAGTACAATTATCTTGAAAATAAAGACAATAATCATATGGAATAACAATTAAAAACGATTTTATTCGTAAAACTAATTAGCGATATACCCAAAGATGTATTATCATAGTTTCATCCAGCAACATTCTAAGTATACCAGAATTAATCATTCAATCCTACCTACTATCTACATAGCCGCTCACCTCTCATCCTTAACTGAATTGGTTTGTGCAAATGCTTACACTTAATAAATAATTAGTGTTTAATTATTATTTTTCTCGAGAAGAGCATTATCGAACTATTAAGTAAAATAAATAACACTCACTGTTTCTGACGGTTTGTTGGGTGGGGTACGTCTTCAGTTTCAAAGCTGCTGGACCTAGAAAACAGAATTTCTCGTAAGTCTTATACAATCATAAATATTAGTCAGTAGTTAACACATCGTTATGTTTTAGAAGACGAAAAGTTAAATAACCATTGTTAATAATGATTTAGAGACATCGAATGAGAATGACGGTGGAAATTAGTTTTTTTTTTAAATGAGGAGTCATCCACAACCTGTTTATAAATTATTATTTACAGTTTAGGTAGTTAGATTCTATTAATTATTAATTTGAAAATTAGTTTTTTTTAAACCGCGTAGTATTTTGGGGATTTAGATATCGGCAAAAAATATTTTTTTATCCACTATTTTGTGCTTTTTTCATGATAACTTGTGATTTTTGATTAAGTGTGCAATAATCATTGTCAGTTTCAACAAAATGTGAAAGTAAAAGGATCAAAATGTCATCTTGTGTATACCTTATCTTATCTTGTGGCTATACCTGTAATCCGACATTAGCTAAATAACTGATTCAAAATATTAAAATGTTTCCAGTATTACGAGTAGAAGATGCTTGAAGTAATAAAGCAAACGTACAGACGCACACAATCTAGATTGGAACCAACAGAATATTTAACATTATTTATTTGTTTATAATAAATACTTTAAAATACCAAAATTGACTCTATTATTATATTAGTTTATGTTATTATTGTATAAGTAAGTAAATGAATCATATTTAAAAAAAAAAAAACTAAAAACCTTTGCTAGGCAGTCAGCCACCATATGCTTCAATTACAAATGTAAATATAAACTAGAACAACGCTTTATCATCTTTTGCCAATATCCTCATAGTTAGAGACATAGGGTGGGACACAGCGTAGAGGGACAGACAGAGGGTCATTCTTACTGCCGGCGGGACAGTCGAGTTCATCACTATCGTCAAGTGGACAGTCGATTCGGCCATCGCATCTGCGGTACGATTCTATGCAAGGACCGTTCTCGCAACGCCATTGGTTTCTTGGGCATCCATCTAACGATATCACGAAAAAATTAGCCTTACTACAAAATTAACCTTCAAGTACTATATGGAGCTAACTGTTAATATTTAAGGTAAGTATACATTAGAGCATTTACTTGTAACAACATCGAGCCGTTGATCCCTGTCATGAACATACGGAAAATTAAGCACGAAAATCAAGGTTTCTTAATTTAAAAAGAGCGAATTTATTACATTAAGCAGACCATGTTGCAGGTTAATACTTTCTCGCCGTGAGAATTACGCCGAACAATGCGTCGGGCATTGGCAGGTTGCACAAATGTTAAATTCAGTAGGGATTTTGTAAGTTACTTGAGCTGCTGCTTTTGCTTGTATTCTGCAATTCGCGAAAACATTACGTTATTAAGATGCTCGTAGAATTTTTGAACGTGCATTCATCTTTCCGTTTTTAAATTTTAGGTAAAATAGTTTTACCTTCATTATATTTATTGTTGTCCATGAACATAACGTCTCGTTACTTGTCTTACAGGGCGCATTCGGTTAGTACTGTGAATCGTAAAATAAGTTTAAAATCTTACCTATGTTACCATATTGAGCTTGTCTATTTGGTTGGTTTACATAAACACCACTCTGTCCACCTGGTTGGCCACCATATTGGCCGCCTTGTCCACCTGGTTGACCACCGTATTGTCCGCCTTGTCCACCTGGTTGACCACCGTATTGGCCGCCTTGTCCACCTGGCTGACCGCCTTGTCCACCTGGTTGACCGTATTGTCCACCTGGTTGACCGTATTGTCCACCTGATTGACCGTATTGTCCTCCTGGCTGTCCACCTTGTCCACCCGGTTGACCACCTTGACCACCTGGTTGATTGCCGTATGGGCTACCTTGTCCTCCTGTTTGACTTCCATATGGACCAACAGGGCGGCTGCCGTAAGGATCACCTTGTCCACCTGGTTGACTACCTTGCCCACCTGGTTGATTGCCGTATGGGCTACCTTGTCCTCCTGTTTGACTACCATATGGACCACCAGGGCGGCTGCCGTATGGACCCTCAGTTGGAACGTCGTATGGATTGTTGGGACGACCTCCGTATGGTCCTTCAGGTCGACTGCTAAATGTTTCGGTAGGCTGATTATCTTCTCTGCTTGGCTGGCCGCCGTATGGTCGACCCTGTCCCGCTGACGAGCCTCCGTAAGGACCTTGCCCGCCTGGTTGGCCGCCATACTGACCTTGCCCATATGGACTATCCGGTCGTTGCGTGGATGGAGCGTTGGTAATCTCTGGGATGTTATTATCTTCCTTAAGTGGTCGAGAAGAGGTAGTGATCCAAGGCCTGGTTGTAGGACATGCTGACTCATCGGAGTAGTCGGGACAGTCTGGCAGATCATCACAGTACGATGACAGAGGAATACACATCCCAGAAACACATTGCCATTGATTCTCGTCGCATTCTGAAATAATTACAAAATCGTTTTAAAATCGCTCTGGAAACATCTTACAATAGTTTTCTCGCAAGAACTAGTCACTTTAAGTGTGGCAGGAGTAAGATGGGGAAGTACGCAAATTGACAAGACGCCCGTAAAAACAGCAAATTGACGTTTTAACTGTCCCCCGCCCCATAGCTTTCATGCGTCAGGAGGTGACTAGAACTCACGCATAAACATTATTTCTATTGGTTTGACGCATGCTGATAATTTACATACATTTAATCAATAATAATTGATAGTAATAATAATATCTTTTTCGAACGACAATTATGAATAAATCACATTAAACTATCTACAACATACAGTTACCCAAAATAATAAAACTACAGGAATATTATCATTTGTTTCTACTCGTAAGCACGGAAGCCATTACAATGACGTAAAAGTAAAAAATTTAAAAAAATAAACCTTAGTTTTGACTATCTTCGAACTACGTGTAAATGCAGCACAAAAATAGCAAAATATGTTACTAATGTGTGTGTATCACACACTGCTAGCAAAAACGACGCTACATTTAGCAACCAAATGAATTCTAAAAGATACATTTACGTACATGTGCCTGATGTGTATTTGTCTAAAAATTAAGAAATGCCACTCATATAACAGCTAAGGTAAGGATTGAAAATCGGGATTATTGACAATGTAGAGTGGTCAACACGCATTCAGCATTCCAATACGAATGATGTAGATAAAAATTGCGTCGATACCGGAGTTGTGACAGTTCTGTTCGTCAGAGAAGTCCATACAGTCATAGATATTGTCGCATCGCCTCAAGTGGGTGATACAGCGGCCGTCATTACAGGTGAACTCTGATTCGTGGCACTGCCGCTGGGCTGGCGACCGCGAGGGGCGGACTATATACCACGCTGTACACGATTGCACGTTGAAATATTCACTCATAAACAAATTAATAAAGATAACTAATTTTTGACCTAATGCCTGAGAGCGAAAACGCTTGCTTTTCAAGCTACTGGAGCCCTTTCCCTTATACATAGGCTTTAAAATAACACTATTGAACATAGTTACATCGACTATATTTTTACCTTTGTCACAACGATATCATTATATGTTTGTTTTGGAGAGCCAATGATTTCGTATCACGACCGTAGTTTAAAAGGAATAATTCGGAAGCTATATGCGTGAAAGATTCTAAAATTCAAGACAGTGCATGTAAAATTTAGGTGCCGAATCGAAAGTGTCAAGTAGATTGTGCGTTTTGGAGTACATTCATAGTGTGAAGATAAATATTTCAGTGCTTTTTAATTATATTGCTAAAGCTTGTGTGCTCTGTGCCTGCACAGTCAACAAACATAGTCATCAGTAACAGTAACAGCACATTGTGCTATCGTTTTGGCGTTTATCGGAGAGTTAGAGGTTTGTAATAAATACTTACGACAGTTGTCTTCATCGGAGTTATCGACGCAGTCGCTGCGGCCATCGCAATAGAATGAACTGTTAATGCAAGTTCCATCTCGGCATTGGTATTCGTCTACAGAACATTCACCTGTGGTCCAAAATTATGAATCAATTAGACTGAGAAAATAATTTTAGCATTGAAGGAAATTATTTCCCTGTAATTTTATTGTCCAAATCATGGATACCTATTGCTGAAACAGAGCAATTGAGCAATTGACTTATTTTGTCAAATTTCATATTTCATTATGCCACAGTGAAACTGGCTCTAATGTTGGTTTACTAAATATTAAGTAGGTAATTGATGATAATACTTCTTTTTATTAAATAATCTTAATTTAAGGTATGATAATTTAGTTAAAAATAGTACCAACCTGGCCTCGATACCATGGTCTTGTTGCAGTCCAGTTCATCACTGTCGTCGGAACACTCGAATATGCCATTACAGTACTGCAAAGCGTTAATACATTCCCCGCTTTTACATCTACAACAAAAGGTTTTATTTGTTAAACCTATCGATGTAGGCAAAATTCGCATAGCTTAGTTATTAGGAAATAAATAAACGATTTCGCCAAGTCAAATAAAATGTTTAATAGTTCGCTTAAGAAACTCGATTGCGGAAAATGGGAACCCAATCTTCTCAAGTTACCTGAAATCGTCAGGTCCATCGCAGTGGTCGCAATTCAGCTCGTCAGAGGAGTCGGAGCAGTCGGGGTAACCGTTGCAGATTTTTTGCTCATCCAGGCAGATGCCATCACACTCGTGACTGCAAGCTTGAAACAATACGATTCACTTAACACCACTAACACACTTCCGAACATTCGCCAGCTAGCAGAGTTTATTATTGTTAGTTGACGTTCGCGATACAGTTTTATACACGTAGTAATGGTAACCTCGCAATGAAAACATATTCGCAAAGCCATTAATAATACTAAATTCGCACACAGTTTAAGAAAATTTATTGAAAAATAATTATGGTTGACAAACATCATCAATATACTGAAAAATGGTTTAAGTTACTTAAAATAAATGTATTACATAAATCAGTAATAAAACGAAAAATATTTTAGAAACTGGATTCAAGTAAATATACCTACATTATATGTAATTTTTTAAATGTTTATAAATCAATATATTTATTTAAAAAAACATATTACAGATCTAATAAAATATATTTTGTAACGTTCAAGCCTTTCCTCCAAGAATTAGTGTTACAAATTCAAAAAGTTAGGTACCTTGTTGAATCAACAACAGTTTAAATATGTATAATAGTTCACTTAATTTATTGATATATCTTGAGAAACAAATCTTATTGTGTAAACTCATGGATGATTGGCTTGATCGCATAACTGCCAAGAATTTCTGTTTACATACCAGCGCAATCCTCCTCGTCTTCGCCTCCGTCACATTCGACCTGTCCGTCACAACGCCTGGCACACGGCCTGCTGGACTCAGGGCTGCATTTGAAGCTGTCAGGCGGGCAGCGCGATGTCGCAGCTGCAAAGTACCAATAATTTTAACTTCTGTCCGACACAATTTGATCCCCGGGTGCGATTAACACATCGACCATTTCTACTTCATAAGGTTAAGTCGGAGATTTCTTTTAAAAATATCTAAATAGTTTAAGGGAAAACAACTTACAGCAAAGAATTCAGTTAAGAGTTTGCAGACTTGATACCTATGATTCTATACCCACACATAAAGGAAAACTTTTTTGCAGCAGAATTCTATTGAAGAATCGACAAGAACGCAAACGAAACAACGGAGACGTACCCAAAAAACAAAAGCTAATTTCGTGCCAACAACTAATCGGTCGAAGAACAAAATTAAGTGATCATGCAAAAGAAGAACATGCAGGTGATTTTGTGACCCTCTTAAATGTTCCTGAACCTTTGCTCAATGGTTTTGGGGTGACACACATTTTTTCATCAGAGCGATCGAGACAATCAGAACGACCATCGCAACGATTCTTATCCGGTATACAACCACCATCCTCACACTGCCAGTAATGATTGCCTTGGCAATACCCTGGGTAGCAAAACACCAAAAACAATTAATGTATGACGTAGCGAAGTTCTTACTAAAGCTTACATAAAGCGTATCAGATTCTGAATCGCTTGCTACTTACCACAGTTGAACTCATCCTCTCCTGCCGGGTGGCAGTCGATGCGGCCGTTGCATCGCAGTGCTATATTAATGCAAGTACCGTCCCGACAAGGGAATTGACCTCTTTTACAAGGGCAGTTTTGTTCGTCCGACCAGTCGCTGCACTCTTTGGTCCCGTTGCATACTGACTCGGCCGGTACACATTGTCCGCTCGTGCACTTATATTGAAAAGCCATGCATACTGTGCCTGCCATAACATAATTCACCATAACCGTAAATTATATAAATTTGTGGGGGACATTTTTAATTTGTTCCAATTTGATTAGCTTTTAGATAAAATTATCATTAAACCGAATCATTAAAGTTGAGCAAGGTCGTATTTTCATTTTCTTATCTAATTTCGTTTTAAGGGGTGATTCTATTGATCATAGATAACTCACTTAACATAAGAAACTTAAAAAAAATATCTTATTGTTAAATTAAATGTGCCTATTTGAGCAGTAAAATTACCTCCTAAAAGGAAGTTAACTGATAATATAATACCTTAAATACTTTTTATTCAGCTCGATAATAATCCCCCACAAATATTATAAATAAAATCAGGTAAGTACCTAAGTAAAGTACATCGATCCATAAGCTTCAAAGTATTATATGGTGGTAACATCCTACACGAGTACTTAATACCTACATAATATTTTGAAATTTATAGACAGACTACAAGCGACTACAAAAAATAAATTCAATTTCACTGAAACTTCAAAGTTTTGATATCTACAGCATTACTTACTATTCGCTAAAAGACTAACATTTGATACAGATTGTGAGATCTTGTGAGTTAGGATAGGTTACTATTAAAAGCATGTCAAATCGAATCAATTAGTTTTCAGTAACCATGCTATCATAAATCAGTGGGGTACTATACAGTCACCGCCACCCCAATCAAAAATTTGCCAATATGAATTTTAAAATTGTGAGTAAAGATCAAACCGTAAATGCAATCTCGTTCGTCAGAACCATCCTGACAGTCATGCGTTCTGTCACAATGCTTTGATTCAGGTATGCAGTTGCCATTATCGCATCGGAAGTCGCCGTCACCACATGCTGTTTGGTAAAATAAACATGTTGAGTTTTAATTAACTTTGAGATAAGTTAAATAAGTTAATCGTTGAAAAAACAAAAGTCAGTAGAGAAATAAGACAGAAACGCCAATCACCAGAACAGCAATAAAGGAAAAGAACAAGACAAAAGTAGCGGAGAAGTACACAAAATGCAAAGAAGATCTGGAGATAGAAGATGAAAAAAAAGAAGCCAAACACGAGCACAGTCTCATGATGAAGATGAACTTACGACAATGCTGTTCGTCAGAATAATCCCCTGTTGGGCAATCGTAAACGCGATTGCACCTTTTATGTTCGGGTATTAACTTGCCAGTTCTGCATCTAAACTTTCCAATGGCTGGAAAACATGCAAAACTATTGATGTAGTGACCTTACACATAAAATAGGACCTCTATCTACTGTGTCAATAGTTGAAAAAATACATTGTATAAATTTTGTGAAGTGCCTCAAAGTGATTACCTGTGGTTAGGTCGGACTTAGTTTTTAAATAACAGTTACTACAAAGGGATAATGATTTTGTATGTAAATGACTTGCAAATTAGTCATTAGGATATGAGTCTAATAACCTTTTCGTGCTTATTGCTTATTTTCAGAGTAGGTACAAAGTTACCGTTTGTGGTCTTACCAACACAGTGCCTCTCATCCGACCTGTCGGTAGGGCAGTCGACGTGGCCGTCGCATCGCTTGCTGCGTTTGATGCAATTTCCGAAATCACATTGCCATTGATCTGGACTGCATGCTTTTGAACCAAAATGTTAGTATGAATGGTATGGGGTAGTAGTCCAGAACCAAATTGAGCGTTTAAGGATTGTTACTTATTAAAAATAAACAATATTATTTTTAAGATTGCAGGTCAAAGTCGAAACAAAAATTTGTAAGCATTTAAAAGTAAATCAAAATAAGTTTGGATAATTATGTTACATTTAAAAACAATCCTTAACCACTTTTTTTATTAGTCCAATACTCACGACATCCTATCTCGTCGTTTCCATCTTTTGGGCAGTCCCGAAATCCATCACATCGTAAGAGTATTGATATGCAAGTGCCATCACTGCATCGGAACTTCCCACTGCTTTGGCAAACGTGGTTACCCCACCATCTAGTGCGGTTGGCACCCAATTTTGAAGCTTACCGTTTTAAATCCAGTGAGAAAGCATGCGCAGGCATCGGTAATGTTAATTTTGAAGAGTATATGAAGTATTAAGACTATATTGTTTTCTTTATCGAATTACATACCACAGTCTAGTTCGTCGGAACTGTCTTTGCAGTGGTTGACGCCGTCGCAGCGTTTCCTACCCTCAATGCAGGAGCCGTCACTGAGGCATTCGAATTCGCCATCTCGACATTCTTTACAAAAAAAAGAGAACTTTGTTTAAGCAACAGCTAAAATTATACAATATTAGAATACTTAACGTGATTTTAATTGTCTTGTAATAATTTCCATTAGCGCTATTAAAATATTCGGATAGAATTTGATAGCCTAGAAAAAAAACTTCTATCTTTTCTATTGCGTGTACTCAGGCTTCCATATATGTGAGGACCAACACCCAGCCACTGATATAGCACTATCGGTGGTCTTGTAAATATTCTAGCGAGTGCAGGTGTAGGGACACGCAGGGCATGACAGAACATGTGCCATTGTCTGGGGGAAATACTACATAGACATGCGCTCTCCAAGTTTTTCTTGCTTCGGCCTACTTGGGTCCGTAGTCTATTTAAAGACATCCAAGTTGTCCAAGGAAGATCATGTTCAAAGGGAAGTCGGGGGGAAATAGCAATTGGCAAAATTCAATTAAAAGTAGTTATAAACTATTCGACTCTTGCTTAAAATTTCAAATTGGGATCGTAAAGTTTTGCATCGATTTGATCGTAAACTTAAGCAGAATCATAATAATATGTATTGTATTATTATACATCGTTTTTGAACGCGTTTAGAATAGAAATCTCACAAAAACTTTTGACTGACCGCAGTTTTGTTCGTCTTCTTCGGTTGAGCAGTCGACAACACGATCGCATCTCCGCGCAGCCTCTATGCATTTGCCGTCGTCACAGCGAAAATCGTCGGCACCGCATGATTCTGTAGACAAATATATAATAATTATAAATAAAATAAAAATACCAATTAAAATTACAAGAGATCGATTTGTAACTCCAATTTCCAAACATGTACTATGTCCAAACCGAATATACCGAATATAACCAATCAACTAAAACTTTTTCTATGGGAGCGACATCGAAATCGATATTTTTTTTAGCTGCTCTATTCAAACTTATTCGCATACTTCGATGATAATGTATGGAGCATCTGAATTCTGAATCTGAAAATAAAATCACGATTTCGATGTTGCTCTCCTAAGAAAAGTTGTTGTATATCACCAGCTGATTACGTGGTTTTAAAGAGTGTCCCATTCTTTTGTACACTCTATATAGAGAAAGATAAATTTATCGTGAAGTCACATAATGATCAAACTAAAGGACATTAGATTAATTAGAAAAGTTTTGATTGACCTTCTTTAAAAGTAGTCCCGCATTTATTCTAAAATACTTTAATAATTCACGTCATCTAAAAAGTAAACTGTTGAAAACTTCAAATATAGCTAGGTGCTTTGATACTTTAAACATTTTTATTTAAGTTTTGCTGACTCTACATTTTGATGTTGGTAACGCCATCTACAACAGTCTCATGAATCTGAGCATCAAGCGTGCTTTTTTAGCTGTGCTTTTACAAACTTGTTTCAGAATTTACCTTGAAACTAGGTGGCGCTAGCAGCTCGAAATATGTTTTAATGAAGTTACGATTCCTCTATGTTTGAGTTATGAAGTTGTTCAACAAAGTTGTGATGCAGACGACGAACACAAAGTTACAGTTGCAGTACGGCAAAGATTGAAGCGAACATTTAAGAGTTGTTACGCGTATTTGAACAATACCCACGTCTGTGGTAATCTTGAAATTAACTCTCTTGCTAGTAAAACCACAGATGTAGTTTGTGAAGTATCTTTTTTGTTTGATTAATAATATTATAAGGCCTGTGATCGAGCTTTTTAGGCTCTACATGAGCTAATAATAATAGTCCTGAAGCAGTGATTGATTTTATTGATTAATTGACATCGCAATATAATCTATACTTTACTGTTAACTCCGTATGCTATACAGCTAGGTGCTTACGAATATTTCATTTTTTATAACCCATAACCGCATTATCACCCCGGTTGCACAACGCACATAACAATGCCATACAATTTTACAAGAATACGGCACGGCTAGTCATATGATCACGTCTCTAAGCTTGCATAAATCGACAATAAAAGAAAAGGCTGCCGCATAAGGAATCCTCTTTTTTTAAAGAACAAACATTTTTAGAAACACCTTTCCGTATTTAAAATTCCACAGCTCGCTCCGCAGACGGGCCTAGTACGTGATATACTTATCTCTGTATACCTAAATAGGCGTATTAAGTTTAGAGTTTGCGCATACGGCCGCGGTGCAAACTTCTACCTGTCGACTTTAGGGATGGCTCAATTTTCAGCGTTTGTCTTAAACTCCCAATGACAGTCATTGTGAAGCGACACCTACCGGTAGCTATGTCTTTTGCTATTTGAGACAAATTAATGGTGTTAGTTAGTAAGCCCAGTGATATATTGTAAACTGAGCTTGAAATGGTCTGCTGGCAAAAATGTTTAAAACTGATGTTTATAATATTTAAGTATTTATAGTAATCAGAGCAAGTAAAATTATTTGTTATACATTATCAAAATATGGTTAACACAAGAGTCATTGCATTTTTTTTTAATTTTGCCGCAACTTCGGATCACGGATACAGAAGATCAGCAATTGAGAAACTTTCAATCAATATCGAATTCCAGACAGGTTGTTAACGTACGCTCACATCTGACTTTTCACTTTAAAGGTTGATTCCCTTTGAATGAATACGAGGTTATATTTTAAATGCATTATCCGAAATTTTGAAACATATTTGGTTCCAAAAAGAGACTTCTATTACGATAACTTTAATGACCGAATGGATGGACGTTTATAAGCATTAAGCAAAAATTAAACAAGTTAGTACAACTTTGTAATAAAAAAAATATGAAATTCCCAACTTTAAAGATATCCTGCCAAAAGCTCAGCATTCTGTTTTTTAAGACAGTCATTACGAATACTTGCCTACTATAACTCCGTCATATGAAAAGTAACAATTTTTTTTTAAAGAAGGAAAAAATTTAAAACTATTTATTTAGGGATTCGACACTAGTTAATGTCATCTATGGTTCGAAATAGGTCAAACATCTACCATAATATCGCAGTATTACTTCAAAGTTGTTTATTTCAAACTACAAGTACAGTAGTTTTAAATAAACAACTTACTTAGGTACCAGGGTCCTAACTTACAGAAAAAGACAAAATGAAAGTAATTGTTTTGAAACAAGCTCACGGTGGCTGCCCTGCCTTCTTTTGTTTTGGACTTTTATTTATTAATTTTGGACTCTACACTATTATACTAGTGTGATTTCACAGCCCTAGCTCGCTTTTCAGGAGAGCAGTGCTTTATAGTCTCCATCGCGTTCACGGCTCAATATTTTGGTAACTTTTTTAAGTATTTAAATATAGTCATAGCACGATGTTTCTCGGAACACCTCGGATTTGTCTCGGGCAGTTATGTTGTTTTATTATTGAACATAACTAGCAAGTGTTGACTTTAAAAGCTTTTGTAAAGTGTTGGGGTGATAATCTTACTATTATTTATGTTATATCTGAAAGATTTCATGTTTCATGTTTGGAAGTTTGTTGGAATTACATTTGAACGACTAAACCACTAAACTGAATTAGCTGTAATTTGACATATCATATTAATCTAGCTTTAAATAATATAACTTTTTAAAATAAAAAAACAGGTTGATTTTTCGTTTTTGCGTATTTCTTTGTATTTATTTGCGTACCTACCTACTACAGTGAAAGTCTCCTTTCCTGATCAACGAATGATTCTAACACAAATACTTAACCATGGTAGATATTTTATGTTTATATTTTTTATACAATTTGATATAGTCGGTACTTCTAACCCGTTAAAGCTAAGAGTGATATCAAATTTTATCGACAAAAATAATGATTTGGGTGTTCAAACCCACACACCCCCTATGAATAGCGGCCATTGTGGTTTTTTAACACTTTAGGAGGCAATAACAGGTTTATGTGTCGTAGAAACATGAACGAAATACCACAAGATTGCTAAAAGAACAGAGTAACTGACAATCAAACTTCATTACAGATGTTTAGGGTTTCCTTGCCTTGAAAAAATTAATTATTAAATAACTTTGAAAAAAAAAGACCTTTTTTTGCAGATTGGTTTGAATCCAAATTACTTTTTTTGACAATAAAATTAGATACCGAACTTGGCCTTAACGGGTTAGAAGTACCACCCATATCACATTGTATAATCTTACTGTTGGGCAAACATCTAACATATCGCTCACGACGACTTTTCTTGTTTTTACCCAACTGCCAAACGAGGGTTATGTTTATCGAGCGTATGTATGTATGTATGTAAGTATGTCTATTTCTTTGGCACGCCCTACAGCCTTAACCGTTTAACGGATATAAAAGTATAATATATGAATAGATTCGTCTCAATTGTGGGAGTGACAAGGGGTATGTTATTTCCCGAAATTCCCGCGGGAACAGAACTCACGCGGGAAAAACGGATCTGCAATACTGATAAACTGATTTTGAAACTTTCTTTTATTAACTAGGGGTCACATATTTTTAGTGCTAATAGTATTCAAAACTTTATTTTCTAAAATTCCTACGGGAACAGGCAAAAAAATACACTGAAAAAATAGGAATAAAAAACCATTTCATGGATTTCAACATATGATATGTCATTAGATTCGTCTCAGTTGTGGGAGTGACATAGGCTATGTTATTACCCGGAATTCCTATTGGTACATTAATTAAACGGGAAAAACCGATTTCAGATACTATACTTACTCGAGTTAAAACCTTTTTTTTTTCAATGAAGGGTTATAAATAAGGCTTTAAGTTCATTGAAAAGAAGGAGTAGAACACTACAAACTAAAAAGTAAAAATAAAATGATTAATTAAAATAAATAAAAAACCCGACTGCGTAAAAAGTGAACACAAAGATTTAAAGAATCAATTTGCAGTCGGAGGCGTTAAATCCAATAACAGCATAATGATGATTGACTTGGTATGCACTCCATTAGTACCTAATTAAGTAATTTAAATACGTGTAGGAAAAGTCGAATCAAGTAACATGGATTTGATGCCTCAGACTGCAAATTGATTCTTTAAATCTTGTTTTTATCTTTTGCGTTCACTTTTTACGCAGTCGGGTTTTTTTATTTATTTTAATCAATAATTTTATTAACATTCACGTTCGAAAACAATAATTACTATAAGGTTATATTTAAATGTTATATTATCATGAAATGACGTTAACTTCGAACAATTTAGGCCGTGCAGGGCTTGGTCAAGGAATGCATTTCAATGAATATGAATTTATTGCTCGCTTAGAATTCATCGAACGCCAGATTGGCACTGCAAGCGTTTAGACGGTGCGATGAACATGTATTATAATAATAGACCCGCCTCAACCAACCGCGTCTGGAACTTTGATTGATGTGGCTATGACTGCAATACGAACCATCAATAAATAAGTATCCATTAATGATTCTAATGCCATTTAAAACCCGATTTGGCTTTTAGCACTAAAATTAATTTAGCCGTGATATTAATTTAGTACTTAAAGTAATTTTTGTATTCCTGTTACGTGTTTGACGTAAAATCAAAATTGCGCTTACGTACTGTTTAGAGTTAACGGTGACGCTACATGTAATGTGTGGGTCTTTCATTCGAGAGAATATTATGAAAGTTACTTCCCAAATATCTATAAATAAAAAATGATTTGCATAGAGCACATTACATTCGTGATATTGTATTACAGAACGTCTAGTTTTATTTAGGGTGAAAATAAAACCAACTTAGATATATATTTGATAAGCACGAGTATTAGTATTTATTTAGGTATATCCATAATCTGGCCGCTGTAGTAAAAGCTCAGGCTCGTTTGGGGCTAATGTGTATGATGATTAAATTTAAAAAAAAATGCACCTATACCAATTTTATACTTTTATACTTACATTAAAATGATGAGAAAAAGATAAATTTAAAGTAGATGAAATAAGAGAATTATTAGAGTTGAATTCTACCTTTGACAATTTCATAAAATCTTATTTTTTGTAATGGTATAGTTTTTATTTATTTAGTGTACTTAGTAGAAAATTATGCATAGCCTTAATTAAAATAATATATTTATAAGTCTACAGATATTTTTTTTATAGTATTCTGTATACGTACTTAATTTAGAAACAGCTTCTGGGCTCATCCCATTTAAATATCCACTGCAGTAAATATCAATCAGGTTTTACACCACTTAATTGCAATCTGTAGACACCATTTTAATAAAGCTCGCAAAAACCTTGCAATAATCCTATGCGCCCTTATGTGCCATGGCCTCAACGTATGGCATTACAGTCCCCGGCACCGATGTTGAGCGATGGGGCTTTGCGCATCGAACAAGACGATCGTCGTACCAGACGCGTGTGCGCAGAGCTAACAACCAATCACGGCTGGCAGTGCAGGCGCGTCACTACTATCGTAACCGCAATGGTCTCCTGCGCATCTTTCGCCCAGCGCTCAACATCGGTGCCGCTGGTCGTAACATCTTTGTATTACAAGGTAGGCACTAGAATTTTTGCTAGTGTCTATCATGAAAAAAGTACGACCAATCCATAAAGAACAATTTGATTGAGATTTGAAAAAATAACTCCCCAAAGCATTCATCCGGAACATGTTACATGTTAATAAAAATATGCCAAGATCCTAATTAAAGTAAAAGAACCAATGGTAGTTTGAGTAGAAACACATTAATATGCATTAATTCTTATCTTACTCTTCTGTTTAGGAGAGCGTTAAGTATGTCTTGCATTTTTATAATTTGCTGAAGTATGTTGAAACATTTACACTTCAGCAAAACGTATCTTCAAACGCTCAAACCGAAGATCTGATTTCATCGGTTCATCGTTGGCATGCTACGTAAAGATTGTGAATCCGCTACAACGGAGGCGAAGGAGGCGAAGCAAATTAGGTTTTACCATGAGGTAACAGTATTTTATTAAAAGCTTTCTGAGGCTTCTGAGGCACTCGACGCCACACATCACTCAATACAAATAGATCGATGGTTACAGCCGCGCTGCATACTTGAATAGCGATCTATTTGGATTTTGCACGTTAATAAAACACTGAATTATTGATATCAAATATCAAGGAATCTCAGTCAACCTGCTGTCGTTTGCAACAACAATAACAAAGCTTAAGATATTTGGGCGTTAATTAAAAACACTGCACGATCTTTCACACAAGCTTCCGGAATCCAGATGATTTATTTTTTCCTATTACCTAATCAGATCGTTTTTCCAGTGGCTTTGTAAGCCTAAAATTAAGCGATTTAAAAATCGAAATTAATAAATACACAAGGGTGTAATAAGCATCAAGTTATAACACACCTTATATGCGAATGTTTAAAAAAAATAGAAACAACAAAATTGTATGAGGAAGGAAGTATTTAGTCAACTTTAGAGATAAACAATAATTACAGATTTAGGTACTGATTAAAAGAATACAAAACACATTTGAAGCAATACCGTTAATATAAATTATGCATGGTTAGGTCAATAAATGTATCTGCATTTGTTGTTTCATTGTTAAAATAACTCTGTTCCTAATTTTTAGTTCCTGGAATTTGAGCCAACCTATCAATATTTGTGACTAAATAATACTGACCTCTCCATGCACTACATAAGAACACTGTATAAATAGGTACATGCGCATCGAATTTATCTAAATCAACAGTTGACAAAAGGACTTTAATGATGTTCTGAAACCACTGACGCAAATTGTGAGCCAATCAAACAATAATTAGCCAATATCAATTATTTCACAACTAGTTCGAAGTAGTGTACCTTGTAATTTTGAATTTTGGCCCAAACTCGAATGCGATGTTAACGAACATTATCATAATTATAGGGCTTACTTTGTCGATTGTATCGGGTTGTATTATATATACATATGTTAACTGAAGACTATTTAACATCCTAGAAGTTGTGGTAAACCTATTTTCACGAGGTATTCAAATAAGTGTTCAGTAGTAATACCTTAACCTATTTCAAGGAACAAAACAATTTAAGCAATATTTTTACCATTGCAGAAGAAGAAGAAGGAAACCTGCTGGCTAGGCCCAAAACGAACTAGAAGAAAGTGCGACCTGTATTCACTTTATTTTTTTTAAATTATACGCAACCTATTTCATTGTAAGGTTAAACGTCAATAACACACAAAGCAACTGTATCAAGGTTAGGTAAGCTTTCACAAAAGCTCGAAAGATATGACAAGGATGTGTTACAAATGGATACGTCATGTCATGATAGACACATAATCCTATGAGCAAGAATTCCCACCAAATATAACATAACTAACAGTTCCCACAAAATTTTCATTCATATTAATAGAATGTCCATAGAAAAAAAGGATATAACTTTTTCTGATTTTTTTACCGGGTTTTTTATTTTATTTTTACTTTTTTCAACGAACACGACAAAAATGACATCGGTCAAATAGTTTGAGCCGTTCTTAAGCTTATGCGAGACTGAGACAAGGCAATTGACTTTAATAATAAAATTTAAACGTATATACTGACTGAATTCCTTGATAGTATGCGATAATACGAGTACCTATTCCCAAATTCAAAATAGTGATTGTCTTATCATAGTTATTAGAATTAAACTAGTACAAACAAAGTTAAGTTAGTCACAGGTCTCAAATTGATCAATCAATGATAAAAGAAGATATTATAATTAATATTAATGTTACGAATACTCATTAAATATTAATTTAATAAAATGCAGCACACAATACTCCAATTATCATAGTTTCGAAGTAAGGAATTAACACCTAACAAAGTACCAGACAATAAAATTAATCAGGGGCATCTCTTAGAACACTCAGACACGAGACACTAATTTATACTAGATTATTTTCTGAACCAGGAATCGAACCCGAAACCCTTTGCGTCCCAGGCGAAGAACTGCACCACTACACAGACTGGGTCATTAATTAATTCTAATTTAGTTAAGCCGTTGATTTACCACATCCAAAAATAGTACTTTCTTGTTCCACCGTCATAGAAGTCAGACAAATTCGACAAATAAATTAAATCGCGTAATAAGTAGACTATTCTCTGCACCAGGCACCGGCCTCCCCTTATTACTGAATTGTCCCCACTGATTCGCGAGCAGGAGGCGTATTTTTGAACCGTCCGAATTCCAATTCGCATACGAAATCCTAAGAATCGTGCACAATTTCCTTGGAGTTCGTTTACTTTTCTTGTGAATTCGTATGCGAATTGGAATTCGAATGCTTCAATAATAAGCCTCTAGGCCACTTCGGTGGAGGACTAACTGGGGCGCAGCAAACTTGGTGGATTGATAGCGCGCGTGCGAAGCAAATAATATTATTACAATGCGACGAACAAATAAGTGGATCATTGTTAAGGTTCCGTAGTCCCTACCCTAAGCGGAACACTATTACTGTAGTCGTACGTCCGTCACTCCTAAGAAACTGTAGGTTTCGAATGCGGATGTTTGTCCTGCAACGGAATCTAAGTCAGTTAAATAAACAACAAAAAAGCAAGTCGGACTCGCGCACTGAGTGTTCCGTACGAGAATCGGGCCTTGAAATTTGCTATCGGATTTTCCGAATTACAAATAAAAATATAATGATTTCATGTTTCAAGTTAGTAGAAAGTGCCCTATTCCTAGATTTTGATTCAAAATATGCAGCAAACTTGATTAATTACTAATTTTAATTTGATATGGTTCCCTAAAAGCATACTTAGTTAATCACACCAATTAACTAAATATGCTATATTTAGCCCTATGGCGACAAAACACGTTCAAAAGCATCCGTGACTTAACCTACAGCCGGGTGTCCCTTTTTACTCCAGATTTGTATAAAATAGTTTTTAATTAAGCAATTAAGTATGATCTAAAATTAAAATTTTTGAAGACAGCGAGGTAACCCTTATTTATTTAAAACTTCGTCGTGAGACCACTATAGTAACTAGGGCACACCGCAAACTTGGCAGAATTGATAGAAGGCAAGCTATTGGCACAGTGCATGCGTGCCTCTCGGGCATATTAAAAGGACAAAGACAAATAAACAACGATGTGCCTTCTGAAAGGAAAATAAATTATGTAGATACGCCAGTAAAGAACCCACTTAGCGTATCAAAGATGCCATAATAATGTACAAATTAATTTATATAAAAATTGAATCGAAGACAAAGATTTAAAAATGATGTTACAACTAACTTTAAAAAGGGGAGTGTGGTGCTTAAAAATAAGTCGCTTTAAAGTAATAGAATTTATAAATAAGTTATAATTTGTTTGTAGATTAAGTAAAATAAAAGTAAGTAAATAAATATTTGAGGATGTCAGATTGCACGAGATGAATTCCATTTAAAAAAGTTATTAGTAAAAATAAAACGTACAGATCTATATGATTGCCCATCCCTTTAAATATCTTAGGTTACAACCTCTAACTTGATTATGAATGTGAAGTCAAAATATTCTTGCGTGTTTATAGGACAAAGGCGAAACGTATTCCGTTCTGTTGAGTTTTGTATCAGACAGATATTAATGTAGGTAATGATTTTGAGAACAGCAAAAACTACCTAGGCAGGACAAGCTCGTTATATCCTAGTCTAGTGAAAGGCTTTTGTAAATGGATTCTAAAAGGACGAAAACATTCAAAGTTGTTTCATTGGTACTTTTAAATAACTTTTAGTTTTCTACACGTCTACTGTTGCATCCTGATAAATTCGTGTCGGAAGCTTTGTAATAGTGCTAAGTGCAACTACGTCACACGTTCACAGACCATAGAGTTTAATGGCGATACTATAAGCTTTCTTCACGTTTACCGGTCGATAACGACCCTTTGAATTACCAATTATCGATTTTTTTTAATTTTTCATTGGATATGCCAGATTAACTGGGATGATCTTAATTAGAAAACACGTATCTTGAGATTTCTCTTCTCCTAAATATCAATTAACTCGAACCCTAAACAAAGAAGTATAGTTTTCTTCCTAAGTAGATCTGAGTCCCTTTTTGTCTGGGTACGGAGTTTCACATTGAGGTTCGTTTCCTAGTTCAGGTTATTTCAGAAAACGAACTACTCTTAATTGTCTCGGGCCTAAGTCTGCTGGAAGACGCCTCTCGAAAAATTATACTCTGATGCCTCGGAACACAATGTTATAATCCTTACTTTATATTCTTTGACAATTTGTTTATGGCCTGGAGCTCATATATCTACTTGTTTATCTGAAGCCCTATTGTTTATAATTAATCTTTTCAATACAGGATATATTGGTAATGTCACACACTGAAACCACAAAGCAATATATTATGTCGAGATGAGAAGACGACATTTCACAGCGTTGACAAAACGATATTTATTTTTTGTAACTACTGTTCTGTATTCCGGCATCGTTCGCACCAAGGCGTGCCCTTTCGATACGCTAGAAATCCAACTTGATTTACGCTATATTTTGCATATTGGTGCTGTCACGCGATCTGCAGAATTGCTGTCAAGGAATCGCTGTGACGTATCATGTCATTGTAGGAATCCAGACCCTAGGATTAGGTACTATTAGGCAATCGTAATTCATATTGGTTCACAAATCCATGGTGATAGACGCAATTTTCAAAATGACACCACAAAGGTTAAACAAACAACAGCTTCAATGAAACAAACAATTCTATTTTCTGCCAAACAGTTCTATTTTTAATTGTTAAAATTACTTTTTTAATATTCTTTTGTAACTGGCCAGTTCCGGATACATAAATAGCAGCCCTTGTAAAAGACAATTTTTAAACAATGTTATCTTAAAAGAAGTTAAAAGTAAATACTTTTATAAAAATAACTTAAAAGTTTAAGGACACAAATAAAAATAATCAAATTAAGATTACCTACGTAGATTCTCAAAGCCATCAAAAACATCTAACTACGAGTAAATTAACGTCTTATTAAATAATAATGTAAATAAAGTCTAAGTATATTAGTCATTTACTTTAGTAATAATAAAGAAAGAAAAAATATTTTATTTTATTCTCTAAATTGGCAATTAAAACAACAGGATGATACTATAAATCTTATAACATAATTAACACACCTAACCTTCATTTATTTAAAAAAATATTTTGTGTTTTAAGCTTACTACACATCTACAGTAGGTACTTAACCTATTCGATTATTGAAACAATTAAGACGACTACATTATTCAGGGTGTTATGTACGTCGATTACGTACGATACGTTCTACAGCCTGTAGAACACATTTACTCTCGTACTAACAATTAGTCAACAGTTTTTTACATAAATATGAACAGTATTTTCTATTACCAACTCGAGACAAACTCCAGAATTAATGAGCTGTTCATTACTAGGTATCGACTCCATCAAAACATACGGAATGTACGGGACAGCTGGTTGTTTATTTTCAATTTCACTAATGTTTTCACAGTAAAAGTTGTTCATATTTATTTAAAATATCACCCGTGAAAATTTGTCCAGCGTAGTACTAAACACCCTGTATAATTTGTTTGTCAAAATAGGTTTGTGCCAATGCCAATGCCAAATCATGTTAAACGCATGCAAAATGTTATATAAGTTAATCGAAGACCATCTGGTCTTTAGATAAAACACAGCCAGTTATTGAGATTTTCTATTAGGTATTATTACCAAATGTTTATTAATAGGAACACACGAGTAATATCTGAACAAAGACGATGTCTTTATGCTAATTATCTAGTTTATGTTACTCTAGTCCGGCATTCAAAATCAAAGGTGCCTTATTAACAATTCAATCTACAAGTCAGCGTTATTTCTTTAACAATTCTAACAACCTATTTATTCTTCGTTAATCTTTTTTACTGATGCAATGCAATAGTGAGACGTTGTAAAAAATTTGATTAACTATGAATGGATGGTAGTAAAAACTAGCAGGTAAAATGAAGACCCTATTGGCATAGCATCGCGATGATCCGCCTCGAACGCAAAGGGTCCGGAGGCCTACTACGAAATTGTATCGTTAGTTCGGACTTATTAAAATAACCCCTTCACTTGTATCAATCCTCAAAATATTACCAACCCAAACTAGTTAAATTGTGAAAAGTTTGATACAAGATTATTTTTATTTGACAGGATAACTCGAACGAAACACTTTCGGAGAAGGTCAATTCAGAAAATGATTATGTAGTTCTAAAGTGGCTCGAGTCTGGGTGTATTAGCTAATGCTTTAAAATGATGTTGACATTCATTTCTAAGTTATATCAATAAAAAGTTTGTTTAGTGTAGTTTTCATTTAAAAATATTTATAAATAATGGTATCAAAACGTAAATCAAGATTGGCAATCCATAATCACTAACAAGGATAAGTTGAGAGGTTTGGGGTAGGTCTTTACCCCGCGTTGGGATAGGAACGGCTAGTAAAATTATATAACAAACCTTACACGATTATATCGGATACCAAAAACAATTAAATACAAGAGTAATCTTTTCCATTATACGCACGGATTAAATGTAAAACTCCGGATCGTTTTATTAATACGAGATAGTTTGGTTCACGCCTCAATATTCTTTTGTGTGGTTTTCATGGATGTCGCTTAAAATTCTAAGCTACAAGGGGAATGACCGTACAATGCTGGTCAAACATGCCTGGGCTTAAATTTGTAAACACGTGACATCCCAAGTCTCTGTGGGTTCTTAATAAAAGCAATACTTATTTGTACGTCGTTAGTGAAAACGACAACAATGGATTGATGGAATATGCAAAACGTGGGGCGCCTTTGTGGTTGTGATTCCAGAAATAGCTAATAGCCAGTGTTTGGTTGATGTTACTGCTTTGCTTATGAAAGATCTTAGTTATACAAGTTTATTATTTTCACAAGTGTCATAAAAATTAACTTTGATTAGAGCTATTGAAGCAGCAGAATCGTTCTAGAGGATTTAACTTCAATATATGATTGGTGTTTGAAATAATTAAAGGGAAAAAATATTTTAATAAACGTTACATAACTAATATTTCATGAAAAAACTATTAATGACTAATTGAAATTGATATCTATTAAAAAAATAACCATTTTAAATTTGATATAAGTTGACTATTCAACAAGGTTAGTGCATAATATATATAACTAACAAATTACCTAGATACGAATTTGGGACCAGTTGAGATTCAACAAACCTCAATCACTTTACTGGAAAAAAATGGTCTACCTAACGTTTGCATATTCCTTAGGCAATACTTTCAAATGGTATGTAATTTGTCTGTTAAAAAAGCAACTGTGAATTTAAAAAAAAGATTTAATTTTTTTTATGAATTGTATTGAACTGATTTTTTTAGGTAGGCTAAACTAGCTACTACCTATTCGGTATATATTTTCTTCTTAACATATTAAATTGGATATACTTTAAATACTTTTTATCAATTAAACTGCCCGGTGAAGGTCGTGTCCTATTTGGACCATAGACGCGAGAACTAAGAATTTTAAGTGGGGGCATCTTTCAACAAAACCCGAAAATCTAGCCAATTTAAAAAAAGAACTGACAATAACCGGGAATAAACGGGACCACACTAGACCACACATTCAACGCAAATTCCCTTGCATCTCAGTAATTATTAATCAATTATTTAACTATAGTATTAAAGATTAATTTTACAAAATTAGTTTAATTCATTAAGTGTTAGTTTTCTGATTTTAATGTTCGTCAAATAAAGAAAATTAAATAGTAATTCATATACCTATACTACTATATATTATGATATGAATCTATGATTTCTAATTAGTATAATTAATAATTATACAAATTTAACTAACTATAACTTAATGAGGTACACCGTGTCAAAAAATAAACTATTATTTTTTTCTGTTGCAAATCCTTTAAAACCTTTTTAACTTTAACGGTGCAATAATAATTAATAAATCAAATAAATTACAACACAATTTTGTTCGAATTTTTAGTTACGAAAACTCAACAAAGAAGCTATTGTGTGACTTTGCTGAGAATCCATAAAAATACCTGTTACTTTAATAATTCCTAAAAAGTGTTCTAAATGTTTTTACAAAAACACGTGTAAAATGATTTTTCTATTCGTCGAAACTTATTTCGGTTATGTGATGTAGTTGAGATTGAGGATAAAATGAAAATTATACTAAGTAACATTATTTGCTTCAATTGTTCACCTCGCCAAACTCATGTGTTTCTGATATTTAATAATAACGTCATATTAATAAATGTCTTTGGTAAAACGATGGTCAAGTTTTATACATAATTCTAAAGGACTAATAGTTGAATTGACAAACAACAAACAGTTGGCAACGTTGTTTTATTTTTTCTAAAGAACCTCCAATGGAAGTTTGTCCATTGATGTAGGTACCAAAAATCCCGTATATAAGTATAAAAAACATTGAAGTTCTTTTCTTCTTCTCATGTTCTTCTCTGGCCATTATGAGAAAAATTTTATAGTGCCTTGACATTGTCAAGGTCGATTTATGTTGGCAACTATCAATATCGACAGTTTTACAATTAAATCCATGATCGATTAGGTTTATTATCGATAGTCTAGCTATTATATTGGTGGCTACTGATATACTTTTAGTTTGTGACTAGCTAGACCATACTATCAATCGGCAACACCATAAAGCATGCAGCAAATTTAAACAGATGGCATTAATAATTTTAATTGTTTTTAAATAAAATATTAGTTAAACATGTGTCTGACATTACAAAAGTGAATAGTACCTCGAATTAAGGAATGGAATTAAGGGAGTAGGCGTCTACCAACACACCCAAACCTTTCTATGTTTAGGTCAATTTATGAATGAGCCAATAGAATCGTATGGTATGTTGACTGCTGTTTCTATCTATACTGTGGCAACACTGTCATGGTAATACTATAATATCCTGTGGTTAATCTTTCGTGAATGCCGACGGGTCGTTTCGCAAAAATTAGGATGGATAAAAATGCACTCTTATTAACATAATAATGCCAGCATTAGCCATGTCGCCCTCACCACGTTTAGTACATTTTTAGCGGTAAGCACTCAGCTTCATGATACTATTAAGAGATTATGACTTTGAGGTCATACAATCTGATACTACAGACAATATACGGCAATTTTATTATTTGTTAGTAACCACTAAGCTCTTATTATGATCAACGTGCTATCCAATTAGTGTAATAAAAGGATAATCAAATAAAAGTTTTTGAGCGCATAATCCATACGATCGACTGTTGTCTCAGCTTGAATTGTCACTTGAATCCCTATTATATTTATGTACGTTTATTAAGTAGGTAGTAGGTAACGACTTTACAGTATTTTAAAGTGCTGGTGCTTTAAGCCTCCACTATGTGTCTCCTACGTTCGTTACTAAAGAACCTTTAGCTAAAACACATCTAATATATCAAAGAACAGTACTTACCGTGTCTAGTGACACCTCTCCCCTCTAACCGACTTATTGAAAAATCCGTCTTCCTAAGGGCAGCAGCAAACGTATTACGATACAAGATTAAAGGTACCTAAATAGTTTGTGCCCGCGGCTTCGTTTTGCGTCGAATAAAATAGAATAGAATTAATTTAAGACTTTAGGGAAATTAATATTTAACTTAAAATAAAAATTTAAATGGCTTGCGTCATTGTGTTATGGAAGACAAATTAAGAAAAAAACATCGTTGTCAGGTATATCGTAATGATTATACTTTGAGACCATGAAAATGGTGTTATCAGCAGTTTTTACTTTAGTGCCGAAGTTATTTTACTCCGTATAGTAAAATACCAAAAATTTAAAGAATTCAAGCTAAATGTGTCTTCGGTCTGCGTTTTAAAATACATTAGGTACTATGTAAACTTAGATTAATAATAAGAACTTTACTAAGTGGTAAATTTTTGTTTTTAGCAATTCTATGCAAGGTTTAATTGAAGATAAATAACACTTGAAAAAAATCATCGACCTCAGGTGAGACTCGAACCCACGTCCCATCGCATACCGGGCGAGTGCTTTGATGATTTTTTTCAAGTGTTATTTATCTTCAATTAAACTTTACTAAGTATTTATATGACTTAATAAATAGGCTTTTTTTCTCTATGCAAACATCACAAATGAACATCACAAATGAATGAATTGGAAGGCGCAGTCGAAAACTAAATAAAGGATCCGGCTAGCTATTTTGATTTTACGCCTGTTTGTAAATTTCATTTATGTCATTGACATAGTCAATTTTAATATCGACGGTTTTTGCTCATTCGATAAGTATTTATTTTACTTTTTATCTTATAAAAAATACAGTGAGCTAGCTCATAGCTTAAATGGCCAATTGAAGAGTATGTACGCACTTTGTAATGCTAAATAAATATTATATTAACTGAATGTACGTATAGGCACTGCATACGCTTGTTTTATTAAACAGAAAATGGGTAAAACAAAGACCAAAGATATCGACAAAATATTAAAAAAAAAAGCAAGCTTGCTGTACTATTTTTAAATTAATGGATATATTTTAATAACCTATGTAAAAAATAAAAACAGTACCAGAACAGCCAGGCCCGGGCCAGTAAAGGTTCGTTTTTTACTTTGCCCCAACTGAGAATCGAACCGCCTGAGATGGCAACGCTAAGTCATGCGCCTCGGGTACGGAGCGCAGAGGTCGTATTTTTTTACACTGACCATTAAAATTGCCGAAGACGAAAACCAATGCTACCCGATCACTTGACAAATCCCTTCCGTGAGCGACTGCAGAATCTGTGCGAGCGCCCTAACACGAAACAGTGAGGTCACAAAGGGATGCATGAATATTAATGGTCCCATCTCATTAGATCAATTACCTCGTGACCGAGAACGCTGCTGTAGGTTTCTTTATAGTCGACTAGCGCGAAATACTTTAGATAAAGTCCAATTAAAATATAGTTTACGAAACTGGACGTGGTGCATCAACTGCCACAGTCAAAGACGCCAATTAACATTTTTGTTGTTTCAATAATTGTCTTCATTCATATTGACTTTATAGACAGATAGAAATACTATCCAAGTTGGTCTTAAGTTTCCATTAAAGTTAAGTGATGGCTCGAAGTGCCGCATTTAGACTAATTTATTACATAAACAATTGCCAGCTTCAATTAAAACCAAAAATCTAAACACGTGTACGTAATAATATAGTTTAACATCTAATTAACTAATCAACAATACTTATATGGTGGTGAATCTATAGTCTACCAATAAATTCTGTATTCATTTAAATTGTAGATATTATTGGCTGTGATATTAATGTAAATTTCATCTTGAAATCAACGACAAGTTTCGTATTATTTTTTATAAGAGTCAAGTTATAGCTATACAAAGAAGGTTTAATAAAAGTGCATTGTTTACAAAACAATATCCATCTTGATCTTGATATTTTGACTATAATGTACCAGAGTTCTTTTTTACTCAAGAAAAAACCACAAATAACTGTTCCCGCGGTATTACAGGGTAAACCGGGCTAATGCTCTCTCTATACATCATAATTTTATATTTTTATACATAATATAGGTATTTGTATGAAGGTTGTCGGTCAATCGGTCACTGTGACTTATTGTTACAATCAAAACCTACATCGTAGCCTTATATACCCACTACCTACTGACCGACAGTCTGTAATTTGAATTGGCGCCAATTAATCATTACACGTTGTATGAAATCTACAAATAAAACTCGGTACAGACCTAGAATCTTGAATAGAATGAATTTCATAAAAAACGTATTTAGATCAAGCTGTTACGGAGAAAAAGGACTGTGACCGACCATGAGTCTGGGAACAATTAACCATTAAGTTTTGTTTTTGTGTTATGTCCTACGGAACCCTAAAAACCAGTAGATATTCACAAAGAAACACCCTTCCCGGGACCACCACCTACAAATATTCGGCATCGGTGGCAGTAACAAAACAATTATTGTTATGTTTTGCTCCGGATTGGAGTGTGAACGGCGAGCAGTTGATTGTTCCCACCCATAGACAAGTAGACTTGGCAACAAACAGAGCTGACATAGCGCAAGCTGGGATTCTAGAGATGATGAAAATATGTGTTAAAACGTTAATTATTGGTCATTATTGTTCCGTCTATGGAACGATTTTTTAAATGTTACATAACTTTTATCCGCGGAATGAATTCCAAATCAAAATAATGTATTTTTGCAAATAGGCCATTAAAGGACTTTTACACGTTCCAATAATATGTTTTTACCCTTCGGGACAATTTGTGGGCTAGTCCCGCGAAGAAGCAGCGCAAAAAGCTCGGTCACTATTGTCAGCCTCGTTTAAAATAAATATTTTGTCAACACAGTTGCTCGTAAATTGACTCTTATAACACCGTTTTTAGTTTCATAATTCATCATATTACGCACTTGTGCTATAATAACATTATAGGGCGGTAATGTAAACTTTTTTTTAAAAAAATCCAGCAAAAGTTTATGTCTATGAACATTGAATATTTTACCAATATTAAATTATTTTAGGGTTAATATGACAAATAAATATTTTATTTTAACAAATTGTATATTAATTATCACAAATTAACTTAACTATCATTTTTAGAAACAATAATTAATAGTTTATTTTATTTTTAAAATTGCTGCTACTCCGGCTGAACAGCCAGTTTTTCCGTTGCTATTATTAAATGCGCGCGCATCGAAATTGCGGCGCGCGAAAAAAATAAAACCTACGTACCATTTTCCCTAAATATTTGGTAAAGTTGTTGCTGTGTGGTTAATTACTATAAAAAATGTCTACTTTAAATAGTGAAGACAAGTAAAATGTTATTCAACCCCGTCGAAAATACTTATCGAGGCACAAAACGCAAGTGATAGCCTGTTGCCGCCAAAACCTAGAGAAAAACAGCAAAAACGCAGAAGGTATTTTAGATTGTTTTTTCCTCGCAATTGTGTTGAAAAACGTCCTATGGAACTCGTGTGCATTGATTATTAAACACTCGGCTTCCTTACCGCGCTCGCCTGCGGCTCGCGCTTACAATAATGCCTCGTGTGTAATAATCAACCTAGCACACTTGTATCATAATGTACTATAATAATATTTCGTGCGAACTAAGCAGTTTTAAATCCACACATTTCTATCAGTTACGTAATTACTAACGGTGTAAAAGCCCTTTTTCGTTAGAGTATCATAATGTATGGAGCATCTGAAAATAAAATCACGATTTCGATGTTCCTCACATTGGAAAAGCTGTTGTATGATATGACCAGCTGATCACGTGGTTTTAAGGTGTGTCCTGTTCTCTTGTATAAAAACTAGGAATATTAAAACTTGAATTATAAATATATTATATTCATTTCATAAACTCGATTACATAGTTTTAATAAAATAAATAACGACACTTCGCAACTTTGACGGTTATATCTACTTATTTCAACAATGAAAATTGCATTCCAAATTATTCTAAAATCAATATTTGTATTCTCTCTTGTTGCAAAATAGCATCTACATCACATTTACCTACCCGAAAATTAAATTTGTGTCTATACAAAGACATAAAAGTTTCTCGCGATATTATTCTTATCATAAAAATGTTGTTTCTATTGGTGGCAGCTCAAACAGCATCCTGAGCGCGCCGGCTGATCGGTGGGACTCCCCACTGCTGCGCCGTTGGTTACAGCTTCATGCCCCTGTCACTCGCTATGAGTGCCCTTATCACGGGAGCGGCATCGGAAGCCATGTACCTCTTTACACTGCTTAATTTATATTGTAATTACTAACACTAGAATAAGATTATTGTTACGAACAGACGCAATCTTATTATGTAAATTTATGTTTAAGTTTTTATGTTTTTAAATAAAAGGTATTTTCATATAGGGCCTAGTTGTAAGTTATTGTGAATTAGCTCAGGGCTTGTTTTATTTATTAAAGTATATCAAACTTTATAGTTTAAACCATGGTAGGTAGGTTTGGTAAAGGTACCGGGTGTGAAGACTCACCTGTAGGCACGCTGTGTCTTGCTCACGCGGGAAATGTTTGAAACCGAGAGCAAAACAGGTAAAGGCCTATAGGCTGTCCCTGTCCCCCATATCAGAATTTAGGAAGGTATGATGGCTAAACTTAATGTAGGTAGGCAAACTTAAGGGAAATGTAACGCACTAGGTAGGTAGTCACAAAATCCCTTAGAAAGAGGTAGGACTATATTATCGGACGTCTCCCTCTAAATCTCGATGTAAACGAGGGTAGACGTAAAATGTATAACGTAAAGAAAAGGGTGAAAGAAGTATTTGTTCTTGTCTCTAGTTTTGTGAACCATGTAAACTACCGTGCTTTAGTCGCTAATATGTATGTAAGTTAGCCTTAAGAGTAGGGCCGTGAGCCTGGCAAATTGTACCCAGCTCTCACGGTCAAGAATAAACGTCTAAGAAGAAAGAAGTCTTTTCATCCACAACCACCTACTACAGTCCACCGAAGCGGATCTTCAACAATTATCATGTTACTAACACCTGGATTTTAAAATCTGAAATAAATGGATTTATTATTTTAGTACCCTTTCGACATTAATACCCTATCCTTATCATTCTAGTTATTTAAGGAGCCGACAAATAAGACTGTTAATTTAAAAAAAAACTTGCAGCCAAGCTGTCAAAATATCAGGTCTATTAATAATCTATTATTACTTTAAAAGGACAATGTTGTTTATACGTCAAACTCAAAGTAGTGAAAACAAAAAGATTAACGGTAAAATACAAATTAAAGTAAGAAATGGGCCATCGAGCACACACAGATAGAGTAGAAATGACATTCGTCGTTTCTAAGTGTTCCTAAGTCTAAGCGAGAAGAGAGAAATCGAGTGTACGCTATGATTAAACACGCCCTAACAACCGCGGGCGGCCACGGCCGAAACGGAACGACCACTAACACTGGAGCATGTAAATTAAAAGCGTTCTAAAACCGAAATTGAAATATTTGTGCAAGAATCGTGAAAAAATGTTTTTTTTTCTTTGTTTGCTGCCAGTCATACGCGTGGAGCTTAAAACAAGTAACATACTCGGACAACCAGTGCATGCTATCGCCTCCGGCAATACATCAGACCAATTAATTTCAGGCTATTTATATTGTAATTCGGAATCCATTCTTCATCTGTGTTTTTGGTAATTAGATAATCGATAAAAGAAAACAAAACGTAAAAACTATTATGATGCCAAGCAATAGAGGATTTTTATAATAAAAAATATTTAATTATCGGATGGTCTCAGAAGCATTAAAATGTGCCTTTCCAACTAAGCGGAGCGTACACTCCATTGGGTGTGTTTTTCAATGGCAGGACATATTTTCAGCCTTTGACCGACCGTGGACAGGGAGGTGTTGTTTTTGTAATGTGCATGTAGTATTTATTTATTTTTCTTTGTGCATTGGCAAAGTGATAAGACGAGACAAATTACCTCCCCTAACTACTATTTGAAAATTTAGGTCACCGACCGTTTAACCCGCTAGGACCATATGGCGTCCGAAATTTAGATTTATCATTTTCTACAGAAAATCATTATCATCCAATAGAAAAATTTGTGTCTGCAAAGCAGGACTCAGACACAACTTTTCCAATGGAAACAAGAAAATAAAACTTAAGAAACAGTTATGACTTTAATAGTTTTTTTTTTAATTTTATTCTTTGACATACTATATTTATTCTGTGGATATGGAATATAATCGTCGATTCCTATTTCTAGCTCTCCGCAGGTCTGTGTCCAGACCGTACCTAAATACTTCCTACCACAGATACGTATTTTAGTAGATACCACAAGTTGATCTTATACCTTGCGTTGCGTGTCTCTGTTAAGGCTCCGATTTTGGACGGGGACTTTACTACACATAGAGTTGGCCGGCAAAATGAAGTTATAAGCAGCAAAGTTTTCCTATAGTTTTGAGTTAAAAGAATCAAAGAATGTAATAAACGATGACCAAGATTACTGATCTTACAACTGCGTATTTTAAGTCAATTCGCTGTACAAGTATTTTCCATTCTATAACGAATTTTATAAACATTTACAGCAACCACTTTATACGGTTTTTATCATAATGTATAAAGTAAAAAGTATTTTTACTAAACTAAGTAGACACATAAAATATTATATTTAATATTTCACTACTGCACTGACTGTTTGTGACGACATTGTAACTTAGATTATGAGTTCATATAAGTGATTTTAAATGTCTTAATAAGAATTAATATCTTTGAACCGAAAAAGTATTTTTTTAAGCATTATATATACAGACAGGTGTTATAATATCAGTTAATAATGAAAAAAAAGAATTAACAAAGCCGCCGCGTTTTGCCGTTTTTGTTTTCTACTTAATTCCCTTTTTGTGCAGCAAATACCATCTCAAGTCATTACTAACTACTCGGTTGAAGGAACTAAAATAGTTTCGGACAGTGACATCCTTAATAGATACGGAAAAGTTTAGGGCACGTCAACCACCAAAAGAGTGGGACCGAAGAAATAAATAACGCTTAGGAGTTATAACGATAACCATTTTAAAAATGACTGAGAATGTGGATTCTTATTTCAACGCGTAAGTATACATTTTTTTATGCAATCCACAACTTTTTTTCAGCCTATGTTTATAATGTTTTTTAACTAAAGACCTATTGAAGTTGGTATAGTTAAATTTAGATACCTAGTTCGTTTGATCAATCAAATCGATAAAGACCGATTACTATTGGTACTTTGATAAAATCAATCACAAAAACCGTAATCTACAGTTTTTTTTCTCCAAAAAAATACGTCAAACAACATACCAACAGCAACTAAAATAATAATAAAGTTAGACAGTGAAGTGGGAATGAAATTTGTTTTTGGGACATTTATGTTGACAAGAAAATGTCAGGGAGTCGTAGTTATACATTACCATGTTTCAAGACTATGTGATCGTTTGTCCTTAGTGGACGACGAACTTAGTTGACTTACGGAACTTACGAGATCATTTATAAATCAGAAAAAGTTTACCTATTAAATAAAGAGGCCAGGGCTAATGCATAATTAATTGGCGATGATTTTATACGTGCCAGGCTGAATTTTATGAACCGTCAACTGGGCTTCTGTGTCAAATGCCACACATAAAATGGGTTTCCAGTATGCGGATGGCGAAAGCATAGGTTAGAGAGGTTTATTTTATATTGTAGACGCCAGGGCCATTTCTATGTCTTAAATCTTAAGTAAATACTTTCCTTTTTATAAAGACTACTCGTAGGAAAATAAAACAAATTAAAAATCGACTCTGTGTATTTTAAATACACAGAGTCTCTTTTTAAGTTAATTTCATGTTACGCCAATACAGTAGGTAGAACGAATAGATGGATTATTGGATCATTCAATAACTCATATCGGATTCAAGAGGGCACGTCTCTACGTACAACCATTAACGAAGTTTGGCTTACCCATTCTGATAGACATTCCAATTTTGTGGCATGTGAAAGGTGCACTACAAAAATAGCGAGGCAATAATATCTTGCAGCTTTTGCATCGTGCGACTTATAGTATTTTTGTTAGCCTAGGTAGGTTGCCTAGAAGTACCTACCGGGTTTTAATCCCAGTCGGGTCAAGTTTTTTAGTTTGGGTCAGAGAAAATTGTAATACAGGCACGAAAGATGAAACACTCGTTGTTCCTGTCTCTAAGTCGAAAGGTTTTTACTAAAGAAGCAAAACGCACAAATTATGATTAGCTCCTGATTAGATGAATTCTTGGTTTGTCGGTTTTTTGTAGAAAATTAACCTTTTATCGCTTCGTTTTTTTAAATTGAAAGTAGCGCTAGACTTATTTTATGTAACAAGATTTTAATGTAAATAACATAGTTAAGTATTTCCAACAAAACAAGAATCCAACTGCAGGAACGACTCAAACAACAGGATCACACATATCAATTACTTTTACATAAATAATAATTACACGGAACTAAATCTCAAATAAATATTGTATTATTTATTGAGTTAGTTTACAGAAAATCTGAAACATGAACAGAAAAACAAGCACAAATGAATTTGAATACTTACGGCTGATATAATTATACTGCGCCTTTACTGTTGATAGTCCTAGTAAGAGGAGAAGACACGCATGCGCCTTGCCCATGGTTTTCGATTTAAAACTAGCTGTGTAGTTTCATCTATTTTCTGACTCGTACACTGTTGGAAGCTGCACAAAAATCACCATATCACAGTCTTTGGCCCATTGATGAGTGCCGGCACTCCGCACTGCTCTTTGTGTTGCCGGTAATAACGCAATTGCCTTGATACCATGCGATCCCGTTCAACGCCTAGATGACTGGTTTATTTTGCTTTTGACAAAAGGCTAGCATTGACGACTACTTAGGAAATGCTTTTATTGAGACTAGTTAGTAGTATGCAAAGCTAGGGCTGCAAGGCTGCACGTTGTTAATGTCACGCTTTTGGTTAAAGTTCTGTTTGTTAGTTAACTTCATTTAAAACCCGCAATAGGCTGCAACATAAACTAGTTATACTCTATAGAACCAACAACGAACTCTTCTAAACTGTCCAATTTTTAATACAACCCATAACAGTTGTTAGGCAAACCTAAGCATGTACAGGAAAGCAAATATTTTTTCTCGATTTCGATGTTATGTGTTAATTAGTTACGAATATTAATTAAATGTAGTAATTTATAAAAACAGTGAATTGCAGAATGCAATTGCACTGTCTATCGAGAAGTACCACTGAGGCGATTTATCAATGTCATATTTGTCTCGATTAAACACGCTTGGCTCTTCAGCCGTGGTGGCTAGGGCTGTCGATAGGAATTACCAAACGATGAAATAATAGTACTAAATAAAACCAGATGTTACATTTGATTATCAACAGTAGTGACAAAGAGTGGGTGAGAGTTCAACTGTTACGGTTACCAATACACAGAGAGTTAAAAAAATAAATTATAAAACAAAACTGTCTATCATTATCTTGTAACATAATTAAAAAATATAAATATTAGGTACTTATTTGTGGGCGTGGTTTTGAAGTAGTTTGTATTAGTGTGGTCACTAATTTCACATCTAGAATATTTTCGAATCTTATACTTATTGACTAACAAGTAATATTAATTAATTTAGAGTTACATTTGAGTTATCGGCCTAGGGTTGTATCGGCAATGTTAGCCTCACTCAACAATGGACACTTGTTTAAATGAGGTACACTCGCTTTGGTTTTGTGGAATAGTGACATCCTTGCCTTTCGGACATCTGTCATAATGACAGCAGTCGCCATTAGAGGCTAAATCTTTTTCATGTCGTCAAGACCACCGACTCAGAATTGTTGCTTCCTAATCGATGAATAGTGGATAATTATAGAAATAATGATTTTGATCATATTTATAATAAAACATTACAAATAACGTTTATAATAATGTTATTCTAAATATATATTTTAAAAAAATGCTTGCGCTTTGTAAAAATATAGTCAAAAACATCTGCTGTTTGCAAAGGTTGATTGCAATACCTACTCACAAAATTAAGTAAAACTTTACAAACGTTGGGTTGCGATTTAATCTAAATGTCTAGATTTCAATTAAAAATGCACCAAAAACTTTATCATTCATTAGACGTCTAAAATGTCAAAAACAGTATAAATGTGTAATACTTATGAACGATTTTAATGAATACAAATATGAAACTTGACAATAGAATTCCTAGTTACAAACAATCCTAGGAACTTTCGAATCATACCGTAAGTTTAGCTGCGTTTTTCGCATCACTGCGTGAAATCTAGGTCCATTCATTCGATAAGGATATTATAAGTTAAAATAATAGTTATTATTATTTAAAGACATTGAACTCCTTTGGTTAGATTCCTTCACCTTGTCTCTAGGAGATTCAGGATTCAAGCAATCAGGAGCAGATTTGGAAAAAAAAATGTGCATCTGTTTGTGTTGATATCAAATAAATTTATGGATACTTATACTTTAAATAATACTTGACATCCTTCAAATATTGATTTTTCCCGTGTATCAAGACTGAATTCAGCCTACAGATGGCTAAATAATTAAAAGTGTCAATAACTCATGGCGGGACTTTTTGTCTTTCTAACAAAATGCCGCGTGTCAAAGATCCGATAAAATCTCTATTAGTTTTTTCAACAATAAATCTTGAATGAAAACTCGCATTCTAATTTCCAACTCGTCATTCGTGTTTTGTCGGTTGTAAATCATTCTAGTTTATTGCTAATTCGTCTTCGGCGCTGTTTTTAATTTTTTTAGAGTTGACAAGTTATTTGATCTTTTGTCTTTTATTGTTCTTTCGATGCAGACTGATAGCGATGTGGATCTGGGTAAGATATTTCCTATTACAGTCAAGAGATTTCATATATGTTAGTTTACAGTAACAATAGATGAATCATTTATAACAAAAACGGTGCAAGAGTTCGTTATTTAAATAGCTTTTGAACAATAGAACTGATCATTTATTTTGTAATTAAAATTTTAATATTTTTAATGCTAGCGAACTCAACAGTATTATCATTAGACAAGGTACATTATTACACTATCATCCAGGAAGATGCGTCACTAATTATGATCATGCTGAGATAATGATTTCGTCACAGTGTACATAGTCAAGGTTGATAAAGATTTTCGTGTTATCAGCGAGATAAAATTCCTCTTACTGGCCTATTACTAAGCCAGGATTTTATAATACAGATATTAATTTATTTGGGCCTTTTTACCATACAATACTTTTCAATTTACATAAGGCCTCGTTTTGGTGTTGAAACGCAGTGATTTGTCTTCACCGCAAAACTAGGTTCAATGCCCGTTTGGATGAATTCAGAAAACGTTTTTGTTTGCTCGTGAATTCATTTTCGGGTTTCTCTGATACCTCGTACGTAACACAAGAATATTAAGTGTGGTCTGGCGAATATTTATTTTATTTATGAGATAATTTGATATGGGGAATTGGAATACGATATACAAGGAATAAGTTTACATATATTCCGTATTCCTGTTTACTGTAAATTGTGAATTTAATAGGTCAGTCTTATTCAGAGTCCTTTTAAATTCGTAAAGCGCCATAAATTTTGGTTGGAGTGAAGCGGCGCGATACCATTCAGTCCAATTGTTAAAGCAGTGGACTCAATGTCCCTAGAACCGAATCTGGTTTTTAGCTTTGTAAAGAATAGCTGATGAAATTAAATGTAAATAAACACGTGCTAGATAACATGGCCTCGCTGAAAGGAATTACCAACCTTGTGTTATGGAGGTATCAGAAAATCAAATTTTCCGGAGCATTTTCCAGTACACCCAGCTTTGAGCCAATTCAATAGTAATATTTTTTTGGGTAGACCCTTTGAACCGATTGTGAAATGTTCAAGACACATGGTTCAAATAATCGATAGAATTTTAAAGTTGTAAAGGTGATATTTACTTGGGGACACATTTGGTTTAGTGGTAAATCGCCTTAATTTTATTCGATTGCATATTCACTAACGATTGAATAAAGACAAAATGGTTATGTGAAGCAAAAAAAAAGGAAAAACATTATTGCATGTTGGTCACAAATGTAGAACATGTCAGCAGATATGCATAATGTTTATTACAACTGAGATAACGTGAGAAACTGGTGGTACGTCAAGGGCATGACATTACCAATGTTATACAAATTAAAAAAAAATACATTAAAAATAGGTAGTATACGTCACAGTCAAAACTCCTCATCAGTCTAAAGTGATGCAAATTAAACTAGGAAATACCGCGACACAGTCTCTTAAGTAATGCAAACCTGTGTTAATGTTCCCAAATAAAGAAGATAAGTATTAAATTATTATTAGCAATGGACATACCACATTGAAACACGAAGTAGTTTGGCCCAATGTAATCAAACACCCGGGCCTACTCGGGCATTAGTGAGTTTGAATGATTTCAGTCTTTGAATATTACTTTTTGAAAACTTTTTTCGTAATTACGAGTAGTGAAACTTTCGCTATGAAACCGACTTAAATATCTAAAAGAAAATACGTCCTAATACAAATTGTTTTGATTTTCAATAAATTGTTATTAACTAAATATTTTAAGATGATTCCAATATTACCAATAAAAATACAATTACAAAATAAACATCAATTTAAGTACTATATAAACTCAATTTTACTTGTATTATAGTTGTAAAACTAAACAGAATCGAATAAGGTCCCGAGTTCATTGGTAGACTGTACCTTTTGGAGTTGACGTCCGATTGAAATGTTTACGAATTCCAATAACTTAAAGTACTTGTTTACCTAGTACTACTACTTCATAAGCTAAAGCAATCAGTGCCGACAAAACTAACATCCTCTATCTGCGGTGCCTATCTTGACAGGTGTCTGGACAAAATATAAGCCGGTAAATTATTGACATAGCTGGTCAAAAGTTAGTCAGAATACCCACTGTTGTAATTCCATACAATGCGTTTTTACAAGTATGCAATACTCGACGACTTTAGTAGTATTTTACTGTAGTATTTTGAGTGTATTTATTTCTTGGAAGAACTTTGGATTACCTAAAGCGATATATATCTGCTATATACCGAGTGTGGTTTAGAATATTACAAGCAGTCAACATCGATATCATGACGATCTTTTAATTATGCCTGAGAAACCTATCGAAATACTGAAATATAGTTTTAGTTTTCCATATATGGATGGTGTTCCTATAGATAAACCCATTCCAAACGAAAACAAAGAAACTTTTAAACACTATGTGTAGGTACTTCTTTGTAATACGCAGAGTCTTTTCCTTGATAACAGCTTAATTTAGGTTGACTTTTTTATCACCATCCAAACCTTCTGAAAAGACTCCTGTGATACAAATGAACAACTCTTTTATTGGACTAATTCTCTAACTTCAAAAAAAACAAGCTGTTCCATACAAAATATCAATATTCATTCAACCAAAATGTATGGGACAGCTGATTTTTTTGGAGTTAGAGAGTTGGTCCAATAGAAGAGTTGTTCGTTTGTATCTCGGGAGTCTTCTCAGAAGGTTCGGATGGTGATAAAAAAGTAAATCTGTATATCGAATAGAAATTAATAAGCCTCTTACTTGTAATATTTGAAAATTATGATGTGAGCTACTGAATAATGCCAGATCAGTATGAAAATAATTTTATTACCATGGATGTCCAAAACATATTTAGGGATGCATATTAGGGAGAATGATATTAATCCTTAATTTCGCAGCGATAGCAGGTACAAGCTAAGTTTAGTTTGTGGCTTAATAATTGGTGTGACATGGTGGCAGAATTTATTTAAATAAACAATTGATAGCTACCTAATGATTTGTTTAGCGGGAAGATGTACTTGGAGGTTATCCTTGATGTCGGTATACTAATAAATGCTTAAAATGACTAAAAGTCGTCATGATATGTTTTTATCTAATTGTTCTAATTGTTCTAAAATTTAATCTTATTGTTCTCTCTCTAATTAGTCTCTAGTCATTTCGTAAGAACGAAAGTTGTTTTTAGCCCTATGATTTCTGACATCGCTGCAGAGTACCGAAGACGAGAAAATAAGACATAAGACATCCCTGTTGCGTCATGGAAAGTGTGTCATCTCTTTTAGCGAGGTACAGCCGACAAGAAAGCCCAAGTAATCAGTGCGCGATGAGAGAGCTTTGAATTAGGTACCAAACTTTTGTATTATGCCGTTACATTGTAATAAAATATTTCTTTGTGTATGAATAGGTATTCATCGTCTGTCATTCACGATATAGGTAATAAGCACAATTTTAAGTAAAGAGATTATTAATTAAACATAAATATTTATTTTAGGTTTTTGCAATTACTGTGGCAAGTAATGTTTTTCCTGCAAAAGTGCTAAATGGACCTAAGAATATTATACATTACAATTAGTTATTTTATTCTCTGGTTCCGGGTCCGATTCTCAGTTCGGGACATCAGATATTTTTTCATAAATTAATAGACATCGCTTTTCTATAAATTATTTTTGCCATCTCGTACATTGGTACGAAGATTTTAATTTCTTATTTTAAGACAATTTGTGTGCTTGTGGTGATTATTTATTTGATTACAGAAACACAAGAAAAACATTTATGTTAGGGTACAGTCAAAGGCACAACTAGCTAAGCAATCCAACATAACTGACCAAAAATTTACATTTGGTTCAAATAAGCGATCAGCATTAAGTCAAGGCACAGTGCCTCAACGGCACATTATTGCATCAATTTAGGGTTTTAAAATAGATGCGGGCTTTTTTCTACTATCCTTCTATTGTCTGCCAAACAACGCAAAGCCCGCTGTCATTCAGTTCATATCGTGGATTAACTATTTTCGTTACGGATACATCGTATACAAATTAGCCGCCCCCACAAACACAACACTAAATATCTGCATAGTAATCGTTGAAAGCCGTGTAGCGTTTTGACTAACTTCGTTACTTTGGCACACACACACGCACATGATATATTGACAGAACCGTATGTGGGATAATACAGGGTGGGACAAACAAAACTTGCAACGGAAACTACATTATTACGTTTTTATTAATCGAAACTAACACAATTTTGAATCTGATTGTGTGGGTCTATACTATTGGTCTTTTACATTGTAGACGCATACCTTATTTTAAATAATTTAAGGCACTACCTATTCGTGAGATTCAATATAAGGAATATTGATAATAATTAATTGTCATTAAAAATACCGTGTATTATTAGCAATGGTGCCCTAAATCGCGGCTACTTTTACAAATTTTTAAAATGTAGCATTCAAAAACATGGCGACTTCATGTTTTTATTTTCAAGAACTTAGTAGTAGTTCCGCCCTATATATTAAAATGAAGTCTATTGTTTAGCGATACAAACCGATTAATAATAATAAAGATAGGTTGACCTTTAGAAAAAACTTGTAAATTAACAAGGTTAATTGTTTGTGTAGCAATCTTGGAGTAACTAATCCCTAATATGGATTTTAACGAGTCAGTTTATGTAATAATGGGTGTTTAATTTAAATTAACGGGGTACATGTCCCCATTATAAGAGAATATACCAACGACGTGCTCACCAAAGGACTCTGCAATTATTACGTGGTAAGTGAAAAGGGGTGTGACCAAAGAGGAAACATCTTTTGACATTGAAAACCTTCTTATAATTTTCGTCTTGTGGTTAATACCAAAAATTATCACATTTTGGTAACAGGTCTTTAATAAATACTTCTTTAAGATAAAAACTTATTTGAAGTACGTAAATTTAGAAGTTTACTCGTATGCTTTCGGAGTCAGATAATTCCAAAAATAAACATATGTCATCCCTGGACAGCAACAAGGTGTGGACAATATGTGTACTGGATCATGTATCATGGCCATTGTTTTCAAAGTATGATGGACAGTTACCTTTGGAGGCTCGTATTTCTTCGGTAACTTTATACCTTTACCGTAGTAGGAGCTACACATACATTTTGACATCGTTGTAACCAGCATAAACATAATAATTACTTAATATCAATAAGGGTTGATTTTTAATAGCCAGATAACTCTTATTCGATTCGAAGAATAAGATCGACTTGTTGACAGTTTTCATATAGAAAATGTGTCAAAACGTAAATTTATTTCGTTTCTAATATGTAAATAACACCATAGTTATTTTTAAGCCAAATGTGACATTTTAGAATTACTTTTAATACAAGATGACGACGGATTAATACACAACCGAGGAATAAAAAGTTACCTAAGTAATAATATTTTGGTTTTGGTTCATTGAAACAGATTTATTAAATTTTTAACTCGTTTTTGTCAAATCTCAAAATTATTATTCATTTCTAGGCTTAATTCTGTACGTTGACGAATTCGCAGGCAGATGCTAGTAAATTGAATAAGTATACATTATGTTGTATGTACTAAGGAAATAATGTAGTCGTGTAATTTGTCTAATATTAAAAAAAAGGTTTTTTTGTTTCTTAATGGCATTTCTTATTTTGTTACCAATGCTTACTAAAACACGATTATTTGTTATTATTGTTTTTTTTTCTATAATGTTGTTAAGTCTCTTTGGCATCGTGCCTAAATAATAAACAAGATACGATGATTTATTACCAAAAAATAGTTTACCAATATAAAATAGGCACTTAGTTTGTAATAAATAGAGCTGAGACACGGACACAGACTAACTTTTAAATTGTTAGTCGGTTATTTTCAAATTAGATGCCATAACTTCGCGGAGTTATTTATAGCAGTAAAGTAGCGATTTGCGGCAAATTATGGAAGGCCCGCATTTTAATACAAACATTCGGTTTGACAAAAACTTTCATTGCGGGACACTTATTTAGAAACTGATATTAATTTTGCGACGGGCGGAGTTCGCGTGCTCGCGACCCCGTCCTCTATCTAATCTACGTTATAAGCGGTAGCGGGGGCAAAAGTTGACTTGTTTCACGTTAAAATAATTTGATTACGTAAATTGGCGTATTATTAATACTAAGAGCTTCGGCAACCCGTATTTAGGTAAATATTTTGGATATTAAAGGTTTAATGTAATCGTGCACGAAATTTGGCAAAACTGAAAAAATATGTTCCATCACTACCAAGAAACTATTTGTTAGGGGAACATACAGTTATGATATAACTTTACTATAAATTTTAATCCGATGTAGGTATGCACTTTGCATTTTTATTCAACGTGCATAACTTATACATGTTCTGAGAAAATATAAACATACTTTAAGTAATAAATAATCTATTGATCTGTTAGATCCGTGTAAGATATAATTTGTCGAAAGTGCAATTAGTAGAGACAAAACAAAATTATTATTTGTTGGCTGATCAAAAATAAAAAGTAAAATTTTCCCGCGCCTAATAGTAAGCTTGCAACTTGCGCCAACCCAGAGAATCGTTAAACAGTTGCTCTTTATGCAAATCTGTGCATCGGCACGGAAGCCTTCGCATTTTGTCTTTTTGGCGTGCTAACTCCCTGCCGATCAGCCCCCGTGGGACAGAAACTCTTAAATTACGCTTAATCATATTTTCCGTTAAACAACGATCACGCCATGATAGCGAAACGTTTTTAAGCAGCCGTAGTGGTTAAATATTTTTGGGACAGCCCTATAAGTCACGACCATTAACGTAAACTAAAAATGTGATGGGTTCTCAAACAAAGAATCGCAGGTATTCAAAATAAGACGAAGAGGTTGTCTACCTAGAGTTTTAAATTTTACAGTTTAGATAAGACGAAACGCAAATGCTACCTAAGAAACGTTATACGCTTTTCAGAAAAAAAAAACACAAATAATTTTTATTTTTAGAGAATATTATTTTGCCTTAGAATTCAAATTACATTTGTATTTTATTTTTGGTTAAAAAGAAGGTAAGTACTTTTTGGCTTTTTTACTTTTACTAATCTCGTACATTTTATACACTTTACCGCAAATAATCAGCATACATGTAACAAAACTGTTCGATTAGTTAACAAAGAGTGAAATAGCAATGCACTCGATAAGTTAGTAATTAAACACTAGTTATTTGTATGTAACAAATAAGTTGGTAGTAAAGTTTGTGCAAACTATTACGTACGTCGGCGCAAGACGTTGGTTATTCTACAAATATCTCAAAATACGTTAATTGCTTATAAACAGCGTAAGACCAACTTGCAAGACTTTTGAATCGACGTATAATTACTAGGATTCTAATAATCAAAATATAATGATACCTACACTACTTTTGGTATTTGGGTACTGACGTAAATTTTGCGCTACGTGTGTTAACATAGCATCGAAAAGTTTTAGTAAATAAATAACTATTGTTGTTGACGATAGCGTGGCATACAAAAAGTCCGACGCCTTTTAGTATGAAACAACTGTCAATTTTCACGATTTTACAGTATTAACAACTCAATAATACATGTTTGTCTATCTCAAAAAATCTTGGTATCTTCTAAACTCGAACTTAAATTAAAGCAAAAATTTGGTGAAACGCAGAGCTGGTGATTTAGAGCATAACTATATTTTGCTGAATGTGTTTAAGTTTGGCATTTCAAAATTAGTTAAAGAATTAGTTAATTAGTTCAAGACAAACGGTTCGGAAATTTTAAACAAGCTAGTTAAACTCCATGCGTCGGTGTACGATCAAAGGAATTATGGACATTCCAGGAGAACACGTTTCACAAAGTTGAGGACCTCTGCCGACTTGGGTACCTGTCACTTGAGTACTTAGGAAACGAAACCTATCTTCAAGAATATACTCGTACTTGAACTTGTGTCGGGGAAGTATTTGCTCCGAGTCAATAGTATTTGTTGAATATGTTTAAACCTCCTACGATTACGTTAAATGCCAGTTTAAGTGTCTAGAGTTGTACTTTTATGCAATTTAGTGTCTCAAACAAAAATTTGGACAAAAGCTTTCCAACCAATTATCTTTTATTGTTTGAAACACAGATCCATTCTTAATTGAGCAGATAATAATGATATCGTTGACCTAACTGTTTTCATGTTTGTTATGATTTTGTCAGCATACATTATCGACACCAATATACATTTATCAATCGTCGTAACCATGACCTGATTTGAATAAGGCTGCAATCGCACTCTCAAAATCACCAAAGCAATTCCATAAGAAGTCAGCACCTTTGTGTTCATATCAGTTGTACTTTGAACTACGCGAGTTCAACTTGCGTGCTTGACACAATTCTGGTCGACTAAGCTTTTGTCTTACAATAATAGCGATTGCCTAAGCATTGTTATCTAGTGCAGTAAGTCCTACACAAAATGTCCAGTTGCAGCAATTAGCGTATATTTGGCCTGCCCACACCTTCCTTTGACCAGCTGGTTCCTATGATTTATTTCTTTAGCACACGACGAAAAGTCTGTCGAGACAAATCTACTTAGTAAGACTCCCTACTGAGTAGTATGGTACGAGCCTAAAATATCGTCAGCAGAAGTTTTATTATGCAAAGTTGTTTTTGATATTTATTCGTAACAGTTTTGCGTCCAAAAATATTTATCCGTCTTCTATATTTCATAAATTATAATAATTAATTTTAGTAAATGCATTAGTTTAATACCGCGTAACATAAAGTCTAAAAAAAAAACTTTCATTGGTCCATAAATTTTACAAGTTTCAGATTGTTTTGTCAAATCGACGTAGGTACACGATATTATTATATATGAGTCTTTCAACTTTTGAGCGACACAGACAGACTACTTTTAGGTAAGGTTGGTCTAATCCTGTAAAACTGCTGTTAAAAAATGTGTATCAAAGCCAAATGAAAGAGAAACGGAATTATGCTATTATTAGCTCGTATTTTTGGATTTAGGTTCGTGAAGTGTTAAAATTTGATGTTTCAAATCAGGGCCTAACATGAAGTTAACTAATCACATAGTACTTTATATTATTCTAAGGCTGAGTGTATATCTAATTCATCAGTCACAGTGAACGCATCCAAGTGTGCCCTAATTCGGGACAATGTGGCAGTTTTAAATGTTGGCCCAAACTAACTTTGACCATTCTGTTAATTAGGGAAGCCTCATCAGGATGATAATTTTGTAATCTACAGCTTAAACAGGTACAAAATGTTGTTATTTTGAAAAAAAAAACTACTGTTGTTTTGATCTCTTCTACCTTAATGGACCATAGGAAAAATATCTTAGATTTGAGTTAACCTAGAACTGCTATTTGTCTATTAATGAGTAAATCCAGATTAAAAAAGAATTTTTCAAATTCCAAATGAGAAGTTTGAAAGGATTTACTAGGTACGTAGGCAGGTACATACCCTAGGGTAGTTAATACCAAACTTTTTTTTTATTTTCAGTATAATTTTTTTAGTGAAGTGTACAGAAAACATTTAATTCACGCTTTTAGGATACGCGATCTATAGTTATTCAGCTACCTTTAAGAGGCACAGTTTATTATGTTAATGAGTTGATAAGATTATTTGTACAATGCAGCGTGACCTGCTAACTTATTTATCACACTGTAGGGTCCGTAGGGCCACCTTATCGGCCGATAGCTAAATATGTCACAGGGAACTTGAAAACAAAAAGTTTAATTTCGTTATAAACTAAAGTAGGTATACCTACACATGAAAGTTAAACCAAAATCTTTAGCGATTGAGCAGTATGAACTGAATTTTGATCTGTTTTTTTTTCTGTTTAAAATTTGGCGTAAAAACGTCATTGCTTGGGTATTTTCAAGAGTTTACAATACCCAAGCCATGTTTTAAAAAAAACAGTCGATAAATTCCTGATAATAATCTAGTTTGCACTGAATGGAAATACATTTCGATGAAAGCTATACTAAGTAATGTTAGTTAAAATATATACGCTTTGATTACTTAACATAAATACACATTTCCTCATCATTTTTATTTCTCAATGAATCAATGCGTTCGTACGTACCTACTTACCTACATGATAGAAATGTGAGCGGCTACGATAAAACAAAAGGGACTCGATCTAGAAACTTGATTGGCAACGTTCAATAATGAAATAAATTTCAACCATCAATCTATAGAGGTAAAATAAATACAAATAATGAATACAGAACGCGATGTTATCAATATATTCCTTCTTGCAAAGCTTATTTACACGCATCGTATTGCTTAGGCATCTATTACAAACAGCTCTTTCACACATCAAAGCATATTTAAATGTAGGTGACAACAAAATAACAGTTAGTGGCATTGCCGACACGACGTTTTGCGTAAAGTAAACTGTCTTTGTGGGAGTTAGATGAGAAAAGTGGCTACATGTTTGATCCAAACTCGAGTTCTGTGATGTTTTTGGCAACTAACGTTTTCAATTTAATTAAACTATGTTACAGATATATCATATCACACCGGCTGATAATAAGTAAGACCAGGGCCATAACCATGAACTGTTAAAACAATCACAATACTGTCAAACATTATCATTTCTGTCAAATTTTGTATGAAATGACGTACCAAAATTGACAGATCTGACAACTTTGAGATTGTTTTAAGAGTTCATGGTTATGGCCCTGCCCCCTAACCATGAACTCTTAAAACAATCTCAAAGTTGTCAGATCTGTCAATTTTGGTACGTCATTTCATACAAAATTTGACAGAAATGATAATGTTTGACAGTATTGTGATTGTTTTAACAGTTCATGGTTAGGGCCCTGCAACTATCAATTAAATCATACTTATACATTATAAATATTAAAGTATGTATGTTTTGATGATTGGTAATCAAAAACGTTTTAAGGGCTGAATTGAAATTCTAGCTTGAATTAACCGCTCTGGTTATTTCAAGTGCAGCAAGCACTATTATGGCGAATACAAAGTTTAGCTCATAAATACATTATTATTAAGTAGTGTATACCTTACGTAGAAATGCTAGTGCTTATGTATTACTCAAACACTCGCCCCAGAATTTAAAGTCGCGACCACCTGGCTTTGTATTCTTTTGCGAGAACCACTAGGTCAAACCGGTGCTGATCGAATAAAAAAAAAGGTTTTTAGGGTATCTATTTGCAAAGCTTGGCCAGGCTTTCAGCAAAGTCTTATAAATGGACGAAACGGACAAAATATAGGAATTTTCTTTAAAAATTTGATTTCTGCACTGTCAGATAGGCTCTATTTTCCTATCAATCTATTTGCAGATGAACATGGATGGCAGTAAAAATATTTTTGACCTACTTATCCTTTGTCTCAGTCGAAGATTATTCGTCATGAAGTCAGCTCTTACTGGTTTTTACTGGATTTAACCATGAACGTTAAAGTTGCTGTGTTGTTTTAACGTAAAACTTTAATAGAATTTGACAAAAAGTAACACTATAAAGAGAAATCATAATGAGGCCGTGGTTTAACATTATTAGTAAAAGCTTTAAGTGTAAGTCAGATATGAGATACCTAGATAGATAATTAGAGTCTTTAAAACTTGCAGATAATCGAAAAAAAAGGAATAATTATTGAAATTTTGTTAGAAGCCCCCATACTTGTGATTGTAGTGCGGATGTGACTTAAAAGGGAATAATAACTTTTGTTAGTTTGTTTTGTTATTGAAATGAGAGTAGCCAGAACTTAGGTGGAGTAAATAATGTTGTGGAAATTATACCATGTTTATTTGTTTTAGGGGAGAAAACAGGCGGGTCAAAGGGAAGTAACATGTGGATCGGTCGGCTGTCATTAGTTTAGTTTATACTTAAAATTAACATTACACATTTTTAACGAGAAATCCTAAAATAAAGTTAGTTTTTAAAGTGCATTAAATCCTATAACTGTCTACTCTGTTTAATCATATTCACCGAGATTGATTATTTGATAAGTGTGATCATCGGGTACACTAGTTTAGCCCGCGTGGTACCTACCTATTTATAAGTTGCGATACGGTAACATTTATTTTTGAATACCCTAATTTTTAGACTCGTGTTGCCTGCGTGTTGTCGACTTTGATTTACGATTAACTAGCTTGTGCCCACGTTTTCGTCTACGATAATTCTACTATAGAGGTTCGTAAATTTTTGCCAGATTACCTCCGAGTAAAAATTACGCCGCATCTGTTACGGGGTGTGTGGAAAATTTAACATAAAAAAAAGTTGAGTAATGGAGCAGTCGAAAAGCTCCTAGAAGAACTTTAAATAATAGGGATTCATATTTGCTGTGGATGCCAGGTTAAGTGAGTCGAATAGGGTTGTTCACCCGAACCATTAGTACCGTTAGACAGCGGCGTGCGCGCAGCTACACTCGCCGCTCGAATTGAGCGCTTCGTTTGCTCAGAGCACACAGCCCTGATTGTCCCGATCTAAGCCCTGTTTGTGGCACCAGGCTCCCAATAAATCGGCGCAGGCCGGCGTAATGGCTAAGGAAATGTGCAACAAATTAAGCCAGTTACAAACATTCCTTGTGTAACGCTCTACATTGTAAATGAACTGTCCTGCGTATCGTAACTAACGGGAAATGATTGGAACTATTTTCGATCGATTAAAATGAAATAGATAACAGATAATTGTTATTATTTTCAACAGTTACATACACAAAGGGTGCCAAGACCCAATTGCTTAGACTTCGCTGCCCGCCTGTAACATATTATTATCTCCTGATAATATGACGTTATAGACAATAACTTTTCACTAATTTTGAATAATTATGGCAAATACAAGAAATAAAGGGGGTGATGTCTCTATTCGAGTAACGTGCGTTTTTTGCTGTGTTTTAATAAACTTTTGTGCAGCTAGGTAATTCACCAAAATCGTCAAGCTAGCGTTTCATGCCAACGAAAAAAAAATGGGTACGTTATATAAAAAAAATCGATAGAATATTCGATATTCAATCGATAGATCGAATATGGATGCCAAGAGCATCCATATTCGATGTAAAAACTTCATAGTCATAGTTTTCAATTGGATAGATATTCTTCGAATGTTATAGAGTAGGTATTATTTTGACACATTTTTAGTTTCCGATAGTTTTAAAGAGTAAGCTCTCTTTCAATCGAAACTCGTCGAACTAAAACGATATCACCCTTCTATGCAATTTTCTATGTTTATGTTTTACAAGAAAACAAATTTTACTCAAATCATAATTTGGCACACAAATACTTTGGATAAGAATAAAGGGAAGTCCTACTCAGTTTTCTCCAAGCCTTTCACACGGACAATGCCACTAAAAGCAATATAGTTTCTTATAATAATTATGCACTGAACTAAAACTAACGTACAATTTAAATGATACATTTCCCCGTGTCATTTGATACGGATAAAGAAGTAGGGATGATATATGTATGTTTAGAATATCATCACGCAAGCCGTTGGAGGTACAGGCGCGGTGTTTTTCAACATAGTTTGTAATAGTTGCTGATGTTAACTTGTCATGGCAAAACTTGCTTTGATTTACTGGCTACCGTTTCCATAGAAATTATGATCAAATAAAAAAAACATAGGCATATAAAACGCATACTTTACGTATACTTTAAGGTAACTTTATGCCTTATTATTCATATATAAAAATATATTCATAAGACAAAAAAATATGACCCGGTCGAAAGTTTGTAAAAAAAATTAAGTAAACTTAGTATCATTTATATAAAGTGGGTGTAGGTGTGTTAAGTACCTAGGAAAAACATATAAGTACTGAAAGTTGTTAATATAAAAATAGTTTGACTATTTATTAAAAATAAAAACAAAATATGAAATTATTATTATCTAATTCGCATTATGTAAATAAGTTCTTATTTATTTTATGATAAGAAATTCTGTTGAAAGCAAAATATAATTAAGTTTCTTTAATAAATGATTTACTGTCAGAAGGTAGTAGCTGTATTAAAAAAATCATACCTGTTATTTCGTCAAAGTTATGAAAAAGTTGATATGTAAATTACACGCCTAACATACAAATTTAGGCACTAGATAGGTATCTCATCAGTATTATCAGCATGTTATTAACTCATTTAGCTTTTGTTTGCATTGATAACATTAAAAACGTGCACACCGTCGTCTAACATTAATTGTTACGTCGATAAATGTGCATTTCAAAACTTTCAGGCTAACTTTCCTAAGTAATCCTGAAGCCTATAGTTTCGAATCCGAACATCGATACGGGAACGAATGTTGCCAATTTAAAGTTTAAAACTAATTTAAGTCGAGTAAAAGTGGGAAAAAGTTGGGGCAGTCGGCACTTATTACCGGTGAGCAGTGTGAGTTGTCACTTACGGTAGTGTTCGCGGGTGAGCGTGCGAACGAGCGCTCGTCCGAAGCAAGACTGGCGGCCCGCGCGGTATAGTCTGCAGCGGTAGTCGCCTTTGCATGCACTTGTTGAATCCCGAGCTTACCGATATTTACTATGATAGAACAATAAACAAGTTTTTCGACTCCCGCGAACGCTCTATATACTTAAACTTTTTAATATTTTAACAACGTTCAAGTTCAACACATCTGCTTCAAGCCAATTTTACTGCAATTTTACGATTCTGGACAAAACGGGCAATACGGAAAACTTAATGCTAGTGTCTGTCAACAAAACAATACAAGTTTGATATTTTATGAAACATGTTTACAATTGATTTTCCATAAATGAACTCACCCTGCTAAGTGGGGAGTAAATTGTCGAGCTTTAACTTATTTTAATAGAGTGTAAAAGATTTCAATATATTTTAGAACTTCATGTACCTATTCAGTTGTCAATTTAACACTATGCTACGATGTCTTATTAAGAAATGATAATACATAACTGTCAAACTTGAGGTGGTGACGTTATACCTAGATAGTAAACACTGAAAATAGTCACATACTTTATAATTTCGACCTGCCAATTAGCGTAATGGCGGTGTGATTCAAATTCAATGCAATGGGTCCCGGGTTCGATTCCTAGTCCAGGTCAGGTCATTGTAGCAAGAGTACGGTTTTACTTGACCTGTTTCTGACCTACTGAATTTGTGCATAATATATGCATAAACTCGTATTCTATTTTCTTAATATAAATAACAAGTTAGTCTCTACAAAAATATTGTCATAAGTAATCATACGAATTCTATAACATGCGATAACCTCATACGAATATTTTCGTACTTATTTTTGGCTAAGTGAGCTCATCCGATTTCACGAGTATGTATTTTATACTTTATCCTATAACAGGGTGTAGTAGAGTTAGGTGATGTATGTATTTTCACTGAAGTTGCCGTAAACAAGTGGTTTTTTTATCAATGTAGCTATTGAAGTATTTTTTAATTCTTAAAATTAGAATGTTTTCCCATAGAATTACACCAGACCGCTGCATATTAACTGTTTACCTGGTAGTCAACCAAACGTTTGCATATATTATTGCTTCATACTTTCGATTGGTGTGTAATTTGCTATTTACTAGCAATGGCATATTTTTTATTAATATATTTTTTTAAAGATTTTATTAATTGTACAAGGACTGAAATTTTTTAGCCTACGTTTACTTAAGTTAACATATTCCATTTGATGAAAAATACTTTTTATTGATAAAACGCCCGGAGACGGTCGTGTCCGATTCGGATCTTAGACCAATAGGATCCTCCAATCCGATGAGCCCGATTCGTATTTATACTACTTTTAAACCAATCGGGCTCATACGCCTTAAGCCCATTTACCACCCACCAGAGCGCCCAAGCTTAAGTTTTACAATTAATTATAAAAAATGTTAAGTAAAAAAAAAATAACTAGTATTGAAATTGGTCAACTAAAAGTAATTTGATTGAAATTCTGAGGAAATACTCGCAACCTAGTCATTAGTATAGAAAAGTGATTTTTATATTTCAATTTCAATATTGGTCTATTTTGAGCATCGGATTCACACCTTTAAACTTTCGTTAAGGAAAAAAGACACTCGGTATGCATAAAAGTTAGCGTGTAGGCGATGGAGACCAAACGGATTCCAGAGGCGTACGTCAACGGTTTCGGTACTGACAAAGTTCCCGGACGCTTTACAGGGTAACAATAGTGTTGTTCGTATCGATATGATTAATGAAACTGGGACATTGTACCTAATTATAAAATGAGATTGGGGTTTAGTATTATTATAATTTGTTAGTTAGTTACAGGTTTTATAGTTCATGCGAGTTTAGATGGTGTGTAAAATAAAGTCGTTTGTGTAAACAAAAAAGTGGGACTTATAATTTTCATTAAACTGGCTTATAGCTTAAGTCGTCTATTTTACATTGGTATATACTTTTCTTCCACCTAGCGCATTATTCTGTTTTGGTAAACTACAAGGTATGCTTGACTGTGACGTTAAATGTGGCAAGACTGGCAAGGTATTACATTGAAAGCGATTGCCATTAGACTTCCGTACCACTGAGACAGCGAAACTAGACCATTCTGAACCATGGCTAAGATTCAGTGTTATCTGAATCTTCAGGTTTCCGCATTGTGTGCCGAGCAAGTAATATAATAATTCACATAAAATCCAAGAGTTTACGTGTTTTAAATAATTTGCTTTTTATACTTTAAAATTCAGAAAGGCAGTACTAATATAAATCAGAATACCTTAAAGGCAGTGAAAATTAGGTATATATAGCTTAGTGTTATAGTAGTTAATATTATTTTTGTAAATATAAAGTATTTTATATTTTATTTTTATTTTATTTTATTTAATAAGGACACACAACAGGTAACAGTTAAGAAGGTAGCACAATGGTAATGTAAAAAAACTTTAATACTAAGCTATCACCCTAATAACATGCATCCCTGACATGAGTTCAAAAATCATGGTTTAATTAACTTAGTGATTTCTTATATATTAAGTAGCTATATTGGTGCCTTAGGGGCTGTATATGTAAATATGTATATATTTTAATATTTATGTTTATATTCTTTATATATACATTGTATATTTTTTTATTATGTAAAAATATCTCAGCATCCCGTTTAATAGGCTATGTCTAGCATGTAAAACGGGACATTTTAATTATGACTTAAACTCGGTATCGCATCACTGGTCATCCTTGGTCGCTGAGAAGTTTCAAACGACACTTGGCTAGATTAGTTAGACGGTCACCCGCCGTCTTTGTAAGTGTGGAGGTATAATGAGAACAGACCGAAACGTCTTCATTGACACACTGAATAAACTACATTATTTTTATTTCCTTTAAAATATGTTACCTAGGTGTGACGTAAAATAGGTAATATGTATGTAATTTTTTATTTATTTACTCGGTCTTATGTGTTATAATGCTTATATGTCTGTGATTTCACGAATCTAAAGGTTTTTGGTTTTAAAGTGCTTAATAATAGCACTCTTGGAATAAAGTCATCTAATCATCATAATTGTCATGATCTCAAAATAAGCTCTTTACATTCTTGTACCAGACAGTGAATTAAGCACACAGCAGGGGTGGCTCCTAGAACAGTCCAGTTATTTTTCTAAATTTACCAAAACTGGGAATCAAACCTGGCTTGAGTTCAAGGCGAATTGCCATTCCACTACGTAATCGGGTCGTCGCCGTAGTTAATCGATCTGATTTTATTTTTATTTTATACCACACACGGATTATGATCGCCGATCACTGAAGTATTCAAGTGTGCAAGACCCTTAGAAGTAGTGCAGCTTAACACATATTCCCGCTAAACGGATTAGCAATGAACTTAGCGCAAGTGCAAGAAGTGTTCGATTAGTTTATTTCCTATGGATTCCTGTGCGCGGTCGAGCAAATAAGATTTTTATCTTAAACACCTACGTAATGTAAAAGAGATCTATTTATGAAAGGTAAATAGGTACTTACTTTAATAGAGTGAAAGCAACAATAGTAACAACGATAAATCTTTTTAAAGGATCAAATTTCATTACAATCTGTTATTGTAATGAAATTTGATTTGTTCAATAATATTTAGTTATTATTATTTCATTGCGATATTGCTTCCAATTATGATGAAGTAAATAAAAAACTGGCCAAGTGCGAGTCGAACTTGCGCACGAAGGGTTCCGTACCATTAGCTACATCATCGTGAAAATTTCAACTGTCTATTGCGGTTCATGAGATACAGCCTGGTGACAGATGGACAGACGGACAGATAGACGGACAGACAGACGGACAGACAGACGGACAGACAGACAGTAAGACAGACAGATAGACGGACAGCGGAGCCTTAGTAATAGGGTCCCGTTTTACCCTTTTCGGTACGGAACCCTAAAAAAATAACAGTTCAACAAAAATATTACGCTCTTGCAATAATAAATTAGAAAACGAATACCTAGGTCAATGAGAGTTATCTTATTTAAATAACTTTCGTCAGACGCAATAGTATTTGCCTTGGACTCGTAGGCATTACATCCTTGTGTTATGGGTTATGAGTACTAGAGTGTGAATTCTGCCAAATCATCACCAAAACCAGTCAAAGGTATTTTTTGTTGAAAAGATTTTGAAGTTTTCTGAATGAAATAGAACAGCTAGGAAGTAAAAACTTTTGTTTCTTAATTACGAAATAAGAATTACTAACCAAGATTTTTGCCGCAGTCTTTGCATGATCTTGTGGCAGGAAAGGAAGAAGAAGAGGCAGATAACTAGGAGAGGGATGGGTAGAGTGTAAATGGGTGTGGCGGTAGAGGACGACTTAAGAAGATGGATGGATTGTGTGAGGATTGACATGACTGAGAAGAAAGTGGTTCACGAGTAACCGAATTGCATGGAAGGGAAAAACATACTGCGCCGCGGCGACACGAGATACCTCCCCTATGACGCCGAGGCGAATGACAATAATTTTACCGTTATCACAGAGTACATTATTCTAATAAGAATAAAAACTTACCTACTCGTATAATACCGTGTTTGATCTCAACCCTTTACACTGGTTTTATTTTTTAACCAAAGGAAAATATTACCGTGACGTGAAAATAAATTTGGCTGTCGCTAGTCTTCGTTTGAAACATAAGCGACTAAGTAACAAAATGTGTACTCTATCTGAAGGAGGCACCTCACGGATCACACTTTAAGTAACATTAATCGGGTTCCGCCGCGTTTACGCGTCGTTGGTTTACAGGAGAAACTATATGAAGCAGCTTTGCACTTTATTTTTTTGACCGGAGTGACGAAAATCGCTTGCATGGGCATGGCTGGAGTAAATAAAAAATAAGTTATGGACTAGCTAGACTGTTCTATTTGCAGCTCCAAATCAAGCTTAAAGATTGAGTTTTTAGTTCGTTGGTCTTGTCGTGTAACAGGAAAGTTATATTTAATATTCAGAATGAGACTTTGTTGTATAGGTAGCACTTGATTAATTACATGCTAAGTACTTAGCCATTGTGACTATATATATAGACTTCATTCACTTAAACTTTTTCAGACATTTTTATTATGAAAAAAGATTTTTCATCTAATGCCAACCTCTGACTATAATGACATGGTTTGACATTTAAAACGCAGAATTTCTGCTTAGTTTTATTGACCCAGATCAACAGACAGAGTTGAATTTCGTCAAAGAATACGTAAAACTTTGAAAACTGATAATTAAAAGTATTTAAATTTACCACTAATTTAAGAACAAAAGCAAAATACTGATTTTTAGATATATAATCAGCATTTCTACAACTATCTTTTAAAAGGAGAGTCATAGGTTACTTTATTTTAGGAAAATAAGTAAGTATTTTTCAACAAAATTTAACCATGAAATTGTGAAGAAAATCTGATTCCAATTGTTTTTTTAGATTAGAAAAGCTAATTTACAAAGAAAACAAAGTACCACCAGTAATATACCACCACCATAACCGTATTTAATTGCGTTTAAAAATAAAACATAAAAATAAATTACGTGGTATGATGTCTCAGGTTCCTGCATTTACATTTTGTCATATGTATGAGCATCCGCGACGCTTGTGTTCTATTTGCTTTCTTTCTTCTGTGAATAACTAAACCTTGGTATAAATAAAAATACCTGGATGACCTGCTCGGACATTTTCTTCTAAAAATGAAACCTAGCTAGATCGATTAATCGCCTCTGAAACCTCTGCATACAAAATTTCATGAAAATTGTTGTAGCCGTTTCCAAGATTCAGATTATATAATACATATATACAAGAATTGCTCATTTAAATGTATTAGATAGATAAATAAATATGTACTAGACTACACGCCAATAGTAATTGTCAGAAAGTAAGGATTCAACATCCTTGTGTTACAATGTATACCCAGACTTGAGCCAATTTATAAAACTTAGTTTGTTTATAAATTGATACGCGTTGGGAATCTAACCTGTGATCCTTATAAGACATATTAATCATCGCACTGCACTACACCTACAGGTCAAATATTATGGGCAGCCGAGGATATAAACCATAACAATTCGTTAGACGAGTCTATTAATTGCTAAAAAGGGTGATTGGATCGCGTTTGTCAACAATATATTTTGATGAAGAGCATTTAACAGGCAAATGGGACTAACTTGATAAACTGGCCTCCAATGAGCGCATGCGATTATGAGTGACACAATGTGCTTTAATTCCAAGCAATTGAAGTAACAATTCACAATCAACTAACGTTGTCCAAACTAGGCGCCAATGTCATATTTGGTAGGTAAACTAAAGGCCTAAAAGTTGGAACCAGATTAAACAAATGAGTAAATAGATACATAGGTTTAGGATTCTCTAACCAATGGGTGACAATGGGGCCCATAGTCTGATTTCTACAACACAAGTGCTTTAGCAACTTACCTTGGGATCAGAGCAATGTATTTGATGTTGTCCAATATTACTATTATATAACCGTGTCTCTTCTCTTACAAGTTTGATTTCCAATAAAAAACACCTAATTGCTTTTTATTTAAATTTCTAGTTTTCTGTTAGGTACCTACGAGTAGCGTCAGCAGTTATCGTAGTTCGATAAATTAATGTAACTAGGCTAAAGCGGTGAACAATAAACAAACTATTAGTTAGTTGACAGATCCGCTCACTCCACCGCTAGTGTTGGTAGTGCAAGACTTATTGTATTACGCACACTTAGACAGGCGTGTTACATAATAGAAATAAAGCATTCAACAGCTTCCAGCTTACCTAACTTCAATTAGCTTGGCGCAAAACATTATGAATGATAAAATGTTTTTAATTACAGTAGGTACTTAAGTTGAATTCGCAGCGAAAATAAAAAAAGGTTTTATCTTTTGGCGGCAGCTTACATTCGTTTTTGGGAAAACTTGAGTCTGATGAGAAAAAGATGATGTTTTTTTTTATAAAATAAACTAGCAAAATAAAAATTTTATTTTAGCATAAGTACTCGTAATATTTTAGTTTTAAACCCCCAACCTAAAAAGAGGGGTGTTATAAGTTTAACATGTGTATTTATGTATCTGTCTGTGGCATCGTAGCTCCCAAACGACTAGACCAATTTTAATGCAGTTTTTTTTGTATTATAGCTGATATTACAGATATTGTTCTTAGCTATATTTTATAAAGATCTGTTCAGGCATTTGAAGGTTATTAACTCATTTCCTACTCGACAAAATGATTATGAGCTCGATGCATACTTATACAGATCTGATAGTTTTAATGCACTGTTACAAAGGTAGTATTTCCAAAACATTAAAAAAGTTAGAAATAAAATTAAGGTAACTATTTGTTTACTACTTGGCCCTTCAACTTTATAACAAGTTTTATTACCAAGGAATGTTTTGATCCAAGCGTTTTCTCGTCGGGGGACTGCTAATGTCAAAAAAATATATAATTAATAGGCACAAATAAAAAATGTTTAGTAGATCACAATGACAAAGTAAAAAATATTAATATATTTACAGCAATATTAATTAAAATACTAGCGGTCCTCCGACGCGAATACGCTTGGATCAGAACATACCTTGGTAATAATTATCTTTATAAAGTTGAAGGGCCAAGAAGTAAACAAATAAGTTACCTACATTTTATTTTTGACTTTATTAATGTTTTTTTTTGTGTCTGGGGTTTTTTTATTGAGGAATGCAACATAATATGAGTGTTTCTGTGTACTTGTTTTTTTTATACATCATTCCAATGATGGAACAAATAATAGTAAATTGAATCAGCGCCACTCGAATAATCAAATGACTGACGATGTTTAATTTATGACAATTACTGCTGTTTGTAGGAACTCTGCCATGAATAAATTATTATTATATGAAAATATTTATTTGTACAAAAACTCTGTAATACTTCTTGTTGATTTTGTAGCCGTATAAATGAATTAAAGTTGATGAAACTGAGGAAATTCTTAAATGTAGTAGTAGTAATACTCAAATGTTTGTTCGTTATTACGATACGAAAATCACAACGATTGTGTATGCTGATGCAATGCAACCGCGTCAGATAGAGGTTATGAACTGATGACACACTGCGTTTGTAATGGGTTCAAGTACCGAAAGTTGACTTCCCAGGAGCTGCGGTAATGAAAATAAGGGTGACACGAATTGTAGTCTCTTTAATTATGATTTATTAAACACTGTAACAACGATTACCCAACGCCTAAACTTCAGTACTGGTTACATCTTGCAGACATTATACAAATGAATTGGAATACCAAAAGTATTCCAGCCAGAACTCTCTTTTTGTCAGATCAGGCAAATGATAAAAATTACTATTACAGACAATTTTATTTATATTTCCAGTCAAATGCGCAAATGGATCAAAACATTACTTTTTGAGCATGTGTCATCATGTCATGGTCGTGGCTCATCTTTGCTAGATGATATTTAATTAAGATTTAAGAATTAATTGGTTCCAGACAGAACATGTCTTGGTACTTGGTAGACTAAGTGGATGGTTATTCGTATTTTCAGTCAAATAAAAAAAGATGCAGATTGCATCATTCTATAGTACAGTAGAGTAGGCAGCCCTATTGCAATTAGTTCAAGATGCGCGTGGGCACGCTAAACGAATCGCGGTGACCTGCCTTTGTTTACGCCTCCAGAACATCGTTAAACATCTGGATTACTAGACCGGGAACTATATTATTTTAGGGTTATGATTTGCGGTCTGTCGCAATCAAGTCTTTCGGTAGGTAGTTACATGCCAAGTTGTGACTCTTTAGGATTTCAGATGTATAGATGCACAATGGCTCATTCAGTTTCATGAGGCGACGTTGGCATTCTTGTCAATGTATAGAAGAGATCCAAATTAGATCAGGATAAAACAAAAAAATATATACTTTTAATTATGAATAGTTAATTAGGTATATCACGTGACTAAGTATAAGTGCTCCTACGTTGAAGTAACCTCTAACATTACCAACTAAATTATTTTTTAAGCTATTCATTGAAAGTGCAGTTGCGTTTTCACAATTTTACCGATCGGGCTACTATTTGGTAAAGTTCGTTTCAGAATTGCTAGTTAAAAAAACTGCTTTTGAACGGAATTAATCCAATTAGGTCTTACAATGACGTAATGTGGTAGGCGTTAATGCAAATCTAGGAACCGGCTACTGAAATACAATACTGTTTCTTGCATGTATCTACAAAAGGGGACACGATTACCAGCGCATGCCCCAGCAGACATAGTTTAAACAAAAAGTGAAATAGTAAGTCGGAACTATGTCATAAAATGTTCTAAATGAGGGCGACGCACGCAAGCTGGTGCCCGGGCCTCAAATGAAGACAGTACTATCTAAAAATATCCATTTTGTTCGCATAAAAGTTTTGCAAAACTCCGTTTGTTTACTTTGTGTAATTTATTTATCGCCGCAGAAATGAGTGATGCAAACGCGAAAACTGCGTTTGTTTAAACGTGGGAAACGGACGGAGCGCTGCGTAGAATGCGAGTAAGCAAAACTCAGCCGTTGCTGCAGTAGCTGGCTTAGTTAAACTAAAGCTAGACTGGAACTCGTTTCTGTTTTTAGTCTTTTTTTTAATTTATTTTTACTCGTTTTTGTTATCTCTATCTCTCTCCCCCTCTCATTGATTGACACAAAATAGTGATCCGCTAGAGCAATGGGTCATCAATCAGTATTTCCGACAAGGGCCTTCCCCGAAATGTTGCTGTTGTAGCAGGGTACTTACCTTGCCGTGTAGCATGTATTAACCTATTGATTGATACTGTATCTCGGCGGGTCACTGGAAGCTTAATGCGCTCTACGCGCCAGCGACTCGCAGCACGTTCGAGCCTACGTACTCACTTGATATAGTATGATACGTTACATAATACGGCTAGGTGAGTACCCTGCTTTGTAGTTAACTTGGATAAGACCTCCGTAGCCGAGAGGCGAGCACGCCGGAGTTTAAATGACGACCTCCGTAGCCGAGAGGCGAGCACGCCGGACTTTAAATGACGACCTCCGTAGCCGAAAGGCTAGCACGCCGGACTATAAATGGCGCCGCCATGTCTGAGGTTCCGGGTTCGATCCCCGGTCGGGTCAATGCAGAAAACGATATTTTCTATATTGGTTCGGGTCTGGGTGTTGTGGTACCGTCGTTGTTTCTGATTTCTATAACACAAGTGCTTTAGATATTTACCATAGGATCAGAGCAATGTATGTGATGTTGTCCATATTAATATTAAAATTATAAAATCTCCTTCCTGGCGCTTAGTCCTGTTCCTTTTCAAGGTGTTCTTGACCAAGGTCTTAAATCCTTTTTTTCATAAATTGGTCAACATAAAATACTTAGGTACATTGCCTGATCCTATGGTCCTATGTTAAGTAGCGAAACCACTTGTGTTATAAATAAGAAACTACGGCGGTACCATGACACAAGAGACATAGAAAAGTTCGTTTTCCATATTGACCCGACCGATAATCGAACCCGGGACCTCAGAGATGGCGACGCCAAGTCCAGTGATCGCCTCTCGTCTATGGAGGTAAAATTAAATTATATTTCTAGAGTATTTTTGGAACAAAGTTACACATTAATTGTTATCTAAATATGCAAGTGTCCTTACGATTAAGTTAATAGCTAAGCAAGTGGTATAGTTATATGTTCAGAATTTCAATAAATCCAGAATTACGTGCTGGGTTAAATATCCCAGTTTTTAACCCTACCCTGCTTTGAAAAATTGTAAGCTAGTGCCGAGAAGAAGCACCGTAAGAAACTCAGTCACCATTGTTCTGCAAATTAAAGATTCAAACAAAACTAATATTTATTTATATATAATCAGATATTTGAATTTTAATCAAATTAAACTATGCTTACTTAATAATTATTTTAACTGCAGTTTCTTTAATCCTTATATTGCTTTAAAATCAGTGTTGCAATATTAACGAATTTATAAAATTTGCTTTGATAAGCTAGTTATAATATTTATAATGCTAGATGATAGTTGGACATGGACTCATGCCTTTTAATAATGAGTCATTGAATGACATCAGTTCTCTTGATATAGTCCTGTAATTTATTATACAGGCTACCGTAATAAGTGCCTTAAGATATAAACGTAATGAGTATAGTAAATTCAGCAGCACGATTATCTGGTATGGTATGTATATATTTTATTTTCCTGCTTTGGTGATCTCCTGATATGTAAGCGAGTAGGAACTCATGTGGGAAACTATTACCGTACGTCATGGAAGTATAGAATAAGATGGACTTTACGCTACTATGTATGCGGGTGGGGCATTCTAAATCGTGCTGATAGGCTTGTAGTAGACGTTTGGTCACATTCTCACATTCTATTCGTTTGTTCTCTTGCAGAATCTACCTTGTTTCAGCTGTCCCAAGAAGATTTTTTTTACATAATACTATCTTTGAAATTGATTGGCTTTGTTCTGTTCACTGTTTGCGATTTTGTAGTTGTCGCAAAGTATAACCGGTTCCTAAAGTCGTGTCGTTACCTGGCTCGAAAGTTTTTTGATGATAGATAGATAAGAAATTATATTTAACAAGATTATTATTATCAAGGAATTCACAAGAAATACATCATAGCTACAAAAAAGGGGATATAAAAACAAATGAATATTCCTGTCACAGTTAAAAAATACGTGTGGCATAACTGATATGTCTTCGCTCTGATTGAACCTGGACAGGACTGACGCGTACAGCGTGTTGCATTAACACATTTTAAGAAAAACACTCACCTTTCCTCTGGACCTAAAACGGAACCGAATATCTATATTGTATTCGCTATTACATTTAAACCATGCTTTACTAACTACCTACAAGTCACCATCCTCATTTTCTGTATGATCAATTTGTGGCCTAAGCCTGCCTTGAACATATACCTACAGCAATAGCCGGTTCATGACGAGTTTTTTTTGGAAAGATACTCGTATTAACCTAAAACAGATTTGAGCAGTAACGTAAAAAAATACCCACATATTACCCAAGAAAAAATATTTAAAAGTTAATGTGTTCTTGACATTGTTTAGACTGACCAACCTAAAAATGGATCTTCTTCTTCCTTGGTCTACTATCAGGGACCACATAAATGGGTTTCCTACTTAAAATCGAATGCCCATTGCTCGAAAATTAAATGCTTGAACACTTTTCCTCAAAGAATCATAAAATCGACAAATCATGAGCTCGAACGTTCGCTACATAAGCTCAACGGATCGAATGCGTGAAGTAATCTTATCTCGAAGCATCCTTAATGGAAAGATCATAAGAACTAATAACGTTCGAGTTCATGATTTGTAGATTTTATAATTCTTCGAGGAAAAGTGTTCGAGCATTTATTGTTCGAGCAAAGGGCATTCGATTTCAAGAAGAAAACCCCACCGTCGTCAGAAATGGATATTGAAGCTTTGAATATTATTCATGTAAAATATTGTTTCTTTGCTATCTCAGTCATTATAGCCGAATGAAACTTAGTTATTTGGCTCGTCACATAAATATTCATAACACATAGTAGTTTTTTGGCTTTGAACCCGTTAGAAAATTATTTATTCCTCTACGGATGACTTCTGAAATACACAGATGAATTTGCGGGTAGTTATTAGTGTTCGATAAATTAAGTCCCATTCCCATAAAATTACATAAGATTACATTAGTTAGACAAATGAGCAATTAACATAAATCTGTACATACGTACAGTCCCGATACGCTTATCACCGGTGCATTGCCCCGCCTGCACAATGCCAGTTAGGTACTTATATTTCTAGCCAACTATTAATATTCAAGAAAACACTTAGGTATACTCGTATTACGTGTGCAGAACTTGTAGACCTAGCCGTTTGTACCTAGCCTACAAAGGTCAAATGCCAGCGTAGTTGGGCTGCAGTACTAAAAGGCTTTCGTTTATATATAATTTAATGGACCTATTACTTACTTACATGGTATGCATTATCAATAATTCAATTTGTTTCTGAAAATAGGCACATTATGAGGCACTCTAGACAGACACTCTTTATAACCCTCCGCTGTATCGGGGCAATTCTAAACATACAAAATATACATGCCTAATAAAAAGTCTTTTAAATCCATTTGAAAGCCTACATTTAATTTAAAAAAATTGCTCATTATTTCTACAGTAATATTTTTCCTATGAGGTCTGTTGTATCTTGATTGTTATAATCTGTGATTATCTAAGTAAAAATCTAAAGACATTTAGTCATTTTAATTGAAAATCAAGGGTCATACGAATTAAGCAAAAAAAAAGATGGTCAAAAATGTTTAATCTTAGACCAGTAACACATCCTTAAAGTATTGATTAATCAATCCTAAAATCCTACATATCTTTCAGGTATACTCGGTAAAACTCTTGAACAATAGTACCTTACACAAAATGGCATCAACGCATTGTCAAGGAAATAACCCATAGACAAAAGGAGCAGTCGAGTCTAAGATCCATCTAGCAAATAAGCCTTCGAGCTAATGACCCACCGATGTAGTAGACATCAGCAAATTACATACAAGCCAGAGTAGGGATCCCCACATTTTATCGTTTTTTAAATTATTACCAGCATAGGTAATTAAAAGCCTGTTATAAAGAAAATAATACGAGTATATATTGTAGTTAACAGTCGAAACTCTTGACCTGTAAATTACTTTTGACTGATGAAATCACTCAAATCTCTTTAATTTTGCCTGTAATTTATAACATAAAACCTCGAGCACATAAAACAGTGCACGCATAAAGTACAGTTAACAAAGAAAGTGTTAATCTAGTTACTAGAAGGTATACTAACAGTCAAGTTTAAAAAATCTCTCCTTAAAGTTGGCGGAGGAATTAGCGGGTGGGTAGACGTCAACACAGGGACAGTCGCGGACATAAATCAGGAGTACGAGCGACGTTGGGCGGATAACGTCGCGATCGGAATGCCGCGCGAATGGGCGCGGAAGACGGCGACGCGATGCGTCCGACCCCGCGACAGCACCGGCAGGGTTAACAATTTTTAAGCAATGAAGAAGAAATAAGTAAATTGTGTATGTTGAAAATTATAATTTGAATGGGAATAGTGGCCGTAACTCGCCTTAAGCGTAGTACGTCCCGGGTTTGAATCTCGGTCCCTGATCAATATAGAAAACGATCTTTTCTAAATTTCTGGGCATGCTAGAAGACAAATTCAACTTGTCTGGTAACATAAGTATGATAATTATGTGCTTCGAGAATATGACCATGAAAAGAGACCCATGCATATAATTTTGCACCCAGACTCGCGACATGTAGCACTTTAAAGTTCATCTAGCTATTTTAGTTACAAGAATTCACCTTAAATGCATACCATTCACATGCAATCTAAGTTTTAGTGTTGTGGAAAAGAAGGAATTGCTAATTGTCATTAACAAACTGCGGACACAATCCGAAACTACTTATAGTTTAGTTAGCGACGAAGAAATACTCGTATCTAATACGATCACGGTTTTAAGAATGTGTTTGTCAACGAAGATGGTATCATGTCATGGCGAAATTAATACGATTTCGGTCTAAAAACGATCCGCATCAAGTTAAGAATGCACTTTTAAGGCCTTAAAAACGACAACACTCTGTAAAATACATACATGTATGCTTAAGGTCATAAACACATTCTCCTACTCCTTTGTGTCGCACAGTCGGGTAAAAATGTGTTGCGAAGTTGCGACCAAAATTAATAGTTTTGAAAGGATAGTAGGTATTCGTGTTGTCTATCCTCGAAGCATTTAATGTAACATTGTTTTTATTAACTTGTTAGAAAGTCATCCGATCTTGATGTATTTGTTTAAGAATTTACCCCTAGAATGACAATATCGTCACTTTTATAAATAAAAAAAAATCGAAATATTGGTGTTTGTATACCTGGAGTCAAGCTAATAGCAATTAATGTTTTTTTTTAAAATTTCGTCAAATAATAGATGAACAACAATCAATGCGTCCATATCAAGAGATCAAGTCGGTAGGAGATAAAATTATTTAAACAGAACCTATGCTGATTATAGTACCAAAGTGCTGGTAATTAAGTTATTTTGAATTTTTGCACTCGGAGCTCATTTCATAAAAATACTTATCCAATAAAGGTTGTAAAGTCAATTGACTTACACTAGCTTAAATTTTTAAGAGTAATCTTATCTTTTTTCAACTGACTTCAGAAAAGAAAGTGATCTTATTCTTTGTTTAAACGTAAACTGATTTTGTCAATTTTTACTATAAAAGAATACCGTAATAAGTATGAATACAGTAGCCCTAAGCGTAGAATTACGCAGACGTGTTACAAGCGAGCAAGAGTTAGTGCCTGCCGGGCAATTGCTGCGAAGCCCTAAGGCCTCCCCTACACTATAGGCGTCATTACGTGGCAGATACTGCTAAGACGTCGACGCTCGAAAGACGTAAGTGTCGGGTAGGCCTAACCTAAAACGTTTAACCCTTTAGTTGAATAGTGGCCAAATAACTATAAAGGCTCAGACCAACATATCGCTAAGTATTTATAAAAAGCCATAGTCCTATCAGTAGATCAATTTTTATAGTCAATTATTTATATCTAAATAGTTTTATTTTTTAACTCATCGTGTTGAACCCGTAGTTTTACTTTTAGGGCATGTTTACAGGTTAGGACATTTTGGCGATTTTTTGGACTAACCATTTTAGGACTATTAGGCCCGTAGACCTAGGATAATTTAAACTACCTATATACTCTAAAAAAGATTGAATACTAATCAATAATAAAGTCCTTATTAGTTGAAAGGTTAAATGTTTTAGATGATTTCAGCACACCCACTTTAAAATCACTGTTTTTCATGACAAATTGTATTGTTGTTGTATTTAAAACAATGTTGATAAGTGATTAAATAAAAAATATAGCGTTACTTTAATAGTAATAGTATTGTGAGTTCTAAGTAGGCCAATTCATTTGTAATTTTTTTGCATTAGAAGCAGTATAAGTAGGTACAAGTTTCCGCTAAAGCCTTGAATTAGTCTTAATGAAAGGAATAATGTCCATGTAATTATTGTATTTAGGCTATGTAAAAACGTGGAAAACAAACTATGGTCGTGTCCCACTAACACGTGTTGCCGTGGCAACCGACTAAAAGGTTTTAGTCGGACTCTAGTACGTCTCGAAATCGGAGTTGAGAATCGCAAGGTTAAGAAAGTTGAGTTCACTAAATAAAATACATTACAGTTGAAATAGCATTTAAACAAACTAGTGAACAAAAGTAGGTATTATCCTACATATTTGTAACATAGGCAATGTACATCCAGAACAACATTCGATCTCCCAAATAAGGCCGACATAATCAGTTATCGTTTTACTATGTATAACACTTGGCCTAGGGTTATCGGAGTCCATCCAAACATAGGCTGGTTATCGGTAGTGGATTGCCAATTTAATATGCCCCATTAAGGCAAGGAGACTACTGCGGTAACATCGAAAATGAGCAGTGACACGCGATCGCTCCTGTATTCAATTTCATAGAGAAATTTATTTTATGTCAGCGTGGTTACGAACAGAATGCTATTTATCAATGTCATAGATTCATAATACAATCTTAATTTTGGACTGTTTGTCAGAAGATTGGAGAGTATGTAGCAATAGTAGGACGTATGCTGCAACTTGCAACACATTTAATGTAGAATGTAGGTGTGTTGTATGTTACGTTTTGTTATGAACTTCCAAGACTTTATGAATTTTGACTTATGAATGTCGTTGGCTTAAGTACGTACCTACTCGTAACTATGTACTCAGTTCTGCCTAATTATTTTCTGTTGCTGTAAAATAAGAATGTTTTAATGAAGATGTGTTTTACAGACCCAGTTAAGTACCTGTGTATTACTTCATGAAATTAAAATTTAGATCTTAATTAGCTCTAGCACTACAAGAGCATGAAAATTGGTGTGCGTTTTGACTGGCGATTCATAAAACAAAATATCATATATTATTTCGTTATTCAATAGCTTAAAAATACTAGAGGTCCCTCTGTGACGGAAGTAACATAAAAGATTTAATGTTTTTATTTTCCACCTATTCACTGCAGACCGTCTCATGCAGTTACAAACTCAATAACTTGGAGTCTTTAAAGGTTTCCTAACGGAGCATTCAGGTAGTAAGTATTTGCTATTTACTTTACGAAAATTCGGAGTCTACTCACTATTATGGGACTTTGTTCTATTAGTTTTAAGAATGTAATTTTATTAAACTCGCTTTTATGTGAGAGATATAGAGAGAGAATATTTAATTTTATTATATGTATTTATATGTACGGGCTCGTTTGCAAAACGTTTCTTGAATTGAATTGAAATTCAAAACGAAGTCAAAGTCATTTATCTAACTAAGCCCCACCACCGCTTTGGGACTATAGACTAATCGGGTTGCAAATATGCATACACCGAATTACAAATATTTGATAGTACTCTAGTAGTAGATTGTCCACAAAGATCTCCGTGACAACGTGCATGAGATATCCAGCGTGTCGACCCGGGTAGCGTACCTTGTACTAAAACTGACCGAGAGGTACTGCCTCAAAGTCGACGCGCCGACGTCGACAGGCCATTCGGATGATGTGGTCGAGGCCGTGTATGAAGATATATCTAAGGCCATACATCATACAACCAAGACCCACTCACCGTTGTCATGGGCGACTTAAACGCCAAAGTAGGAGTACAGGAACGCGACGAATCGTGTGTAGGACAGCACGCCTATGGAATCAGGAACCACAGGGGGCGAATGCTGGTAAACTTTCTGAGTATGCAGGGGTTCTTCTGCATAAACAGCTTTTTTCAGAAGAAGCCCCAGAGAAAGTGGACCTGGCTAAGCCCCGATGGTAAGACGAAGAATGCGATAGACTTTATCATGACGGTCACGAAGCATATATTTAGGGATGTCTCTGTGGTAAATAGGTTTAACACCGGTAGCGACCACCGACTGGTTAGAGGCACCCTAATAATCAATATTAGGCTGGAAAAAAGCCGCATGATGAGGTCGACTCTTCGTCCGACACGGGTCCAGGCCGGCCAAGACTCCAAAAAATTCCAGTTGGAGTTCCGAAACCGATTCGCTGCTTTGGAAACTACTGAGGACGTGGACAGGGACCTTGATGATGTGATTAGAGTCATACGCGAAGTGGAAAACAGGCACTTTAAGGGAAAGCGAGCGTGCCGAGACGCTAAACTTTCGGGCGGGACTTTGGAACTGATGAAACGTCGACGGGAAATGCCAGAAGAAGCTTTGTCTGGCACCAATAAAAAGACCCGGAGATTGGTAAGACGCGACCTCCGCAGCTACAATACTCGCCTCATAGAGGACGCGATTGAGCAGAATCGGGGGTCGAAGGTCTTCACTAAAAGACTGGGAAAAAGTCACCTGACAAAGCTGAAAACCTCGGATGGCAGAATCGTCTCATCGGTTCCGGAGATTCTGGCTGAAATCGAAGGCTTTTACGGCCAATTGTACGCATTGCATTCCCTACAGCCGCAGCCCGACGCGAATGATCCAAGAGCCAAGCTTACCCGCCACTTTACTGAAGATCTCCCAGACGTGGAGGAGGATGAGATTGAGGCGGCCCTCGGACAGCTTAGTAATGGGAAGGCTCCCGGCGAAGACGATATCACATCTGAGCTCTTAAAAGCTGCAGGACAACCTGTGCTTGACGAACTTAAGAGGCTTTTCAACTCCGTCATAGCAAATGGGACAACTCCGGAAGCGTGGAGTGGGGGCGTGGTGGCATTGTTTTTCAAGAAAGGAGACAAAAGTCTCCTGAAAACCTATAGACCAATCACGCTTCTGAGTCACGTTTACAAGCTGTTCTCGAGGGTCATCACAAACCGTCTTTCCGCAAGTTTTGACGCTTTCCAGCCACCGGAACAGGCTGGGTTTCGCAAAGGTTACAGTACCATAGACCACATTCACACGGTGCGGCAGTTTATACAGGAGTCTGAAGAGTATAACCAGCCCCTGTATCTGGCCTTTGTGGACTATGAGAAAGCCTTCGACTTGGTCGATACTTGGGCTGTTCTGGACTCCTTGCAGCGATGCCAAGTCGATTGGCGGTACGTGAAGGTGCTAAGAAGCCTGTACAGTATGGCATCAATGTCCGTCCAAGTACAAAACCACCAAACAAAACCCATCCGAGGTGTTAGACAGGGAGATCGTGCGCTGTGGCGCTCTTTGGGGGAGGCCTATGTCCAGCAGTGGACTGCAACAGGCTGATATGATGATAGTACTCTGAAGTTATAACCCTTAACTGTCCTTAGGTATAAGTTTGTACGTTTTTAATTTATCGCAACCAGATAAAAGAATAAGTAGGTACTTCGAGTAGAATAAGAGTGAATGAAAAATATGTAACAAGGTTAATTAGCATTGTACCTAATGTTAAATTATTACCAACTAAGATACATAGCAACTTGTACAACATATCGCTGACCCGTCAAACGTTATCATGTTTAAAAACAATAAGCGGTCTAACAAACTTCCCTTAAAAAAAACACTTTTAGTTATATCTGTGTTTTCTTATTTTCCAGGCAAATAAAAAAAAGGCAATTAAATACAAATTTAACAATTACTAATTCGGTCCAGCAACTCTTAAGAGAAACAATAAATAGAAACACAATAGCATACATTTTTATTATTAACCTATTATTAACCTTCATGTTTAACTTTACTTTTTTTTACACCAAAATTTATGAGGCTGATATGACACCAAAATTTAGTAACCCGTAAATGTTCTTGATCTGATCGAAGTTATGGAAAATACTTATTAATAAAGATGTGTCCAGTATTATTTAAATATATCTACTTTAATTTAAAATGCGTCAATCATTGAACAAGTGAAGCGCAGTACTCCGTGAAGATCACCACACTGATAACAGGTGCATCGCGTAATAATAACTGAGCTACAAATAATTTTGAGCAACACAGATACATGCAATTATAATGAATACAACTAACTATCGATTTAGGACGGCACGCGATATTGGGCAGCGAAAATAGCAGATTTTATCGATATCGATAAAATACGTTGAATAACACAACGTCAATGATAAACTTTAAGTTTTTAGCAAATACTTTAGTGCTACGGCCTTATAATTAAGTATGTGCATGGTAAATACTTAAGAGTCTTGAGTTTTTATATTATTTTTCAAAGTTCGTGTCAATTAGTTATAATCCATTTGAGCAGCCTCAAAGGGCAAAAAACAGGACTCCGTAGTTATGCTATATCCATACTAAATTAGTAGTTAGCTAGCTTATGAAGTAGCCTGGGATATCGACCGTTTTAAGATTTAGTGGTTAGTCCCATGATAAAAGGTGTTGCATCACTAAATTAACTAATAATTGTTATTATTGTAACTGTGACCTCTAACATCGTTTGTAACTAAACATTTTAACGATTACACATTTCGTCTATTTCATAATTTTCAGTAACTAGCTACTGATAAAACTATAAAAGGTCAAGATAACTAATGATTAATTCTTATTGTAAGTAGGTACACATGTTTTGGTCACTTGACATATTATAGTTATAAGCCGTGACTTGTTGAACATTTTAATTAGAATTGGAAATCCTAAAGGTTAAAGAGGGGAATTTTTACCAAAACATCATTTATTATATGATTTAAGAAAAACATACACCAAGTCTCTAATAAGAACGTGACTTGATTGTGTCAGAAATCAAATTGACACAAACACTTTTAAAAAATACCCTGTGTCATAGTTTAAATATCTATACAGTAAAGAAACTACCTCTAAACGGTTAAAATTACGTAGGTACTAACACATGCGCACGCCTCAACAAGATCTTAGTAAAAATCGTAAGACTGACAGTCGCTGGCGCTGACTTTTGCCGAGACGAGACGACATGATGACAGTTGTCGTTCATACTTTTACAAGTTTACAAAAATTAAGAGAAAAACCTTGTCGATATGACGTGTCTCGGCCACAAATAGGCCTAGTTTCTACTGTAAATACTGTACTGTACCTGTGTCGAGAGTTTCAAAAGAAGGACGAGTGATAATTTTGGGATTTTTTCAAATTTTCTTACTTAAGGTATTTTTTAAATCCACAAAAAAACTGTACCGCAGTAGGAAGCGAAATGGACTAAATCGAATCGAAAAAAAAAACATTGTAAAAATATAATTAGATCTTAAAAAAATGGACAAACACAATAAAAAATTATACACTCTTTCGAAAGCTTAGCAAGTTTCTTTAATAAGGATTATTCGTTACGAAGGTTTTCTTTTACGTGTTCGTATTAAAAATAGTATTCTTCGTTCGAAGAATACTAAACTATTTCTTTAATTAATGACCAAAATTACAACTTACTAAATTTATTTTTAGTATCGATAATCTTAAAATAAGCATGTTACTGTATGACCTTTCTACATCCCTCGGGGGATTACTTTCAACGATGCACCAGGGGTTCGGATTGTCTTATTATGAAAATTATGCTTAATATTGATTCATAGTGAAGTCAACAAGTAAAAACATGGAAATAACATACTTTACCGATACACGCAAAACTGACATAATATGTAGTTATTTGGTACTAAGTATGTACAACATTTAAAGGATTCATATGTTGCATATTTCCGTAGCCGAGAGGCGAGTACGCCGGACTTTAAGTGGCGCCGCCATGTCTGAGGTTCCGGATTCGATCCCCGGTCGGGTCAATGTAGAAAACGAACTTTTCCATATTGGCTCGGGTCTGGGTGTTGTGGTACCGTCGTTGTTTCTGATTTCTATAACACAAGTGCTTTAGCTACTTACCATAGGATCAGAGCAATGTATATGATGTTGTCCAATATTTATTTATTATATTTATATTATTATATTAAGTAAATGATAGGTATATCTAGTAAATGATAGGTATATCTAGCAGAAACTAGTTCATGTTAACATATGCATATTATCTATACTAAGGTGAAGTCATCAGAAGTTTTAAAACATCATTTAAAAAATAACAAACGAACCGTATTCTAAAATAATAATCTTTAATGAAAAAAACAGTATATAATTTCTAATTTCTCCACATTACGAGTATTTATATTGTAACATGGGCTAGTTTCGGCTTGATATACCCATTGCCAACACCCTATATTTTGCGTAGATCATTGAAATGCGAAAGCGCAGAAAGAGGGCCAAAGTGCAATATGAGAGAGTGCGTGCCCTCCGGACGGGAGTGGCGCACAATAAAACAGACAGATAATTACTGTAACAGTTTAGGTGCCGTAAAACTAATTAGTAGTGGTACTGAACTGAGTAACATTGCCTGAGTAAAGAAGTAACTTAGTTATAAGAAATGAATATTTCAATACCTACTCGCGCTTGATATAAACAAAACGAATGATAAAAAATGTTATTGTCAGGCATCACTCAGACTTCAAAATATGCGCTGAGATAAGAAAAAATGGGTCAGGAGACGTATTTTTGAATCATGCGAATTCCAATTCGAATTCGAAATGGCAAGATTCGCATGAGAATAACTATAATCCCTATTTTTGAAAACTCATTCTGTGAATTCTGCAACGAGTGGTTTAACCCACTCGTTTTTCGATTTTGCTAGTAGAAAGTTCGTATATATGACATTGACAAGTAAACATATGGTTCACAGATATAAAACTTTTCTTTTCGTTTCGTTCTATTCGAGTCATTGCCGGTTTTTAAAATCAATAAGTTTTTGCATCCCGGTTTTTAATTACAAGAATTTCACTATATTAGCAACACTTAATTCGAGTGATTCAAAAATGCGTAAAATCGGGAGCAACAGAAATAGATTTCGCACACGAATCGTATTCGTGTTCGAATTCAAGATTCATTTCGAATGCTTCAAATATACGTCCCCTGAACCAAATTTCAGTTCAAGACGATTTGTGAATTTATTTTTAACACCTTAAATTAATGAAAACAAATGGTAGAGCAAAATAGGAGATAATATCAACATAATTATTTACTTACAATAAAAACAAAATTGCATGTTATTAATCCAAAAGTTTTTTTCCGTAATATTTTGTACCGAGTCGTTAAATAAAACATTATTTGTAGTTTCATTCTTAAAAGGTCCTAATTGCTATTTGGGGCTATTTACTATTAACCCAAATGATTTTAACTATTTAAATTACAGCTATGTTGAATCACGGACCCACCACAGCCAATTCATTGTAATTCAGAAGAATGCGTTCCATGCCACAACAATTTGTTCTAATCAATGCGACGGGGTAACGAAGTCAGTGACATAACAACCCGGGATTATTAGACAGTATTTACGAAGCTCTTTAGAATAGTTGTCATTAATAATTCGAAAAAATATACATTTTTTTTTTTATTTTTTTTTACTTATGATGGGCTTACTCTTGACCCCAATCTTGCTCTAGAGCATAGATGGGATCTACGATGGAGCGAGCTTGCCCAGAAGATGCCTATTCACTCTGGACTTAAAGAGAGTCAGGTTATATGCACTCGGAAATACAGACGCAGGCAGGGAATTCCAATCTTTAGCTGTGCGCATTATAAAAGATGATGAGAAGCGCTTAGTGCGGATTATGGGTATATCAACTAAGAACGGATGGTAGCCGGCCGTGCGTCTGGATGTCCGATGGAAGAAAGGTGACGGTGGTATGAGCTCATGCAGTTCATGAGCACACTCTCCGAAGTACAATCTGTAGAAGACCGATAGGCAAGCAACTTTGCGGCGGTGAACCAGGCTGTGCAGCTTGGACGCCACCAGTTTTTTATCGCCTATTATTCTCTTGGCTCTGCGTTCCACCGAGTCTAGTGCAGCAAGTTGGTATTTCGCCGAGCCGTCCCAAAGGTGGCTGCAGTACTCCATGCAAGATCGGACTTGGGCTTTGTAAAGAGTTAAAAGCTGTCCAGGCGTGAAGTACCGCTTGACTTTATTCAGGACGCCCAACTTTCTAGCTGCAATTTGAGCCTTAGACTCGATGGTGGTGCCAAAGTTGAGGTCAGAGGACAACTCCATGCCAAGAAGTTGTAGAGTGTCGGTCACTGGAACAGATGTACCTCGGAAAGTAGGAGAAAGGGTGAAAGGACTCCTTTTTGTAGAGAAAAGACACGCCTGCGTCTTAGAGGCATTGGCACGAGATTGTCATCGCCCCACTGGGAGACATTACTTAACGTCAGGCTCGTACGCTCAACCATGGCCTCTCTCAATCTTTGGACCTCAACTCCACTGGCTCCTGCACTAGACAGATACTTCTCCGTGACAGTACTGTCATCTGCGTACCCAACAATACCTGAAGATAGCAGGTCATTAATGTGCAGCAGGAAAAGAGTCGCAGAGAGCACAGACCCCTGAGGAACTCCGGCGTCAATGGCCTTGAGGTCAAAGGAGCAGCCGTCAATGACTACTCGGATCGACCGTTCTCTCAGGAAGTCAGCCACCCAGCTACAGAAGCCAGTAGGGATACCGTACGCTGGAAGCTTGCTCAGCAGACTCGCATGCCAAACCCTGTCGAAAGCCTTCGAAATATCCAGCGACACTGCGATTGCTTCGCCGTGGTTTTCGATGGCTTCGCCCCAGCAATGCGTTACATACACTAGAAGATCCCCAGTTGAACGTCCCCGGCGGAAGCCATATTGACGATCACTGAGAAGATCATTGTCTGATACATTTGAGAGATTGACTTTAATTTTTTATGACGATAGCGCGGGAGCAGTTTAAGGGACACAATAATTACACATAATACCTACATCAAATACAAATCGAGGTTTTGTTTAGGAAAAGTTTTAGCAGCCCTGCACTTATTTCTTAAAACTCCATATTTTTTTTAAGTAAAAATAATTACTTACATTAAAACCAGGTTTAGGTTAAATCTTAATTTAAGAAGTTTCAGCTAATGGGGAAATATTAATTGCACACAATCTAACAATTTTTAAATGTAAAAGTTTACATGTTTGTAACTCAATCGGCTGAAATTGGGTTCAACACACGTTTAAGCTTGAACAAATTGGTCTACCTAACCCATATTTATTCTGTCACGTCTTTGTGTTTTCCATGGATCTTTATTCGTTACTATTTCTATACCTACGTCATACAAAGTCGCAGACAGCAGCTATTATAAAAATATGGAAGAGAACCTGCAGTGAGGTATTCTGTCTTGACATAATTTGGCATGACAAGTCTTGCACTGGCTCAATCCAGTACTGGATGACAGCCATGGAATTTAACCAAACATACAGATTAGTTTAGATGTGCCTAAGAGCCATTTAACCAGACGTTCCCAAAAAATTGAAATGTATTGTGATTGATGGTATTGTAACACACTAGTAGGTATTATGCAATATAATGCCATTAAAAAGCTGTAGAATGAAATTACGATTGGGGTGGGATGCTCGAGTTATTTTGATTATTTTGCACTAATGGGAGATGATTTTATAGATTTAGTAGTAAACTGGTTGATAAAATATATATAAATAAAACTCATAATACTGTGATAACAAACAGAGAGTAATATTGTGTCTATAAAACGAAGATGCGAATTCGTTGTAAAACTTTTAAATACTGCAAACAATTTGAATTCAGCACTTTTCTTATACATAATAATACATAGGTATGTTTGTCTCGAAGCTGATAGATTGAAAGAATAAGAAAAACAAAAGACAGTTGTTTTAAAAAACATGCAATTTTTTTTTGGTTTAGTATTTTTGTCAAAATATTTATGATGATTTTTAATGAAATAAACACATCTCCTATCTCTACATACCTAATTGCCACAATGCAAAAAGATGCTGATAAAACTTTGTCCTCGTTGTCTATGTATCTGTCTGTTGCATCGCAGCACTGTTACAAACATTTGATGACACAGTAGTTCTTTAGAAAGAAATTCATGACCTTCAGTTAATCGGTCACAAGACCAGTTAAGCATGTCAAAACAAATGACAAAACATCGCGCCTGAGACACTCGGTCTTCTTCATCTTTACATGTCGAACTCGTCTCGAAAGTGCCCAAGTTAACTAAATGAACAATGACGTAAGCAGCGGATTCCATGGCTTAGCTGTTCGTTTAAAAAAGGAAGAGCGTCGAATTCCGAGAAGGGTTTAAGCGTGTAAGATTAAAACAAGGATTGTATCTCATCTGTTGCTATGCTAAGACAAAAAAAACATAACATCCGTAGTGCGAAACTCATCATAATAAAGGCCAGCGAATAGCGGATGCAGACATGTGTATACAGCTCTTATTGCATAAACGGGCTCTTCGTGGATCACTCCCGCTTTTAGACCAATGAATTGGAAGCAATAACATCATTACTCAATAAGGATCTAATGCTAATTGGTAGTGTAAACAATTACTTGAAGTATCTGTAATGTAATGTAAGGTAAGGTTGAATGTGAGGTAAGAACTCAAGCGACTGTTTAGTGCAGTATGTACTTAATCATCAATTCATGCTTAAAAAGTATCTAACCTCAAATCAAATAAAATAAGAAATTTAAAATTTAAAATCTAGACAACAAATACATGTAGGTTAAATTTGTCTTTTAAGATTAATCAGCAGTTAGTTGGTTCGAAGTGAAGCTTATAATAAGTACCTACATTTAAAATGTGACTTAACAGTGTGTTTCAAGTGGTCTGGGAATTACTATTGGGACTGGGATTCATATCAGAAGATACTAAACTAGGCTAAATGATACGCACACGGCAGTGAGATCGGTTTCTAGGGTCGGTGATAGCGATATACTAATGTAGTTACGACACTTGAACATCATACGTCCGCCTACACACACACTCAACATTCCTCGGCCGGGAACATTGCTTTGGGTTTGGATTGAGTAGGGACACCATAATGTTCTTGAGATATCGGGATAACCAATCAATTAGGAGAAGAGATTCCGATAATGAAGTCGTAATGATACTATAGGGACCTAAGTATTTTCTGTGCAAAACATATTATATTCTGTGCAAAAAATATTATAGATGCCTATGCCTAATACCTATGTACCATTAATAGAAACAATTGCAATATTTTTATGAAAAAAAGGAGCTGATAGGACTTAATTATTATTATAAGGACGATAATGTGTCTAAATGAAACTACTTTTACGGATTATTTCGCGATTTATTAACATTTTATTTTATACAGTTATCTCTTTTTGCGTTGATAGGAACACAAATTAATATTAACTGAGTGACGGTAGTTTATAGTTTTTTCAAAATATTGTAAAGACGAATAACACCTTAGTCTACCTGTGACCACGAACGCTGTAAAGTGTTCGAAACGTCAGGTTAAATAAAATGTTAATAAATCGCGAAATAATCCGTAAAAGTAGTTTCATTTAAATGTATCGTGTTCGCGTAAATAAAAGACAACAGTATACGATAATGTGTCGTTAAGCACCCGATCGCAAAACAATAATAAACACTAAATTAAACTTTTAAATAAGATGCCAGCATTTTTCGCTGAAAATTAAAATATTTACAAAGTTACAAGACTACTAAAGTAACTGTCTTCACAAAAGAAGAACGTTACTTATAATGATTATTTTTATTACAAAGTCTCCCACATTTTACCCATTTTGCGGACCCTAACTTGCCCGAACTGAAAGGTAGCTCTCGAATCAAGATTTATACTGCGTCCACTTGTGGCCGGTTTCTTTAAAGTCAACTGTTAACTACTACAGTAGTACTCGTAGTAGTTAACAGTTGACATTATATTATTCATAGATGTCATTAGCATAGCTTTGGCGGTTTGTATATTTGTATAGCAGTTTGTAGCCAACAGTTTGTTTTTAAACAAAAAATATGCCTCTGTCAATTATAAAAAGGTCAGAGGTTTGTCAATGCGAGTCAATTTTTTCTATTTTTGGTTTTATTTTATTAACAAATAAAGAGAAGATTACTAGCTGTGTTTAATTTTTTTTTAATCGGTCGTCAGTGCTAACAACATTAAATAAATTCAATAAGTTTTGTCTTTGACAGGGTTGTATACTAGAATTACAAAACTAATACAAATTCCATCAATTAGATAAATAATTACCTTTACTATTGGTTTTCAAACGGTAGCATAAGACCACGTAGCAATAAAAACGATAATTCGCGTTTTATTGGGCTGATGGGTTAAAAAGAAGTTATCTAATAAAACCTTCATGTAGGTACTAGGTACCTAACTATGAGTAGTATCTACATAATACCAGCCAAGTGCGAGTCAGACTCGGGCACAAAGGGTTTCGTATCATTATCTATAAAAAAGGGCAAAAGAATCACGTCAGTTGTATCCCTTAAATATTTATTTAATTCTGTTTTTTAGTATTTGTTGTTATAGCGACTAACAGAACTACCTACAAACTACTACCTACATCATCTGTTTAAAATTATCTAACTATCACGGCTCATGAGATACAGCATGGTGACATACGGATGGGCAGACAGACAGACGGACGGGTAGCGGAATCTCAGTAATTTTGTCGTTTTACCATTTGGGTACGGAACCATAAACATAGAGAAGAAAATCCTTTCAAATGTTAAGTGAATGAAAAATAAACTCGGACATTAGTTATTACGTAGTTGGCGAAACGAACAAAAATAAATTCTTCATCCACGCTCTTTCATTCATAAAGACACACACGAACTTTGCATCATTCCTGATAGATATTGGCAACTATTTTAAGAGTGTCAATATTTCAACGTGTGTTTCAATTAGCCTGGCTGACATGACAGTTAAAAACATTTATAACATTTATCCAACTAACGAAGGAGTATTAGTTCTATTTGTCTGTTTATCCAGGCTAAAGTTGTTGAGACTTCCAAAGTAGGCAAGCCCCCTACCATACTTGTCCAACAAAACTCGAAATGCTATGATGTAGTGATAAATTGACACCCAAATGTCAAAATATGACAACATAGCCGCCAACTTGAACTTTTATCGAAACAGGCGAGCATATATATCCTTGCCGGTGACGTCACGGTCATGCTAGCTGATTTCGATAAAAAAAAATATTTTGACAGTTGGGTGTCGATATGTATATCATACCATATATCATATCGTGTTTTGTTGAGAGGCCGGACTATTTGAGATACGCATTTTTTTTATATGCCCTATTCCGTGTAGATTGTTTTAAGGAAAACCTTAACCATTTTAAAAATATTAGTTAGCCGTCTAAACGGCAAAATATTATTCCCGAAACTTTATCAATTGTGTCAGTTATCACTTATCGCTTGTAATTCCATGAATCCGATTTGGCAAACTTATAATGGTGGCATTTTCGGTATACCTCATTAGGATAGTAATTGTAAGAACTTAGCATCCCGACTGGACAAAGTGCGAAATGAATATATTAGTGGCTCATTCGGAGTTGCACCGATTATCGAAAAAGTTAAGGAGAGTCGTATGCGCTGGTACGGCCATGTCCTGAGACGCGAAGATGACCACCCCATCGAAAAGGCCTTAAATATCCCCGACCGACCGCGAGGGAGAGGTCGACCGCCCTCCACCTGGTGGTCAAACTTGCAGAAGGAGACCAAAAAAGAGAACCTGAGCGAAGAGACAAGCCAAAACAGAGCTCTCTGGCGCAAACGTATAAGGAGACCCGACCCCAGATAAACTGGGAAGAGGGATGGACAATGAAGACGAGTAAGAACTTAGCATGGTATGAAATTAAGCCTTTAAGAAATAAGCCCAGATGATACGATAGGTAATGCAAACAAGTTACACGCAAAATATATTGTAAATAAAGAAAAATTGCTTCCATTCAGTGAAATGGTTCACTTCATTGTTAATTAATATAAAAATATAACTATGATTGCAAGTACATGGAGTTAGGTAATAATTAAGCTCCCGACTCAATTGCCTCTGATTGAAGGAACAGTTAAATCAGGCCACCGGGAAGTCCATTTATAATACTTAAAAGCGCAGTGTTTATTATCATAAGAGATGCTGCAATTGCAACAGACTTATTATAATGGGAATAACAAATATCTTTTTCTTCTTCAATTGAAGATTCTGGCGAAGTGGTTTGTGCTCCGGACTAGAAATCCAACGCTCGCGGGTTCGGATCGCGCAAGCTGCATGTGTTTATGAGATGACCTCGAGATTTGTACGTTAGCCATGGGTATCATATTAATATTCTAAGTATTATAATCAAAATGACAAAGTCTTTTTCTCCGTCAATCAGTAACCCTTTGACCGGTATAAACATGTTTAATTTTCATTGGTTTTCAATCCCAACTCAAGGGCATAAAGTTCAAAATATGATGGCAGCTATTTGACCGCCACTGATTGGACATGACTTTTGTATTCTTTTTCACATAATCAAAATATTACAAAAATATACTGATTTGAAACGTGGCATGACGTCACGCCTATGTACCTACGTTTTTACTTAGAAGTGACGTCACAAGCCCCTTCTCCCCAACTCTGATGCGCTTTACCTTTGCAGTTTTTTGGTTGTTCAATGAAAGAAAAAAATTAGGGTTCATTACTTTTTATAATCTATTTGTTTACCCAGTCGTCATCCCTATTTCCATTGTATTATTGTATCGAAGTAAGAATGTAACAGTTAGAACATTTGTCCTAAGATGTCTTTTAGCACACCCAGACTTCTAAAAAAGATCGAAAGTTTTATTTCAAATACGATTCAGTACCTATTTTTATTTTGTTTCTAAACGTATGTGAGTAATAAAACGACTAGTTACGACTTCCAATCTTTGGGATATTATATTTTGTGCAGTTAAGTAAAATAATCCAAATGGCTGCCAAGCAACGTTTATTTTGGTATTTTTTTAAATTACGTTTAACGTTTAAGTATTTTATTTAATTACTTAATATCTGTAAAACTAAATTACACAGCTTTTTATGAGTAACACTAGATAACACGCTAACCCTTAAAGCAAAAAGGTGCGAATCAATAAGTACTCAAATAATAATATAAATAAGCGTAAACGTACTTATAACCAATTTTTAAATCTATGTAACACTAGCATTCTAGTGTTACGTAGATTTAAATTGGTTATTTTGAGTGTGATACAAACTCACAATCAAACTTATTTTATTCAAAGAAAAACTTCACCATCTCCTCATAATATAAATTAATTACTATACTAAAATGATTAAAGGCCGCAGGTACTATAGATACCTAGTTTTAAGTTAGTAGGGTCCTTCTAATTTAACTGTTTCAATCCAACCTTTAAGATCTGTTAACCTCAGCTCATGCTATTGTCACCATTGATATAATTTAATTCTTATCATCGGTGTATTCGCCGCGCTATTAAACATATAAATAGTATTTTAAACAATCAGCTGCATTCTTGTGAACCATACCTACATGTGGCTTACTAGACTTAATCGTCTATACTTACCATAGTAGAATTATTATTTATGTATCTTATCAGTGTTCATAGGCAATTGGGGACAGTTCCTATTATAGCGTGTCAGCCGTAAGCAAGCTGTAATAGTTTTTATTAGATGTTGGGTCATCAGACGCTTTTAAGTAAAGGTCTGTGCACGATTGTATTTTTATAAATAGTAAGAATATTTTTAGTATGCTTAATATTTAAAGATTTGAGACAAGAGCTATGGATTCTCTTGTCCTATGTTTATAATAAAAAAGAAAAACAACAATGAAAATAAACTAAAAGTGTTGTATGTCAAAAACGTTTGTCGTATCAGCTAAGCGTTTGATGCAGCGGCAAATCAGACCACCAAAAGCCCCAGATTTTTAAGCCGTTTAAAACGATATATGTTTTATATGTCATTTGATCAGAATATAAAGGCATATAGAGTCAAATCTTCAGGTGTTTTTAAAGTTACATGTTAAATCCTAAAGGTTCACTTAGGGTTTCTAGATTTTTGAAATGCGGCCGGTAAGTTCAAAGGTGTCGAAAATCTATAGCTATGAAACAGGTGGGACTAGAAGAGTACTTATATAATCAAGAACCAAGAAATTTAAAATTTAAAAAAAAATCACTAGTTTTATATGCGTTTCAGTGGATATTTTCAGGTCATTAAATCGCTTGCTACTCGACTAAATTACCAACACTTACAGTGGAAACCAGGCTTGACTGACAGTCACTTAGTTGTTGACGGAGAAGATCGTAGACTGTCATTGTGCCAGTAAAGAGAGAGTGAAACAAGGTAAGTCCATACCAATTTTGGCGCAATTATTATAGTCATCATGTGTGCACGGAGCCTTACAATACCAAGAAGGTTTATCGCTTACTGCGTCAGCGCATTAGTCATGTGTCATGTGTCTTCTATGAACGTCTATCGATATATTTATTTATGTTACTATTATTAACTGTTTGTTTACAATAAGCTGCAGCTCGGATTGATTAAACCAGTCCGACCAATTAATATACATTCGCATTAATAAGTTACCAATATATCACAATATGCATTGAGTTATTAATGACATAATAATACCAACACGTCATTTTCGATGACACATTTTATTAATAATAATTTATTAACGAATAAATAATTGTTAGATTTAATAATTAAAAAAAAATTTCGCACCGACAAAAAATAATTAGTTCATGTAAAATTGATATATTTATATATTCAGTTTGAAGACGTTAAAAGATACAAAATGATGTCTTTTAATCTTGTGCTGATTACCGTATTGTAATAGTATCGGTAATTCTTAAGCTAATAAATACCTCAGCGGGTAATTTCAATCGTCCAATCTCAATAAGAAAACCTTAAGAGTGTAGAATTTACTTAAATTCCATCTCGTTTCCCCATTCAAAAAACTATGTAAACTAACAGGAGACGTGATGTAAGTGTAAGCTACAATGAAAACTAACTTTTTACAAAAAGGTTCAAATCGAATCGACATCACTTACAAAACAATCACTAGAGATGTTTTTTTTGGGATTATAGTACTTTTGAAAATGTGCGAAATCTACTAAGCATTAAGGCCATCTATTAAGCTTTTTAATAATTATATTTAAAGTTCACTTAAAACAATACTTCTTACTCAACCCAGTTAGTTTTGTCATATGAACGCCTAGTATGGGGTTTATCAATGTATCGCTTAATTAAATTTAACGAAAAGTATACGTAAAATGTATATCGTGTGGCGTCTTCTGATGGTACATCGACAAAACCATATTTACGCAACATTTTTATGGTCGGCGGAGCGAGCTTGCCCAGAAGAAACCTTTTAGTTCTGGACCAGGGCCCGAATTCTGCTAATTTAACTAGCAGAATACCAAATGTGTCAAACAATTACAATAAGATTTTTTTTTTTTTTTTTGAGATGGGTTTGGTCTTGACCCCAATCTTGCTCTAGAGCATAGATGGGATCTACGATGGAGCGAGCTTGCCTAGAAGATGCCTGTTCACTCAATTCAATCCAATTGATATTCAATTATACCGCTTTTAAATAGAAGCAATTAAATCTCTACCTTTACAGTGCGTACGCATTCTTTTTTTGCCTTCCGCCCCTATTACACAAACAAGTTTAAATAATTGTAGGTACTTACCAATCTTGCAGTTCAGCTCATCAGACCCGTCAAGGCAGTCTCGTCGGTTGTCGCAGCGTTTTTGGAAACTGACGCATCTTGTTTCATCACAAGAGAATTCTCCTGATGGGCAGGCTGTTAAAAGAAAAAAAAATGTATGAGTTTATTTTACATAAAAGGGTTTACAAAAAAACAGGAAACTCTTCCTCATAAAAAACACACCATTAACTGTTCATACAATGTGATATGGGTGGTACTTCTAACCCGTTAAGGCTTAGTGCCATATCTACACAAATCATTTATCGACAAAAATAAATAAATTGGGGTTTCAAACCCTCACCCCCTATTTTTATATAATTTGTTTTTATTGAATACTTATTATTTAATTTTTGTTTTTTTTCTAGGCAAAAAGCCAAGCCATTTCTGAACATCAGAAATGAAGCTGTCGGTCTGTTCCTCTGTTCTTTTAACTAGCTATCTTGTGGTATTTATTTTCTGAAACCTTGGTTTTTGCCTAAAGTGTTAAGCGAATCGGAATTAATTTTAAAAAATGGCCGCTTTTCATAAAGGTGAGGGGTTTCATCAACCCCCTAATTTTTTTTTGTCAATAAATTTAATATTGCAATTACCCTTCACGGGTTAGAAGTACCATCCATATTACAATGTACAGACAACAGCTCGTCAACCTACCTACAAAACGTCTTTTTTTATTGACATTAATAACCTTTAACTTTTTGGGTAGGTTGACTTACCATTGTCTGTACAACAACTTTGCAATATCTTAAACGTAAAAGTAGACGCTTGTGAGATGATTGCATTAGAGTCTACATTATTTTATACGAGTATTAGCACGTTAGTTTGTATGGAGAGTCTGTTGATTTATTCACGATTTCGATGTTATCGGCCTTTATTATTTTGGTTGGCTTTCAGAGAAAAACTGTTACTGTATTTCAGCGCCAAAATCAGCCCCTCCGAGTATGTTTTAAGATGTATAGTATTTATTTATTTATAAATGAAATCTTTTTTAAACAATAAGTATGACGCTCAACTCTTTTACAAAACCGTGACCGTGCAATATTTTGGAATAACAATATACCTTCATATTTGCTTATATTTGTCTGAAGAGTTATGCAAACTCTAACTCTACAGAAAACAAAACAAGATAAAAGTATTACTTAATGGTAAATGGTTGAGCCCCATAATTTCTTATAATGAGTGTGCTCGAGTGTGTTCGATGAGTAGACTCAAAAGGCTAATCTGTTTTTGCTAAACTCTGCTTAAAGGTACTTGGTTTAGAGTGTTAACACCACACTCGCGACTTGCTAGAGTCAAAGTCGAGGCAAAACCTGAGCCGGCACGCCGCGGGTTCGCAGCGAACACGCCGCGAATAAATAAATTAATAAAAATATTGGACAAGATCACATACATTGCTCTGATCTTAAGGTTAGTAGCTGAAGCACTTGTGTTATAGAAATCAAAAACAACGACGGTACCAAAACACCCAGACAGTGCTTTGGTAGTGAGTACAAAAGTTTAATAACCCATGCCGCTGGTAGAGTGGAACCATCACTTGACACTAGTAGTGAAGTCTGTCAGAGGCCTTAAAGCGGTTTAATACATCTGAAGGTTTCAAAACAGTCCATACATCTACCAACCCGCACTGGGTCCGCGGGGTGGACTAGGTACGGCCCAAACCACCTCATAGTTGAGGCGAGGCCTGTGTTTAGCAGTGAGACGTAGATAGGCATACTTTAATTTATTTTTGTTGCTGCAATTTCGTAGAGATTACGCTGCGCTCACGCCTCTCTTTTAATTCGATTGCAAATAGCTAGCGAGCATTGTGTTAATGATCATTATTGTCCCTGAAGTTTATGAGAGACGTGCCAAGTGACAAAAAAAAACTACGAACACGGGAGACTTGTACGAGTTATTACACACTTAAATTGACTATATTAATATTTGTAAAACAGTTTGAAGCAGTAAGCAAAGGACATAGAAAGAACGTTACTTAAATTAGACATGTACAGAACAAGTAAGACTCTCTCGCGCCCCTTTTCTGTGGTTTAAGTAATCAGTAAATGCCGTAGTCAATTAAAATTACTCGTGTAACTCCGTCACTGACAGATCTCCATCGAAACTTCAAAAGTTCGGCCCGAACGAACGTAAAGTTAGAATATAGAGAGCAAAGGCACTATTTTTGATCAACAGGCAGTAGAGACGAATATTCATGTAGAAAAATTGGAAAATAAAACTAAACTAAGTACAAAATAAAAATAAACAAATGAAATCCTTACTAAATGGCCCTCTTGTAGTGCTTTCGGGTACGGGTGCGACAGTCGTGACCTCCGGACGGCCTATGCGAAACAAAATAAAAATAAAAACATAAATTAAAAAATTGGCTTCAAATAAATAAAATTTAAGTTGTCCAGTTAGAGTCTTTAGATAAAATATTTTTTATTATTATATTATCAACCTGTTTTTTTTTTGTTTATTCTCATTAAAATATATTTTTCTACTAATATTAGGGTTTAAATTACAAGCTTACTACTATACCTAGGTTAGGAGAGGATACGTGTGATTCTACTGCTCAGAAAATATTTTTTTTATGTGGACATAATTCTCTATAGAAAGTGATTACAGCTTGTCCACGGTTTATAAGACTGGGAAGCCTTTTATTCCGTTTCGATGCTCATCCCTTAAAAAGTTTCTGTATTTGAGGCGTGGAATTATCCTCTAGAAGAAAATTAGCGAATAAATTATATTCTTAAAATATTTAGACTTCAACATATTCCTTTTCATTGTGACAAGCAACCTAACTTTATGACCCTAACGGGACAGCGTCAAACTTAAAAAAAAAAGTGATACAACATAATTATCCTTTAATGGCAGTTGTGCAGTTTATTCATATCCTTCAACTAAAAAACCAATGTTTATATTGCGATGACTAACATTGTGACATTCAGTGACAAGGCGAAGGCTTCCCTCTTATTCTTGCTTAATATTTTCTCTTCAAACTGTAAAAAATCCGCAGCAAAGCAATGACAAGGTGATGTGAGAGTGATTTCGAAAGCACCATAATTATCTTCAGTTTTGATGATTGCTAATAATTTAGAACTTTTTGGCCAATATCTTTGCGTACCAGTCACATAACTGCAGCCTTCCTCGTCATCGCCCTGTGGGCAGTCTGAGACACCGTTGCATCGCTGCTCCATACATATCTCCACGCCAGAGCTAGCACAAGCGATACGGATGCAGTCAGGGTCCGATATCGATTGGTCGATACCTTGGTTGGCCCAGTCTTCTTGTGAGAAAAATGAAATAACAAAATTGTAGTATGCCAATTGGTAAACAACAAAATATAAATAAGGAATTTGGAATTTTGAAATATTTCATAGAGGTTATTCTAGCTCACTGATAACCTCAAACCACTGCATGCACTGCCGACAGTGGATCGGCGGCCATTTATTGCAATGTTAATAAATTATTTTTTATCACTAAATAAGTAGATTATAATTATATTAAGATAAATCTTGATTACATCTGGTAAGGTCTTATCTCCATCTTAGTTTAAGTGCAATAACTTAAGTTTTTCTACTTATTTTGCCTGTGTTAGCTTGACTTGACTTATAACATAAAGAATTTACATGGACAAATTAAACTAAATTAATAACACGTAAAAGTAATACCTATAAAGAGAACAGTTCAAAGAAAATGAATACTCAAATTATTATAACTATTAAAAAATAAAAAGTAAATAAAAAAATAAAATAAAAAATCAAACCAGTATTAGGACACCCTTGCTCATCTGAACCGTCAGGGCAGTCAGGATAGCCGTTGCAGCGTGATGAGCCAGGAACGCAGGAGTCATCGTTGCACTGGATCTCATCCAAACTGCATTGCGAGTCTAGACCAGCCATTAAAATTTAAAATAGCTTAGAGTTGGGAAATACATAATATTAAAGAGTATACTTAATGGAAGGTAATGCAGCTTAAGTTAAATTACAAAGTTCAGTCTTAAAGTACTAAAACCAGTACTATACTACGTACTAAAAACAGTCTGTTCTGTGCTTTATAATAATATATAAAAAACAAAACAAACTCAAAATAATTTATTTCTGCAAATTGGCCATTATAGACTAATAATACTGGACAAAAAATATTTTTGTATTATTAAGGACCTTGTACGATAATTGGGACAATTTTTCTCGGGAAAAAATAAAAACAGAACGTACACCATTCTACAAAGTTGGTCAGATCAGAAATAAAATTAGTGCATCTGGGCCGATCCGATTGTCGGTGGAAAATAGAACTTTTGGAAATTCGTATAAGTACGAATACTACTATCCGAATGTCAGTTATACACACTTTAATGAAGGGCGATAGCTACGAACATGTGCTTTTACAAAACCGTTGATGAAAATTAGCAAAATTAACGCCCCGATTGTCAAACATTTACAAGTCTGACGTGGAGACGGGGCCCGAAGATAGAAGGTATAAAAAGTGTCCCGGGACATTTTAGTTTTTTTATTTATGGGATGAAATATAACTAGACACCGCACACGTTTACGAGTACACCGCACTTTAGTTCCGTTATTAATTTTGATACCATATTATTAAGATTAGAAGTACTTGTACTATTACCAGTATTGAAGTGTTTATGTATTGTAACAATAAGTTGTTACCTTTTGTTTTGAAAAAATAACCCAGATTCTCTTACCCAGAATGTCTGGTTTGAGGTTGAAATCAGTGATTTTTGACACAAACCTGGGTCAATGACATTGGTCTTGAAGTCTTGGTCGCTGACAGTGACTGAGCCAAGTTTTCTCCTGTTCCTGATGTGGTCCTGCAGAATTTGGGCAATGCGGTCTGTACCGTCGTAGCCTGTGGTGACGATGTCCAGTGTTACTTTGCAAGAGAACTCGTCTGATATACGCGACCTAAAATTGAGACAGTTTAAGTGTTAATGTTTGCTGCCTAAAACAACCTCAAATTACACAGTAAGTAATAATTGGCTTAATTAAAAGCGAGTAAAATTTAAATCATGCAAAATATTCAAAATGTTGAGTGAATGTTTTCCGAAATGTTGTTGTGAATGTTGTTAGCTATCTAGTCGTGCGAGGTTGTTGATTTTTTCAAATAACCCTGTATACTTTTAATCTCGATTATATTCCTGTGGGTTATTTTAAATATAATATTGTTTATTATTTGAGCTTTTTTTGAATTCAATATAAGGTGGTTTTTCTTCTTCCTCCAAGATGCAGAGATGTATTGTTTCCATTCAAATGACAACCAAGGAAAAGTCCGCTCGGGCTGCCATTTGTATAAAAAAACCTCATCTCTCCGTTTCGGTGGAAACCAACCTTATTATTAGTGATCAGACGAAATTTTAAGCTGACTTATTTAATTATTGGCACAAATTCTACGTACTGTATCCGGACCAGACTAGCTCTTTGTGTGCCAGGCAGGTTTTCGTAGAGTAGATTAACAGCATCAGCGATTGCTTTGGAGAAGCTGAGGAATTGCTCAGAGTCCCGGTTAGAGTACTCCGATTGGTAGGGCTCCATCACCACAAAGGTCACACGCAAGGTCTCTGTGAACATGAAAAATTGGTATTAGTATCAATAAAAACAATTTTATTACCCATAAAATAAAGATGTGCCAAGACACCTATTGTCATAGTTACGAAGTTAGAAAAAAAACTTGTGTTACGAGGTACACGTTAATATATTTCCACACACCTCAACTCTTTAGAAAACCAATTAAGAAAATCACGTTTACAAAATTGACGCGAAACCTGGAATCGAACCCGAGATCCTATGCGTTCAAGGCGGATCATCGCACCACTTTTATATAAGTAAAAAGTAGGTATAATCAGATCGAAAATTTTAATATGTCACTTTTGCCGTAGAAAACCAAATTAAACAATAATAGACGCTGGATGCAGGCCGCTTCCAACCGGCTGATCTGGAAGTCACTGGAAGAGGCCTATTTTCAGCAGTGGACGTCCTGTGGCTGAAATGATGATGACGATGATGAACCAAATTAATAATTTCCTACGCAAACGCAATCTAATAAGATAAAACCGGCAGCGGATGGAATAAAATATCTAATACCTAGTCGAGCTCAGAGGTGTTCTAAGAGGTCTACTTATGGGAGGTACGGAGGATTATAAAAGGTGAAATATTCTTAATATTATAAATGCGCTTTTTTTCATATATGGATGCCTAAAAACTACACAATGAATTTGGATGAAGTTTTGCACACATATAGAATATGATCTGGATTAACTGATTTTTTTTATCTTGGTTAATGTTTCTGTGCGATATATTGAAGTCGCGGGCAACAGCACGTATTATTATTATTAATCTCGAGCGAGCAAAACACAATATTCCAATAATGTTGTGTAATCCGTTTGTCTGTTGTGTTTAATGTTCACTTTATTTTCAGGTACTTCATAATCGCCAGAAGCCTTCGGTCCTGTTTTGGCGGTTTTTTTTTCTTATTCTAATGAAATTAAAATTACTTTAGAATACTTACTTTCTTTAAGATCTTGGTCTACTGGGTCATGGGAGCCGGATCCCCGTTCCAAATCCTCATCTCTGTCCCTGAAAATGGCATAGACAATAGTTACACGTTGTCAATCTTAAAAAAAAACTGATTTCAAAATTAAATTCAAAAGCGAAAACTGATATTCACTAAAACCTACGTAATTCTCATTGGAGTCGGTGTTGGCTATTGAGAGTTAAAATTTATTGATTCCAAAAGGAACTGATTAGGTAGGTTTTAGTTAAAATTAATACAGGGTTAATTTTAAAGCCGTTAACAAAATGGAGACAAAATGTGTACACTAATTCAAACAACTTTTACTAAGGAGTCAAGTATCTATAAGTATCTATACCTAGAAAAGGTTGCGGAAAGCAGTTTGCTGCAAATAGCCCAGACTCTCGCTGGCGTTTCGCCGTTTTTTGGGGGTGGCCTTTCTCCAGCAGTGGTCTTTCAAAAGTTACGAAGTGATGACCCCTCTAATATTATCAACTAGCCGACCCGGCGAACTTCGTAATGCTTAACAGTAAATTTTTTTTTCGTCAGCTTTTTTAATGTTTTTTTTTATTCTGCAATTTGGGGTGGAGACAAATTCAACAAATTATAAACCATGAAAATCGGTCCACCCGTTCTCGTGTTATAAGTGTTGTAAAAACACGTCTTTGTTTTATATATTAAGATGCGAAAGTTTGTGAGGATGTTTGGATGTTAAGGTATTTGTGACTTGATCACGCGTAAACGGCTGAACGGATTAGGATGAAATTTTGCACACTTAAAGAATAAGATCCGGATTTACTTCTGTGGGATATATGTGGTATACCAAACATCCTGTAGTTCACGCAAACAAAGTTGCGGGCACAGGTAGTGATGAGATATTTTACTGTTTGATTTAACACTGCATTACGCAGATACTTACTGCACGTCAGCGTCCGGGTCATCGGTAGCGATTTCCTCCAAAGGCGACGGCGTTGTCGTCGTGGAGGTAGATGTGGTGGTAAAAGCAGCTGAAAAATTGAGAAAATCAAATTTTACTTTATTACATAGTTAAAAAAGCGTCTAAATGCGCGTAAGATTCCCACACAAAGGTTTCCTCATAAGGTAACGTTTAAATTGACTCCTCTTTTAAATATTGCAGGAAAAAAATTGCGAGAGTCTAACAACTTTTTTACTGTAAATTAAGAAGAGCGTTTCAGTCAAAAACTTAACTCAATATGTGGTTGTACTCCAGTTTCTCCATAGCAATTTTCCGACAATTTTTTTTTCATTTCTGGGAATTCCAAGTTTGGAAGATTCAAAGGCGGTTATTTCGAGACACAAAAATTTAGCAGAAATAAAATAAATACTATTCTTTTATAATTTTGTTATTACAAAGATTCAAATGACTTAAAGTTAAGCCTCATAAGATTTGATTACGTTAATGTTAGTAACTTACAATTTAAGGCACAGCTAGTTGCAGCTAAGCCACAGAATTAATTGACGTAGTATCATGTGATCGGGTGCAACGATGCTGAATAGAAATTTTAGGATTAAATTGCGCTTCTCAGCATTAAAGCATTATCTATCTACTAGCTACTAAGTAGCAATCGACTTCTAGCTATCTACTAGCACGTATTTTATTATTCTATTTGTCAGTTTGCATTTTGTTGACAGAGACAAAATACAGTCTTATAACCGTTTTATGCTAATCCGTACCCTGATTCCGTATCTTGCAAAAGCTATGCGATAGAGAAAATTGACCAATTCTAGCTTTAAAATCGCAAATTGACAGCAAAAAACAAAAACAAAGCAATCTACTGTCAGTGCTGCCCATACATTTTGACACTAAATACCAATCGGGCGATGACTGCGCCATTATTGCTGATTGCAAATTTTTAGAAAATCAGAGTACCGGTCTAACGATGTTATTATGGGGTTTGCTTATGACGTAAATGGATATATTTTGAAATTACGGTTGATTAAAAAGATGGCGACCGTTACAAAGATGTAGAACGTTAGTAAACTATAGGTAGGGCATTTCTAGCAAAGACGGTCGGTCGTTTTGTACCACCCTTACATACCTAGTGCTTTGTAGGGACTAGGGAGGTATGCTAATCAATTTTTTTTTTCATACAATCCTTAACATGTTGTTTGGTTGTTTTTGGTATTATAAGTATTTATACTTTAAAATTATCATTAAAAAAATATATATTCTTAAACTTTACTTACAGAAGATATCAAAGATGTCACGTTTTAATCGCACCAAGTGACCACTGATGCCGGTATTCTCGTCTTTGACTTCAAGGAATTCGTTAGAAGCGTCTTCTTCGCCCTCCCAGTACAGATCCTCAGCCGCGGAATCCTGAAATAGAAATATTATATCCATTAGACATATTATAATTGCTTAAACTATTTCCTAAATAACAGATACAAATTTCTTCTAGACAAACGTTTCGATATTACTTTTAATAAATTAATTGTTCTAAAGTTAGAATAGTCGTTGTTGTATTAAAAAATCCTTCAAAAGATAGAGGCATGGCTAGGTGTTCTTCATCGTCAGGCCTTTGGAACATAGGTGGCCTTAGTGCTACCTGCTGGTCTTAGGTCTCCAATTAGGTAAGTTCCACAAGCCTAAATCGTGGGTCCTCAATAACTTCAAAACAGTTCACAAATCGAAACGTTTTATTACTCGTAGATATCAAGGATACAAAAACATGACCTGATATTTAAAAAAATATACATTCTGTACCTAGGTACTATAGTTCGCAACAATATTAGCATTTGAAACCTTTGATCTTATCCTCAATCCCGTACATTTGCCCTATAAAATATTTCTTTATCAGTTTTACGAAGGGCGTGTTGGAGTCTTGGATTTGAATACCTAAAGTTTTGTTGGACCTCAGTATTAGGAGCAACGCGTGGGTAGGAGTAGGTATTCCACTTAATAGATGCTTAGCGATTGGCCAAAGGCGCCTTCGCCCCGCCCCTCATGGCTACAGTTTGGATACCGGGCAAGGTCGCGCAATAAGAAAATTCCCAAATGATATCGTTCGCTTTTCGCAGTATCTAGTTCAATTTAGTAGAGTGAATATTACGTCACGTCAAGTGAAAACACATAGGTGAATATTAAAATATAAATGGCACCTTCAAAGTATGTTCTTGAATAAATTGCTGCTGTTGATATGGTATGAGAACTTCAGTTACAGAGTTTACTTCAAATTGCAAAAAATACATATTATTCTTCTTACGATATTATGGAAGACCAGGGTCGTAGCATAACTGAAATACTAAGTATTGTTATCACGTGCATTTTCAGTATTGCGCTATATTTATGTTGCTTCAATGTTTTGTAAGATAATAATGTTTGGTTAGTTTCAAATAAGTAATCCTCTATTCATCGAATTATTCGAGACCTTACACAGGAAAGACAAATGTTCTTCCAGTGATTTTAATACTGACTCAATTTTATAAGTTGGTATATATTATCGGCAGGTATTTGCAAAATTGATGCTATTTCAAACATCAAGGAAATACGTGATTTAACAATGTAACTTATCATTCTAATAATATATTTCATTGTTATTGATTACAATAATTGTAAAATCTATAAGTTTCTGAACATGCTAAGCAAGCACAAAACAGCAGTATCATACAAAAGTAGCTATCTAATGAATCAAAATGTGTTAAAGGCGTAATCCGCAAAGCATATAAATGACCTTTTTCACGCCACTTAAACATAGTTATAAACATATCTTCCAAGCTCTTAAAACCACAATGAAACAAACCACAGAAAACAATTGAATGCGCTCACTGGACATCAAATGTACAACAACACTAAAGCGAAACTCGTAAAGTTGTCATTAGCGCAGAAAAGGTCATGATTCGCAAATAAATCGACACTCAAGCCGCAATTAGGCGAGGGTGGGGCGCCCGACACGAGGAGGGATTTCTTCGCAATTCCAGTTAGTCCGACATGATCCGCGGACGGGTGCGGACGACGCGACATGCAAGCTAATAGCCCTATTCTTTCGCTAACACTTCGTTGACATACTGTTCGAATTATTGTACTTTTTCTTTTAAAAATGAGCTCGATGAAGCGTTAATTATCGGTCAAGTCTTTAAGTTTGGGCTCTAAGAATCACATTTGCATTTTGAAGGTTGCTGTAGGAATATTAGATTCATTAATTTTTTTTCCATGCTTGGATTTGCTATCAAAAATCTATACAAAAATAAATCTAAGTAGCCCAACCACTATCTTTCCATTAAATTTATCTTTGTATTGCGTGCAATACACTTTCTTGAACCACGTTACTCTCTGAGGGAGATTTAAAAGTTGTCAAAATAACAGTAGCCTCGCTGAACATTTATAAAAAGATTATGGTAATGCAAAAAAAGAGGTTATTTAGCCTTATAGGTGTATCACATCATTATAATACAACATACACTAGAAATAAAAATTGACTTGTCATCCTGAGAATTTTTCATAAAAATACCACAAACTCTAGTTGAACTAACTTTTTATGAGTTCCAAAACCGCATTAACAGATAAATATAATGAATTAGAAGATTAGTTACTTAACCGTCAAGAGGGCATGGACCTTATGACCTGCCTAGCTCGCACCTATAACTGTATTTCCTGTCATAAAATCGGGCTGACAAAGGTGACTTAAGTTTGTTACGCCATTGCATCTCATCACCACGCGATATGTAGTCCCGAAGCGGTGGTAGAACAAAGTTATTTTTTCGGGATGTGTATAAGTTCCCCGAAGAGAGCATAATATCACATGAGTAAAGAAACGGAACAGAGACAAAGCTTCTAAAGAGCTAGCAAAATTTATACCTATTTTGGTAGAGTTGGCACAATTGAATAAATTTAAAATATAAATGTTCTTTTTTTTCTCATTTTTTATTAAAATAGGTTATTTTTTTTTACAAATTACATACTCTAAATATTTTTTTTATTACTTTTGGTTTTTAATAATTTGTTGTGTCTTTTAATCGAATGATAAATTCTAAATCTAATATAAAGTTTTTTCAAATAATACAATGGGAAATAATCACATGGCATATGAAATTTACAATCTTGCAAACGTGCTAATATGTCATTACCAATATTAACAATTTGTACATGAAGATCAAAATATTCGCAAAATTTTTGCTCAAGCAATTCAACAAATGCAATAAAATTGTCAGGAGGTATTATCACACACAGTACAATGTACAACCATATATACAACACTTTTTAAATACTAAAACAAAAATATTACTACGTATTATGTGAGAAACTCGATAACAAAACAAAACACGCACGACATTCGAGCGTCGTGTCACGCCTGCAAGCCCTGAGATTGACCACTGGCTGATCTAGTTTGAAGCGGTTTCGGCTCATACGTGACAAGCGGCCAGTGGTCACGCACACACACGCGTTGCACTTGTAGTGATGTACCTATCACAGCGCATTCGTATGTAGCTTTGTCTCTGTTCCGTTTCTTTACTCATGTGATAATATACTGAGTTTGACATTTTAAACCGTATTACGTCAACCAATTTTTTTTGTATGGAGGTTAAGATGAAAAGTTTATGTTTTTTTCTGTAGAAGTTTGATTGATAAAAAGTTTAAAAAACTTTAAAACACAACTCTACCAAATAATCAAATCACTTGCACATGCCCTTAATTTGCTTTGAAAAAAGGACATCATGTTGATGATTCATGTTTCAAGTTTAATTGAAATGCGACCTCACTCACAATAAAAATCTCTACAGACGACGTTATGACAAAGATTTTGATTCACATGGCTTGACCCATTATCTTAGTGATTAGTGACACGTTACGGATACTTTTTTTATAAATAGGGTACTGTGCAAATATATATATAAAGCTATTTATTTATTTATATATTCATACCGTAGGAGCTCTATTTTCTTGCTATGCAGGGTAGGCTAACAATACGGTTTGGGTTGCACATAGAATAATTGGTGTAGGTATGTTTATTGTCCATCACTTAATTTGAAACTTTATATCAGCTAATTGTTTTTAAGTTAGGACTAGGTCGTGCTTGCTTATTAACTCCAGAGCGGTCTCATGACACCGAGTAAAGAAAAAAATTCAGCATATTCATTTCAATCAGACCGTCCAGGTTGTCCCTGGAGGTCCTATTTTCGACGCATTTTATTTATTCTTTACCATTGTTAATATCATATGTGTCATCGTTAAGAAATCTGTTTTGTTTAATTAATGCATTTTTATTTAGATATTATTTAAATAGCTTTTGTTATATAACCTCCAAGACACCCAAAACTCGGCAAAGCTAGTGTATGAATCATATGTTTTATAATTACAATAGTTTAGCTGTAAACTAATGAACTAAATATAAGTGAAGGTTCAATCGCGTTCCCTAGCGCCCTTGAGGTGCTCACAGGAACCTGTTGTCGGCTACACAAATAATATTATTTTTAGAAGTTTAAATGGAGATTCAGCATCATAGTTGTTTGTAGAAAATGTTACCGGTGCACAGCCGAGTCAGAACAGAAAATACCTTAAGTTTAATAATCTCATGATTGCGAACGTATTTTAATTCATCATCATCATTTCAGCCACAGGACGTCCACTGCTATACAAAGGCCTCTCCAAAGACTTCCAGAGCTGCCGGTTGGAAGCGACCTGCATCTAGCGGCTTTCTGCAACCATCATCAAGTCGTCTATCCACCTTGCGGGTGGACGTCCCACGCTGCGATTGCCGGTACGTGGCCTCCATTCCAGAACCGTTTTGCCCCGTCGACTACCACTTCAGCTTGCTAATACGTCGGGCTATGTCAGTGACTTTTGTTTGACCACGGATCTCCTTGTTTTATATTATCTCGCAAAGAAACACCGAGCATAGCCCTTTCCATAGCGCGCTGTGCAACGAGCTTGAGCTTCCTTATAAACACCATTGTAATTATGGTTTTGAATTAAAAAAAGTTAATTACTACATAGCAGAGGAATAACGTATAAACTGTATGCTTTTGTCATTCATATTATAAACCTTTGTATTAAAACCATCAGTCTGTAGATTCTGAAAAACGCAAGTAAGCTTGCTCTAAAACACACCTGAGGCAGTACAAACGAACTTAGACTTAATTTACGTTATAAAGTAGGTTCATATTCCTTATCGTCGATACCGTTGAGTTAAATGTCGAAGAAAGCGTGGTTTAGTTTACAGAATCGCATAGCAGATTTAGGGGCTGTAAATGTTAACATAATTACTCTTATGATCTTATGATGTCTCATGCGAATGGAAACTGTAATTGAAGCTACGAGTTTAATTACGAGTGTCCATAATTAATTATGTGTGTTTTGAGCTGTTTGTTCTTACTAAGCTATGACCCCGGCAACAATCGGGCTTCGGCGCGGGAGCGACTTATAAACATGGCCAGTAATTTTAGACTTTATTGCGTCCCTGTGGCCAGAATGCAGGTAGAAACGTAAAATTGGATCATTAAATAATGGCCATAACAAACTCGTGAGCAGAAAGAATTGAAATTTACGTTCAATGTGAAAGTTTGCGAAGAAGTTTATTTTGTTCGTAGCCTTAAATATTTGTATTAATCATTTTACATAGTTACTAGACATGCAAGTATTATGTGAACCCTATTACATTAAAAACTAAATTTTAATTCCAGGTATTCAAATTATGTTTCAAATAGTTTATATTATTGTAACTATTTTCGAGATCCATTTTACTCTGAAATATACTTGACCGCTAAAACTGGTCAAAGTTCCTACATGTATTTGCAATGTGCACTAAAATATTGCCTAAACATTTATATAGCGCATGCGTTTCTATTTATTTTCGTAACTGGTCTGCGCGGTCGTAATAAATCTAGACTGAATATTGAGTGAAAAAATAACAGGCCAAGTTTTAAATATCCTGCTACAGCTTCGAGCTAACGACCCACCGAGCTAGTAAACCTTCGAGGTATAGACATCGAGCAAATGAACATCGGCGAAATGTTTTTATTATTCGAGCTAGAGTAGGGAACCCACAGCCTGTATGTTGTAACACTTCAGTTTGATATTATTGCTCATGCTGGGGCTTCATCTGCGTCTAATGTCGTTAATTAGTGCTCTATTTGACGTAGTTCGCAGGTGTGGCCGGTCTTTGTGTGCTAATTTGCTTCAATAACATTAGACGTTAGGCGATATCTCGGACGGCGGTAACTTTTGACACATCAAAGGGATTAAGCGGGCGTCTAGTGCGTTGTTGTGGCTACACCTACTACACTAAACATGTTAAAACACTGTCACATTCAAAAACTCTTTGTGAAATATATGTTAAAGTGCATAGTTATTAAATTAGAATGGAGTAGACAAAACGAAAAAAGTATTGAGTTCTTAGAAGCTTTTTAGTTTATTTTAAAGACACACTCACAGATCACACGCTAACTACGTCGCTAGACGCTAGAATCAAACATCAAATAAGTGTGGCCACGCACTTAGCGCGTAGCTTAATGCTTTAATTATTTAGCGCTAATCATGCCTTTATTTGAACGTTAGGCGTCACGCAAGTGAAGCCTCAGCATAATAGAGAGAATAGTAATAATCGTAAGTACATAAATTGTAAAAAGCCTTTCTGTCATTGTTATTTTTACCCGACTGCCAAACGAGGGTTATGTTTTTATTTTAGTTTGTATAGTTTACGCAAAAATAACACTAATTACGTACATTTTACAGTTCGTGGCTCAAGAAAAACTTTCGAAATTAAATTTAGAGAGTGGCAGCGGAGAATTAGGCAAAATATTTACAATAGATTATAATTACGTCCCCTTATCGAGAATAAATAATGTGCTGACTTGGATTGACCTGTTGCAGTCCCAGCAGGATGTTTCGTTGTTGTTTTAATGACTCGTACGTGTTTTTAAATTAAGAACCCATTTAAGTATTGTATAAAATACTGATAATAAAATGATAAAAATGAAACTACTTTAATTAACCTGAGCTATAACAAAAAGATCGTTATATTTTTTACTGTTATTTTGTAGGTTTGTATGTTTTTTGATATAATTAGCATTTTTTTGTTTAATAGAACCGTTTCCTTGAAACTAAGCACCTTTTTTAAATGGCTGCTGAACTTAAAGCGGTTTAACTAAGCTTAATCAATCAGTAAAATTAAAAAGACAATCGGCATTCTTAAAAAATATATTATAATATCATCTGATGATTTATTATTACGTTTTTCTTATACTACAATTAACGCTAACCCGTAAAAAGGCTATGAAGTTTTTACGTCACACACTATGTAGAACTATTTTTAACATTTTATTTTAAATTAAAACTATTTATGTAACTTTTATTTACATTTTAACTTTTTTACATTGAATCAAATGAGCCCAAAGATATTAATAATAGATATTAAAGAGTAATATTTACATCTTGGCTCTATTAGCTTTTGTATTCTCATTCAAATGTCAAATACATACAAATTTAAAATCGATGTAACAGTCAAAAGTAAAAAAAAAAACAGTGTCAAGAGTACATACTCGTAGTTTATAGTTGGTTAGTCTTAAAAACAAAACAAGGTTGAAATTTAATGAGCCAAAGGAATTTTTACCAATTATTTTAAGAACTCATTGTTAGTCCCGGGTCTCATATTGTTACACAGTGGATCGCACTGTCCCAATTTAGCGGCGTAAACTATTGTCACCTATGTGTAGAACGTCGAGATATTTTGTGAGAGTACTTTTTTAAATGTCGGAAAGTGTAAGCACTAACTAGGCCGCACGCAAAATTGTTCAATTACGTAGAAATTGTAATGCTGAAACATGTATTAATGAGTTAGTTTAATCTAAACAACCAGCTCTGTTTTGCATGCTATGTAAATGTATCTACTGTAGGAGGTGCCGACGGATGGTTAGCATTCGAGGAATATGTGGAGCTAAAAAATCGTGTCAAGAACATCACTATAAAGTTTAGATTAAAGCCACAAAGTATGTTCATATTGTTTACACAGATTGGCGCCACATTAAGATCTCACGTAGTCAGTTAATACCTACATTATAAGCCGCTGACTGAAAGGGACATAATAGCTCGTTGACTACTTAAAACTTGATTTAGCAATGGTGAAAAATTTACAAACAAATGCATTCATTTCTAATAAAAACACTATAAGTTTTATTCTAAGATTGTTTTGATATTCGATGCAATTCAGCGGCTTTAAAAACTAACAAAATAAAATCAATTTATTTCCGCAAATGGGCTCTGAACGCATTTCTGCACGTTCCATTTTTTTACCTTAAGTACCACTGCTTCGGGCTATTGACACTTTGACAGTACTTTACAACTGAACAGCCATTTAATCAATTTTCGCGCAAATTTCCTGTTCCAAGCAGTATCAGCCAATGACCTGCAATTATCTTTAAATGAAGGCAACAGACGGGTAATTACGGAGAGTCCCAGACGACAACAACAAACCAATGATCTCGTATTTTGATCAATTTTTAGGGATCCGTAAATCCGTCCAAAAACCATTCAATGAAAATTCATGTAAATGTCTATTATTTTGTCAAGGCCAATTTCTTCGACTGAATCTACTGGAACGATTAAAAAAAGAGTACTATATTTATTGCATTAACCGAAGCACGAAAGGCAAACGTAACTCTAAGGATTTCGAACATGACAGAATATGGGATACTTTCGGGAGGCAAATAAAAAAATATATAATGAGACACACAATACATATTAAATAAAAGTGTTTTTTCTTATATTTTCGAAATTACTGCGCCTAAAATATTGATAAAAAGTTATTTACTTGTAGATTACAGTAAAACCTTTTTTAAGGTACGGAATCCTGATAAGATAATTAGACTGATTGTTGAAAAAAATTATATTTTTCCGATTTACAATATCTACCTTTATTTTACTATTCAAAATCACACTGCACCAACCTTCCTTTTTACCAATGTGGCCTTCTACTTGAAAGTTGTCTGGAAGAGATCGTTATTAACGTTAAGACCTCCTTTTTGAAAGACATTGTACGTCTTTCTTTAATAACTATATCGTGTGCGTGCAATCTTGTTTTATTGCTTCTGTATAAAGTTTGAATCTAGCCCCTCTAGCATAAGCAACAAAACACGATATGATACGATATGATATACCTAGCGATTTATCGCATATTTTTTGTCAAAATATGAACTTTTATCGAAAAAGCGAACATAACCGTGACGTCGCCGGCACGGACTCACGCTCATGCTCACTATTTCAATTAAAGTTTAAGATGGCGGCTATGTTATCTTTTTTTGGAAGTAAAGAGGCGATAAATCGCTTTATCATATCGTATTATATCGTGTTTTGTTACTCGTTCTAGAGGGGCTGGAATAGTTTTGATATTTATGCAATATTCTGAGCAGTCAAAGAGAACAGAATATTCATCATTCAACAATTATACCGTCATCGTCATAATATAAATTCCATAAATATTTTTGTTTGGTATTTTACTAAAAGAATTTTCTGGATATCTCCAGGTATTGTTTCGAGGCGCATAAAAGCATTCTGTATTTTTGCGAGCACAAACTATCAAAGAGCTATTACCAGTTGATAGCAGTAATAGGTATTATTTTTTGTTTGGACTCAGACTACCGAATGTACCTATATGTTATGTTTGTGGTATTAAGCTTAACCTTACCAAGCTTCCAGGCCGGGAATACGAGATAAGTAAAAGATCAAAGCTTTATTATAGAGGACCATAAAAACATTAACTTTTATTTATTTATTAATTGGTTAACCTTCCTACGAGATTCATAACAAAAATAAACTGTTCTCTTCTCTTTAGTAGTTTGTTTGTACTTATAAGCGTTGTTACAAAAAATGAAAAATCTATTATAACTTTTTTTCTGTCGAAAATAGAACTCACATTCACAGAGCCATGCGATGTTACGAAAAATGATAAACCAGTCAAAGTTTTTTTTTACTACCTTTCACTCACTTTCATAAAGTCAAAAGTTCGGAAACGAACCCCGCTGCGTCCGTTTGAGTTGATCCATACTGCCAGGTACACCCTGTATGCGAATGCGACTATTCAAGCTCTTATGAAGCATTAAAGTAGTTTTCAATCAAACATACTTAGATGTCAGATTTTTTGTCCAATAGCTTAGCTTGCTTGACTACTCAATTTTATTTTAGTGCTTTTTAAAACACTGAAATCATCATTTTATACCCAATAGTTCAGTCTAATCGAAAACAGTTTTCAACACAATGTTTAACTAGCATTTGCTCCAAATTATACGTTTATGGCCTTACTACAAAAAAGATAGACAAGCGTTGAACACTTGTCTAAAATTAATCAACCAATTTGAAATGTTGACACATCTGACATTCGAGACATATTACTAACAAACATTTCAAAATGGTTGACTTATCTGTAAACAGGTGTTCAACACGTGTCTATCCTTTTGTAGTAAGGCCGTTAATGTTTAACCTACACACTTTAGTTCAACTACAACATTATACTCGTATAATATGTTTTGCTAGATTTTGAGTGAATGAAGGAATGTCAAAGTCAGTAAATGAAAAACTCTACTAACTTCGCTATAGACAATACTTCTTGTTACTCCTTACAAACTTTGAACCCCAGTTTTACCCCTTTAGGGGTTGAGTTTTGGATCCTTTCTTATCGCACGCCTACATCATAATAGCTATTATGTGTGAGTGTACCAAATTTCAGCGCAATCCGTTTAGTGGTTTGAGCTGTGTGTTGATAGATCAGTCAGTTAGTAACGGTTGCCATTTATACAATGTGATATGGGCGATACTTCTAACTCGTTAAGGCTATTTCGGCTTACCTAATTTTATTGAAAAAACAAAGTAATTTGGGGTCAAAACAAATTTGCAAAAAATAGTGTTTTTCGAAAATAATTTAACGAATTATTTTTGTTCTCGCCAAGGAACCCCTTAACACCAAAAATGAAGTTTATGGTCAGTTACTCTGTTCTTTAAGCTATCTTGTTGTATTTCTTTCATGTTTCTACGACATATAAAACCTTTGTTATTGCCTAAAGTGTTAAAAAAAACAAAATGGCCGCTATTCCTATAACATTGTATATACAGATTGGTACTGTTTTTCTATTATGTTCTATGGTCATATCCTATTTCCAGCAGTTTTTGCGTGAAATAGTGACAATTATTCTTGAAACATCCACACTTAGGTATACACTTTTGCATTTATAATATTAGACATAATCGTATCGGTTCTAAGTTCGAGTGTCCAGATTTTGTATTATCACGTAAGTAATTGATAAAGGTGGTTACAATACTAAAAAATAAAGCTTGTACCTAACAATTATTGTTTGCGTGTAATTTGCTTGACGAGACAAATGACTGGCGAAGACGCACCGCACCTTAAAACAGTTCGTAAAAATATAAGGCAGTCTTAATTTTCAACTACGGAACGGACGCTAACGAAAGGCCGGGGGATGGTGTTACCTCATTAATACCTATCCTAATGAAGGCGCTTCTAATTGTCTTCTCAATTAGTAAACCGCTTTGGGGATTGGATACAAATGTTTTTATGAAAACAATTCATGTATGAAGTTGTTTTTCTTTTTTTATGCCAGAAACACACCAATCGTTACGATCTTGTAAGCAATTAAAATCCTTGAGTTACAATTACCAAATAATGAATTTTGCCAGGAAAGTCTTTGATGCCTAAGGAAAAAAACCCAAAAAGTTCGAGAACCGGGGTGCAAAGTATCAAATTTCTAGCATATTCTCATTTCTACCAATAGTCGAGGGCTGTCAATTGGCAATTAAACCGTACGTTGGCTAACCCGCTTGTATTCCGGGATTTTGAATTAGATCTCTTCGTTACCTTCCTCATCGATCAGAAGGAATGTCGGTTGACGTAAAACGGATTCCAGTCGACAATAACGCACGAATTGTTGAAACTTGGACGGCATAGGCCAGTTTCGACAAAACATTGGAGTTATTCCTGTTTATCTATTACAAGAATAACTTTACTCCTTAAATCTTCTTTTTAATAACTTAGGTTTACGTTTTACCAACTTATATGAGCAAAACACTATACTCGTATTGTTGTCGTGGTATTAAAATATATTATCTGCTATGCTGGTTCTAGTGAAAATGATGAACGAATGTATAAACCTACTAAAATCTAATGACCCATTTTCTTCTCTGTTGTCTTGAAATGCCACAATAATTCAATTTTGTAGGATATGACGTAAAAGAGAGTAAATGTCAATAATTTACATCTTTTCAGGTCTAGGTGACAAGTGTCGATTTGGCAAATGCTACATTTGAGATGAATCTATTGGCAGAATAATCTTCTGGTTTACTCTCGATTTAAAACTTACTCCAGCTTGATCGAATCGGGCCTTAGGACGGATTCAACAAATCTTTTAGTTTTTTCCAGTTTATCTATACTCCTTGGATTTACTCTTTTGTACTTGGTTTACGTTTTTCCGACTTACTCAGGGAATACATTGTTCTGTTATTGTTATTATATGGTTTAAGTGTGAATGATAAACAAAGAATAAACCTACCAAAATTTATGAAATCCATTTTCTTCTAGCTTCTCAACTATTCAATTTTATAGGATATTAGAGTTTCAATGCTAAAGACGTTTGAATCAGAAGAGGTAATTATTAGTTGATCAACAAGTTGGTCGATATCCTATAGTTTATTCTAATCATAAATTCTTAGGTTGTCAACAAGTTTGTTGACAGGCTGTCTCACACTGAATAAAACTAAGTTGTGAGAGTAGATACGTCTATCTGTCTTTGGTTGTTTCAGACATTACTTACAAAAAAGGGTTAATATGCTAAGAATGTAGGTTCAGAAATATCGTATTGTAGGTACATTTCATCAATAAAACGGCGCGTTACCTACAAATTTTCGATTAAGAAACATAATGCTAAGTCGCTAGACGAACTTCCGAACCTATCTCAGCAGTTAGCGCGTTCTGAGCCGATTAACCAACTTGCTAATAGCTCTACGTCATAGAACACACAAGAAACACGAGTTCAAAGTCTCCAAGAAAACAACCGCACTCATATTGCTATAGAAATAAAGTCGCGACTCGCGTAGAATGCTAACTTTTGTGTATGTTAGGTTGGTTCTACATTGACTATTTGACTTAATGAATACCATCCGAAATTTGTTACTTTATTCCTCAAATTAAACGGTTACAAAATCTTTAATACTACAAATCTATCCTAATCTCTCGTATTGAAATTATGTAAACATTTTTCTGTCTAACAAGAGTGTTTTGATTTACTAAGATAGTTGTTACCAAACGAGTAATATGGTCAATAATGACCAATAATTGCCCAAATGCTTTCACATAAAATTACAGTAGGTACTTACTGATTGATTATTATGACAATCATCATAAAGCTTATGCTTCGATAGAATCATGAATCAAGTAACTGAATATTAGACCTATGTAATCATGACCTGAAATTTAACATTGCTTATTTATGAGAATGGAAAAAGAAATTTCCTGTATAATTAGTTCTTAAATTACGCAAATAGATTATTATTATATTATTAGTACTATAGATACGGTATATCCCTTCCTTTGTAAATAATTTTTCGCCTTTGTAAGCATTTTTAATAAAATTATACTTACCAAAAAAACATATCGCCTATGCTTCATTTCCCAAATGCATCTTTAGCAAATGTACATTTCGCACTTTATTCATTTGGTCAAATTATCATTAAATTTGGCAAAATTTTACTTTGCCATTTTTTTATAAATGTTAACATAGCAAACGTTTTATTTTGGCAAATATTATATTCCAAAAAATTGATTGGTTAATTGTCACTTCACTCACTTCATATATATGTCGCAGGGATATGATAAAAATAGTGATTTGATCAAATCACGGAGGATGTTAAAATAACGGCATAATTTTATCATTTCCCTAAACAAATCTAGTGATTTTAATAAATACCTAAACTAATTTAGTAAAATGAAAAAAAAAACTGATATGGTATTTTAAAGATTTAGTTTGGGCATGGCTTCTGCATAATAACAATAATCGAATCAACAAAAAAAATCTTAAAAACATTTAAATTTATTTATTAAAACATGAAGCAAATTTGTGGCATCGTGAATAACACAGAACATTACTTTTCTTCCAAGCACATTTATTGGTTTTGCATCGTACTTTGGACTCTTGGCAAGAACACTGTTTGTTGAACCCTTGTCCTCCAAATAAAGATAACTTTCCTTCAATTTCACGCAAACTCAGCTAAGTCGGTGGAACTGAATCGGTTAATGCAGCTATAGATATTTGAAGGGGACATGTTTTTTACCATTTCTCTAGACGAGTTTAGGTATTAGTTCAAATCACTAGATTTGTTAAGGGAAATGATAAAATTATGTCATTATTTTAACATCCTCCGTGATTTGATCAAATCACTTAGGGAATTGATCAAATCACTGCTTTCATCATATGCCTGCGACATATACACAGAAACGAACTGCTGCCGGAAAAGTTGCATGGTTGTGAACTAAATGCATTGATTAATATTATTACTTACTTAATTTACCAAAACTTACTTTACATACAGAAATCTTTCCTACAGAGTCTAGGTTAGGTTAGGTTAGGTTAGAACAGTGACCATACAAAGCGCGAAGCCGCGGCAGCGGCCGGTGAGCGCTCGATTTAAATTTTTGCGTCCAAAAGTATATTTTCGAAACACTTAACTTGCCACTAAAGACTTTTTTACATTGTTTTTTTTTCGAACTTATGTAAATCATATTATGCTATGCAATATTTTGGGAAGAGTATGTTATGCCAAACCAAACATTTGAATAAATAATATTTGGTAAAATGAAACAATGCCAAGCAATTATTTGTTAAACCATAACTTGCCAATAATAGTATTATTTGCTAATTGTAAAATTGCGAAAAGTTGTTTTGACAAATGTTATTTTTTTGCCAAATGAAAATTTGGGAAATATAGTTTGGGATGGGATACCTTGGGAAACGTTTTTTGGCCAAACATTAGTAATCCCTATAGATACGCATCCTGAGTGGATGCGTATATATCTTATTTAAGCCAGTAGATTAACGTACAAACTTAATCATTAACTGTCAGAACTCTTTGAAGAATTTTTGATAATATTTAAAAAAAGAATGAAAAAAAATTAAACATCAGAGTCACCAAGTACATACTCTATCACAAAAAATATGTTACATTTTAAAAGCAATGATGGAATCACTTCTTATTTATTGACAACCAGGTCCGGTTTCACACGACTACCGGTAATTATTTGATAGTTATTTATAAAATATCATAATCATCCTTATTTTATCAATTAATTTCTGTTGGTAGAATGATTTTACTGCTTAAAAACATTTTTTTTCTGTGGAACAAAGATATACATTATTGGGACTATAGAAAGCAATAGTGAAATGTTTGCGAATTGGTAGGTCAAAGATACGTCTCCTGTACTGTAGACCCTAACTGTGTGTACTATACTAGAGTTGCAACGTCAAACAGCAAAAGGACAATCTAAAGGGTGAGTCAAATAAACAAGGCTTGATCACGGCAAACTGGTATTTAAGGAAACCCCCTTTAGAAAATAAATCTGCATGAATGTATTTAAATAAAATCCCTAGGAATCAAACCCCACTTAAATGAAATTAAGGTACTCTGTATTTTGAATACTTAAAATTATTCTAAAAAGTAGTATGTCAACAATTAAAACAATCAATAAAATTTATTCGCTAAATTCGTTCGATGCAAACAATATCTGTCCTGACAATTACGAGCATAACAAAAAAAAATCGGTACAGCTCTACCGATTTTTTTTGTTATGCTCGTCGGCAGGTGTATTTTTTATAAATAAAATTAAGATTTATCTTTGTAGAGTCATAAAATGCAAAATGTCAATATTTATGATACATTTCATCCAGGGACCAGTAACTTGACACACCCTGTATAGGCAGTAATGGACTCCCAATTAGGTTAGTATTGTGATGGCCTGATAGTTTCGCTAGCATACAATTACCATCCCTTGATTTAATTTTAATATTCCTTGTAAATATAGGTACGCTATACCTCACATCAATTGTCTTGGCCGCGATGAAGAATACGAAGTTACTAAACTTACATGACTACCGAACAATCAAGAAATCTGTAATTTTTGGGCAATGCGAGTAGCATGATCTCGTAGTACGGAATTAACATTTTGACGACCTGCGTAGCCGAGAGGCGAGCACGCCGGACTTTATGGCGGCACCATCATTCTCATTCTTCAAATCTTTGAGGTTACAGGTTCGATCCCCGTTCGGTCAATGTAGAAAACGAACTTTTCTATATTGGCTCGGGTCTGGGTGTTGTGGTGGTACTTACCTTAGGATCAGAGCAATGCATGTGATGTTGACCAATATTTATTATTTTTACTTCGCAAGACAACGAATTACTACAAAAGAAAGAATTTCTCCTAGCAATACAGGTTGTGATAGTCATATAACAAAAAGTTTTCTAAATTCACCTGCGGGGTAACAATAAACTCTTACAACAATCTCAAAGTTGTCAAATCTGTCAATTTTGGTACGTCATTACATATAATATTTGACAGATTTGATCATTTTTGACAGATTTGAGATTGTTTTAAGAGCATGGTTACCCCGCTGAACCGGGTTTCGAACCATTAAGTTCAAGGCTAATTATCGAGCTACTACGCTAAATACGTACGCCTATACCATAAAAATTATCCCTGTCATTTCTATTTCTGTTGTAATTTCAAACACATAGATAAGTGACCTAAAGGATGACACAAGTAAGAATAATAGAAGCGCGAACAGACTGATTACATGAAACCGCAAACACAAACAAATGCAATATCCCTATAAAAAATTATCCTCGGGTTTACGAAAAAAAAGTTTACTACATTTATTTATTTAAACAAAAACCAAAGATTAGCTGATCAATCTTCATTATAAAAAATAAAGTCGGATTTGTTACAACACTTATAAAACTCGAAAACGACTGGGTCGATTTTCATGGTTTATAATTTGTTGGATTTATCTCCGCCCCGAATAGCAGAATAAATAATAAAAACATTGAAAAAGCTGACAAAAAAAATACTGTTAAGTTCACCGGGTCAGCTAGTTTATAATAAATGACACAATTACCAAGTTGAAAACATGACAAACACAACAACTCAATTAGCAGAGATAAAATTGTATAATTCATAGAATTGACGTCAGTTTGACTTATTCCCTGGGCCCTAACCATGAACTGTTAAAACAATCACAAATCTGTCAAAAATTATCATTTCTGTCAAATTTTGTATGAAATGACGTACCAAAATTGACAGATTTGACAACTTTGAGATTGTTTTAAGAGTTCATGGTTATGGCCCTGGACAAAAACACTTTATTAATAAAACGGTTAGTGTGTGAAAACTTCTAGTGTCCTCTCATTTACAATCTGTGGGCAACGCGGACACCCCGGCCACCTGCCACTTCTGCAGACTTCCTCAAACGTAGCAAAAAGGGCAGAGTGAGTTTAAGGTTGAACCTCTGGGCCGGGTAGTTGGCGATGGACACGAACCTTGTTTATTATATTATTATCTATTTTATACTTTTATTGATACGTTTTTGTTTAGATTAGTTTACTTTTGGTTCTCAAGTAAATACGTTAATAATATTGTGCTGAAGTGTTTGATTTATGTGATACTTCAGTGAGTTTTGTTATCAGTGGGAAACCACAAAATCTATCGGGAGATGTCGAAGCAATTAGCGGAGACATCCCACGATTCAAAGTTAGACTGACCTTTATACTATTCTCGTTCAAGTTCCGATAAAATAAATTTAGGAAACGATCTTTTCTAAACCGGTTCGCGTCAGGGTGTGCTAGGTAGAAACTTTTAGCAATAACATGGGGTACCTCGTTACACATGGATGTTAAAACCCTACTTTGAGCCAATATTACCAGCCTTTGCACAAACCAGCGAGCTTTATCAGATATTATATTTATAGAATACGATCTATAAATAATTATCAGAATATGTGAAAAACTTCAGATATCATTCATTTGACAAAGTTGCTAAAATAGTGTATTTTATTTTGCGAATTTTGCTTCTAAATAAATTAAATATGTCTTCTATTTTCAGCATCGTGCATGTAATAAACAAATTACGAAAGTAATAGGAGTTATTGTGTTGTTTTTACTTCCTTTAAACAGTTATTAAAATTTAATTATTATAAATGTGTAACCAGACGGACAGGCTTTAAAGTATTAACTAAAAGAAGAACTAAATATCCTTTTATTACGACGTACAGTGGGTTTCCGAGCAAATCTAGACCCACAGAACAAGTAAGACTCGCTATGACTCGTCTGGACACTAGGCTAATTCGTTAAAAAAGTATTTTGAACGGAACCGGACCGGTGGTAATCGAACCTGTCGCTTTGCGTCCTAGGCAAATCACACTACCACTAAGCCAATAGGGTAATCGAACGTAAATAAAAATGCTGGGTTCATTCCTCCCACAAAGGCTTAGTTTAGCCATTCAGCGAAAAGTTGCAGTATCCTTGTTTCGTTGCCTCACACACAAGCATGGCTTTATTTGAGTTTTAGGGTAAGTTAGTTTTTTTTTAAGTTTCCTTTTATTATATTATATTATCTTATTAAATAATATGAATGTTCAATGTATTATGTAGCTACTACTTAAATAGTATATCAAACTAATGCACGTTCATCAATAGCATCAAATTACTGTTGAGTTCATACTTTGATGTCGTGTCGTCGCCTGATGTGATTCACTAGACTCAATTTTATTCATATCTTAGTAGCTTAATTTTTGTTTTGAATTAGGGATTATATTCTTAACAAGTCTTATTCAGTTCACTTGTACGTATTAGTAAATGACATTTCAAGCGTAACTTACTGTTTACGCAAATCTAGAAAATATATTTTCTAACCTATTCTTCTTCTCATACTTAAGTATCAATTTGGATCTTGATGAGTGTTTGTTAATAATATGATTACACCTATAATTAAATGCGCCAAATAACACATCAATTTGATAAGGAAAGGAATTGCGACTACGAGGTACAGAAAATGAGATTTGAAGGGGCTTCTCCTATATTTGGACTTATCAAGCCCATACGAAGACCTCTGGCCGAGACGCGAGCATGCCGGACTTGGCGTCGCCATCTTTCAGGTTCCAGGTTCGATTCCCGGTCGGGTCAATGTGAAAAACGAACTTATCTATATTGTCTCGGGTCTGGGTGTTGTGGTACCTTCGTTATTTCTGATTTCTATAAAACAAGTGCTTTAGCTACTTACTTTAGGATCAGAGCAATGTAGTGGTGTTGTCCAATATTTATTTATTATTTAAGTATACAAGTTTTTGAAGCATGCGATCATATGACATTAATAAACTTTTTATTTTGAAGTTAATGATAACACTACCATCGCAGAGCGGTGCTACTTAGCACAAGATTATTTTGGATTAACAACTAGTAAAAGAATACCGTTGCAATTGTGAAAAAAAACCGGGCTAGTGCGTATGTCTATGGTGTAGTGCCACGCGCAGTGTGGGGTTCCGTAGTTGCTCTTGGGTACCACAATATATTTCAGCAATTACTTCATCTAAGTCACTTTTAAGAAAGAGAATAAGAGATAATAAATTTTGTAATTTATAAGTTGAAAGACTATTACTCTTAAACTGACTGATCTATGCATGAAAAGAGGGGCACGCGTTTTTAGGGTAGCTAAATGGGGAAAAAACTTTACTGTTTTGATTTTCACACAAAAATATAAAAAAAATTGGGGGTTCTCCATTCTTAGAACTGAAACTCAAAAAATGATTTTTTTATTAAACCCTTACGTGTGGGTTATCTGTGGATAGGTCTTCAAAAATGATATTCAGGTTTCTAATATCATTTTTTTCTAAATCGAATAGTTTGCGCGAGAGACACTTACAAAGTGGTAAAATGTGTGACCCCCCCCCCCCCTGTAACTTCTAAAATAAGAGAATAAAAAATCATAATCCATACAAACATTGTGCGTAAGTATATATTAAACTAAAGAAATGTTCTGAGACTGGGCTTAAACTAAGCAAAAAGTAGGTACCTACCTACTGTTTTATCAATTGTCACAATTAAGACTTAGGAAGCAAAGTTTTTAAATTCATTATCTTTTTAAAATTATATTTAAAATTATAAATTAGTTACGACATACTATTAGATTCATGCTAGTAGATTTTCATGCCATGGGGAGATTGATATTTTTTTGCAAAGGGACAGTTCTTGCAATCCACATCAAGATAATGCATGCGTACATATACTCAACAGCTTCGCTGGCAACGTTGCAATTTTTTTTAACAATAAAACGATTTACATACTAACAAATTTAAGAGTACTTTCAATACTTTTATTTAGGTATTTATTCACAAGAAACTAAAGAAAAACGAAATTCGAAAGAGAGTGTAAAAATATAACACATAATATGAATTGGAGACAACATTTATGTTCGAGAACCAGTGGTAGGGGAGATTGTTTGCTCGCCAAACATATTAGACGGTGTGCGGTCGTCATTCCTAGGAACTGGGTTCAATGACGTAATCTGTACGATTAGCAATGTCAACTGTATGACAGGTTTATCGTAGTTTTTAACCGACTTCGAAAAACTTACAAGAATTAGGTTTGTAATTCTTTTTTATTAGTGTCCTTTGTATATTTTTAAAGGATGTTATTTGGGTGTTTCTTTTTAGTTGGATAGGGCATAAATGTTCAAGGTAGACCCATTCAAACTACATGGTGCGGGGCTGTTGCGGCAACGGCAACCTAACCCGCAAACGAGCCGCTACTATCTCGCAACGCAACTGGAGGCCTAGCACAAAAATGTTTCTTTCGTTCGGGCGTATAAACCTAACAAATTAAAATGGCTAGTCTCATGTGTCAATTGATAAAATATGACCAACTCAATCTACCCGTGTAAAAAACCCGACCGTTTTCAATTGTTCATAAATTGTCAAACCTTTTATACAAGTCAATGGATATTTAATTTGATCGGATAATACGACCGAACAAACGATACACTTTCGTATTAGTCCTCCTGCACAGAGCCTCTACCGCACTTATAACACAGTATATTATTTACTGTGCATAAAATTCACGAAAAGCATGGTGCGGGGCTGCAGCAGAAACTATAAATATCTTTACTTTAGTCAAAAAATTATTATTATTTAAAATTTTAAAAATAATATACACCATCGATTTACTTTTATAACATGTTTGACTGAAAATAAAACATCTTTGTTGGTTATTCCTTTGAAATAATCGTTATTAACGATTTATGATGGCTTAGATTATAATAGAAATTAAAAATAATTTTAATAATAGGTAAAACTTTAAAATAAAGACTAATGTAGACTGTCATGTTTACGTTGTCATGCCCCATGCTGCATTTCAAAGAGATGTACAGTCGAGCATAAATCTCATTCAACAGTTTATGTTGGAATAGTGCAAATCACGTTACATTACGTCGTATTAAGATTGGTTCAGAGTAAATTACTGTCATTAAAGCAGATTTAATGTCAAATAAAATAATGGTTTTATGTTGTAAACATAATAGTTTTAGTGAAAATCAAACCACTTAACCTCAGCGAAAATAAATTTACTTTGATGCAATATTTTATCTCTTTTGTTGCAATTTCATACCACTAAGAATACTTAGTGGTAATGATTTTAGGGCGCTAGTTTTTTAATCAATAAATATGTTGCATTATTTGTCGAACATTAAGTTCTAAAAGTACCAATACTTAGGATCCTGTCTTCTTTCTTCCTCTCATAAGTCAATAATATAAATCTTAATCCTAAGTATAGTGCAATAGAATAGTGTGATTTTTACATTTTATTCGAATAAATATATGAATATGATCAAGTCTTACGTGCTTTGTGCCCCGCCCAAGGCCACTTTAGCTTGCTAATCCGTCCTCCGTATCCGTAAAGGTTGCAGGAAGCCACTGGATGCAGGCCGCTTCCAACCGGGCAATCTGAAAGTCACTGGGGAAGTCCTATGTTCAGCTGTGGACGTCCTGTGGCTGAAAATGCTGGTGATTTTACCAAGTGAAGGGTTGCCTGTAAACTGGTAGTAACATCTGTGGCTCACTGTACCGTGTGATGAACATTGGGACAGCGAGTTTTCTATTCCGTTTAGTGCTCCCAGTTTATGATTACTACGTCCCTTGCAATCAGAGTAAGTAATTATTGTTTTAGTCATTTAGTTACTTGCAAAGAGGATGAGCTTTTATGAGATAGAAGCAATTTAAAGTTAATAACGATACTCGAGTTGTGACGGCACAAGGATTTGCATATATCAAACATGTGTCATGTATGCAAGCAAAGTATAAATCCTATCTTTAAAATATTTTTACAGAACTCGAGCACTTTCTTGCTAAATAATAGAGTTTTAGAAATCTATGCTGACTTAAAGCGCTTCATTTCGGCTGTGTCATTATAAGAATTCCGAGTATAGGGACTGCCCCAGGTCAGTGATAAGTTTTAAAAGCATTTGTGAAAATTTTCTCTTTTTTTCACTAGTTAACTGAGATTCTTCTGGCACCCAGACATAAATCCTCTCCATTTCTCAAAAGCCTAGGATGTTTTGCCCCAAACATTTGCATTATTTGGTTGTTTTCTTAAGTCTGAATTTGAGTCAGTCAACATTTAATTCATTTACGCATCCATATATAAGCATCCATGTCCCCAATCCGCTATTTCCCCCAAGCACAGACTCAAATTACTTTATACAGAGTGTGGTTGCAGCAATAATTTCAAATTCGAAGTGATCTGCTGAAGATGGTTGATCTAGGTCGGTTTTTGGAACCTTGTTTTTGGAAGCGCATGCAGGCGCTTGCAGGTTATATGCGCGCCTTTTGCCACACGCGCAATTCGTAAGAGCGTTGGTGCGCATATAGCTCGTATGTATCCATGTTGATACTGATACCACTAGCGGATCGAGCGAACTAGCCGATTGGTATATGCCCGTGTACGCGAGTCCTTTTTTTAAAGCGCGTAATGTAGCGTGTTTACACGCGCATATGCCGAAACGACCGTGTACGCGGAGAAAAAAAATACGCTAGTGTGAAATCGCCCTTACAAGATATAGTCAAGGAGCGTCAAATTCAGCAAGGTGCGCGCTATTATTGGGAATTAAGTTTTTTGGTATATCATCATAGTGGTCTTATATTCAGTCTTATGAAAATAAACTTTCTGCAACAAGTGGATATTTGGTTACACCTACATTCCTGTGTATTTGTTCAGCCTATTTTAGACTTTATGGTTTGCAATCAAGGGCCTGCAATACAGTTTATACAGTGTCATAACAGAAAGTCCAAAAATAATGTTCCCCAAAAGAGTAAATTTATTCCAGATTCCAGAAAATCACAATTTAATGTAGAATTTAATATCAATTGAAAAAATGTGAGGTTTTTTCGTAAGTTTTAAATGTACCTAAGTGAATTTGTTACAGATTTTTGTCCCGAATCATACATATATTTTTAATTGATATTACCCACTTACAATGTTTGGACAGTTACATTCAGATAGTGTATGAGCGGCGATCTGTATATGGGGAACTCCCTAGTTAACATCTTTCAACCGACGAGAGTTATTCGTTACTCATAGCTCTCGGTAGTCTTGATCTATCTATCATCCTCGTGTTAGAAACCGATTCAAACGAACTTTACTGAACTCGTAATTTGAGAGTGTTTACACTTATATTGGCCTACGTGTGGGATAAAGATGTCATCGCTCCCATTCCTCTTGTTGTCTGCAGTTTCGTACCCTAGCATTATAACGATGAAGTGAATTGAATTTTAATAATATGACCGGTAATTAATGCTGACTAATGTAAAAACTGACTTGTTTGATTAAGGTTAAAAGGAACAAAACACAATTCCTAAAAAGAATAGTATATTAAAACAACTTATAATAACTATTTTTTTTAAATGTCAGCCCTCCATTGCTAAGTTGGAGGCTTCGACTTATAATATATAAAGACTATAAAGCTAACTGAGCCAGTCTCGGTCTAATTTCGTACTAAACTTAAAATCCTAATTTAGATCCAGCTGAGGTTGAAGCTGGTGACTAGAATTCCATTGAAAGTACCCTTAGACAGTCTAGGCGTGTGTGCGATTTTATACTCCATAAAGCTACCAATAGAGTTCATTTTCAACTAAGATGAATTCACATTTTGGGGCAGGTTAACCTCGAAAGTTAGTAATTGTTTTAATTTCTTATACTCTGTTACAATACAAAAATAGTCTCCTTTTTTTAAACTACCAGTTTAACAGAAGGAGGACCAGTACTAATGTTAACTAAATAGAAAAGTATTCGCTACCATAGACTAAGTTAACTATCATATACCTATCTATCTATGCATTATGTAAGTGTGTTTCGTGCTTCGAGAAACATGTAGTCTGTTTTCCAAGGAAAGTTAGATAGGAATTTGTATAGTTTTTCGAATACGCAGCACCCGCTCATCTCACATAGGTTAAATCTATTTAGGGGATTAAGACCTACTTGTTTTCAACTATGAGGTACAATTCGATTCCCGCGTCAGTTCAATTCAGAAAACGATATATAAACGATATTTTGAAAATATCGTTTTCTTAATTGAACTGACGCGGGAATCGAATCTTTTCGTTCAAGGTGAATTACCTCGCCAGTTCGCCACTACCCCAGTTATGTCGTGAAAATAGTTTGAAGTTTATTTTTCTATCTTCATTTAAATGTTATTGTTAGTCTGTTTTGTTATGACAGCGTAGCGAGTCTTACTTGTTCTGTGGTTATGACCGTTACTAGCTCACGAATATCTCAGTATGAGTAATATGTACGATACAAGTATATTACTCAGTGAGCTGTGGGTTATATTACCGATGTCCAACCATTATCTTAATGGTTGACATCTATTCAAATAATTCCGTTTTCTTGTTGCCCAGTTAATTCTGAAACTAATATGCTTTCCAAACTCTATATATTTTTAGTATGTGCTTAATTGCATTTAACCTAGAAATAAAAACATCCAGCTCACCTGGTAAATAGGGAAAGTGATGGGTGTTTAAACGCAAAGTAAGAAGATCTAATTTGATTCAGTTTGTAAAGTGGGTATGTGTTATATTTAAAAGTCCAAACATTTCTTGATACAATATTTTAGGAAAATAATTAATTAATAACATAGCTGACTATCACTCCGTAATTTATAATTGTGTGGTAGCGTTCACCAATCTGATAAGGTTTAACTCCTTCAATTAATGCTTTAAACTTTAAATAACTGTAACCTGAAAATGTTGCCATAGTTCTATGAGACCGTTTTTAGCATAAAGGATTTTTGAGGATAGTCGAAGGTTGTGTCACCCGCATTACTATTACAATAACTGATAAAAGATAAAGAAGAAAAAACTTTAAATATGACCGCTTAGATTCCTGTACCTAAATACTTAACAGGTACTTAAATCTTGGTGTATTTACGGTATTAAAGCACTAAGCTACTTCCTTGCAATTAAAAAAATGGAAAATGGCGTGTTAATCTTATAAAGTGGGATAAGAAACTGTACGAGTATAGTTTTTAAGTTAAATCTCATGCGCGCGGGGCGACGCGTCACTGTAAGGGTGCTTTGTCATACATTCCCTCTACCCGCCTCCCAAACAATTGTTAGAGCTCCCTCGCGTACAACGCGATGCAATATAGGCCTAGTAGGCAAGCCTACTGAGGCGCCGTCTTAAATATTCTTACATTCTGGAAAGTGTAGACCATGCCAGACAAACTTCATCCCTTCATCGTCTCACGAGGGTTTCCTTCCTTTTATTCTAGTATTCTTCTGATCGTCATCATGTGACGTCCATCTGGTGTAGTCGTACGTTCCGGAATACAAAGCCATTAGCCAGGTGGTGGCGGGTTCAAATCCTAGGTTTAATAATTATTGTGACATCACATAATCATTCACCATCGTCGTACTTATGAGCACGAACAGTATTTTTACCAGGTCATGAATGTTAACGCCATAGAACAGACATTTGCCCCTTCCTTAATTCCAATCCGCCACTGCCTGGTTTTGAAGTCCGGAGTGCGGGCCACTACCTACTGTCTGGTACACGATCTTCACAAAATAGTCTGGTTTTGTCTAAGGGGCGATTATACAGGTTGTAACACCATTTTATTTTTAAAATTGTCACATAAAACATTTTTTTCATCAGATTTCTATCAAATTTCCGACTTCATCGTAGTATTTTTAGGCATTATGTCAACATAATTCGGCGTGATATTATAATGGAACCCTGTATATTATAATGGAAGCGATTGCTAGCAGAACTCAATCTATTAAATTTAAATGTAACTAGACTGTCTATGAAGATCTGTAATATTAATGGGTTTTAAGTAACTACTGTCATTGATTAATGACACAATTTTTTTCTTGTAAAAGGGGAAAAACTGAATTTTGGGAATCACGACAGCAGCGTTCAACGAAACGCATTATTACAAAACCGTTTGATGAGTCACTAATAGATTTGGTGGTTTGCTTAGCTAGAGGCTCAGGAATCTTGGGTTCTATCTCCGGTTACGCGGACTAATCAAATTATAGTATTTTTTTTGTTTTGTGACCTATGTCACACCTATGTTAGTTAGGTACTGACTACTTAGTATAAATTTTACTTGTGTCCCAGAAATTGTGTCAAGCGGAAGTCCAGAAACAGGCACTGGCTTTCAGTATCTGAAAATGAAAATCTCCTAAAATTTCACTCTCCCTAAGTATCTGCTGACCTAGAATTTAGAGGGAAACCGTTTTTAAAGTATTAACTAAGTTAAGAAAAGGTTTTGTATTCAACAGAATCGCTCTTAAAAATGTTGTCGGACAAAAATACTACTTCGGATGAGATTAGTGACTTGGGTACCAAATTCTCGTCTTGATTTATAGTTTGCCATTTTCGGAATTCAAACCTGTGACCTTTGCAGCTTAGCAGCCAAAGTCATAAACCACTTGTGTAATTAACGTTTTCTTGTTTAATAACAAGTGCACATAACACCTACTCGTGCAAAATTAACTTTCAGGCTTTTCAGTTCAGTAGGTATTTTCGTTCAGATTTAAGGCCAGCTAGGCTTTGTTCCACAGCTGATATAAGCCTAATTGATTTCAGAGGGTATCGTTGATGCTTGGATAATTTCAGCTCAAAATTCGCGGACCTACATCAACACAAATAATTTTTCATCCTACCCGTAAATAAACAATCACAAATAAATGTACTAGCACCGTTGGATTGTAGTACCACAATGAAAATATTGATATTCATATTGTGGTAATACTTGTTACTGTGTTACTACGTAACGTCTGGTTTTAATTCAGCAAATGTTTTAAGTAAATTAAATAAAGAAATGTGCGTCAGAAAACAGAACAGTTGTACTTACACGGCATCAGGAAATGCGTTTGTTGGGCTCCCAGGATAGCCAGACTCGACACAATTTAGAAAAAAATATATTACAGACCCATGAACCGGATATATGAAACGATTTAGGCAGTAATTTCACTAGAAGTAGTCTCTTCTACTGTTTTTCTCTCAGTAATTATTATCTTTGTGCATATAAAAGGCAACCGTTACTGACTGAATGATATATTTATCAACGCACAGCTCAAACCACTGAACGGATTGCGCTAAAATTTGGCGCACATGAGCTATTGTGAGTAGGCGTGCGGTAAGAAAGGATTTTCCAAAACTCACCCCCGGAAGCGGTAATACGAGGGTTCAAAGTTTGTATGGAGCACCAAGATTAAATCTAGGTGAGCGCGAGCGAAGCCGCGGGCAAATGCTACTTTATATATATTAGTCACTTGTTATAACTAACTAAATAATGTATCCAAGTTATTTTCGACGACCTCAGTAGCCGAGAGGCGAGCAATCAGGATTTTATATTATGGCGTCACCATCTCTGAGGTTCTGGGTTCGATTCCCGGTCGGGTCAATGTAGAAAACGAACTTTTCTATATTGTTTCGGGTGTTGTGGAACCGTCGTTGTTTCTGATTTTCATAACACAAGTGCTTTAGCTACTTACCTTGGGAACAGAGTAATGTACCTATGTGATTTTGTCCAATATTTATTTATTTATGATGAACCCAGTAGGCGTACTACTTAGTAGAAAACTCTGATTGATACTAGTAAAACCTTCGTGTTTCGGCTCATTTGGATTTGTTTTAGAGAGATATTTAGAGGTTTTAAAAGCTATATTACATATAAAAACCCGGCTAAGTGCAAGTCGAACTCGCGCACGAAGGGTTCCGTACCATATTAGAAAACGGCAAAAATTCACGTTTGTTGTATGGGAGCCCCCTTAAATATTTATTGTATTCTGTTTTTTAGTATTTACTGTTATGGCGGCAACAGAAATACCTACATCATCTGTAAAAATATTTAAACTGTCTAACCATCACGGTCCATGAGATACAGCCTGGTGACAGATTGACAGAAAGACAGACAGACGGACAGCGGAGCCTTAGTAGTAGGGTCCCGTTTTACCCTTTGGGTATGGAACCCTAAAAAATAGTAACATTAGTTACTATTTCTCAAACTATTAACTTCTAAGCATCCCAACACCTATAGCCGGTGATCGCGGCCCCTCTGAGCGCAGTGAAAATCCCTGTAAGTGAATCCTTAATGCTGGCACCTTTGGGATTTATCATTTGACACCGCTCCCCACCGAATACAATGCTCGTTGACAGATAAAATGAAATACAGTAAACTTTATATGTCGCAAATATACTGATTAAGCAAAGATTACCAAGTTCTTGGTACAAACAAAAAACAGTACAAATCGGCACTTTTTATAAAACAAAGTTCCTATTCGTGTCTGTCGGGTTATTGTACGTTTAGTTCTTCGAAAATGCAACAGATTTGTCATATATCATTTAGAGATTTTTTCCGAAAGGTAGAGTTAGGTTAACAATCATCATGATTCGTTAAATACCTACCTAAGATTATTCGATTTTGAATAATAATCTATATAAGTATGAGTTTTGTAATTGAGGTAGCTTTATAACATTTTTTTGTTGGTTCTTCTTGTGTAAAAAAAAAAAAACATATCGAAACTGGATTTTTTAAAAATTATAAAATTTAAATGTGAGATGTTTTATTAAATTGTCCCACACGCTATCCCACAAAATAAACCATTAAAATTTCATATCAAAGTAAATGGTTGTCTTTATGAAGTTGGTTAAATTAAAATATGTTACCGATAGTAAGTAATACTTATACTAGCGATTTTTATGAAATAACGTCATATTGGATTATGTCGTCAGAGTGCATCAACACGACAAGATTTAAAAGCCGGTGACAGCTGGGAAGATTTATCTGAAATCGCAGCGTGGCCGTCGCGCGCGGCAGACGACTAATTTCACAAGTTCACAGTTAAATCCTGACGATCTGTGGTTAAACACGCGACATTTTGTAGCCGTTCTGACTGTGACAAATGATCATTGTTATGTGACAACAGTTGTAGCCTTAAAAATGAAATGAGTGTGTGTTAAATAAAATTAATTTGAATTTACATCTAAACACAAAATCCTTATTTTATAGAATGTTAAGGTAGATAGAAATTGTTTCTATTAAATACTTATCCAGTTGAATAAAAAACAGTGTGATTTATTTACTTGATCTGATTTCACAGTGGTTTGACTCTGGTTGTTTTACTTGTCTGCATGATAAATTTATGTTAATGAATAGTGTCAATTAGATTTGTGGTATCATTTTTAGGGTCCCGTGCCCAAAGGGTAAAACGGGACCCTATTACTAAGACTCCGCTGTCCGTCTGTCACCAGGCTGTGTCTCATAAGCCGTGATAGTTGGACAGTTGAAATTTTCACAGATGATGTATTTCTGTTGCTGCTATAACAACAAATACTAAAAACCAGAATAAAATAAACATTTAAAGGGGCTCCCATACAGAAAACATGATTATTGCTCGTTATTATAGATAATGGTGCAGAACCTTTCGTGCGCGAGTCCGACTCGCGCGTCTTTTTTATCATATAAAACTATTATAAGTAGTCCTTTCGTAGATAAACTATAACACAATTTTAGTTAATTTCACAAAATATTATCTGCAAATAAAAATGTAAAATACTGAGGGGTATTTATCATCCCTGTACGTTTCCCGCCATCTACTCAAGCAGGGGTTGGGTTTAATAGCTCATGAAATGTATGTAAGCAAGATGGGGATGTCTGCCACTCCAGCGGACAGCAGAAAGTAAGTACCTACAGTCGGGCTCATTGTCAAGCCTCGTAATACCTTTTTGAGTGTTCGAGACACAAAGTTATATTTTTTACGAAGGAAGAATCGGGATAATGACTGTCGCATTGTTTTGTAATACGTCGCTTTGTGGTATGCCTACTGTTTGGTTTTTGAAGGTATATGCATCTGATGTTGATAAAGGGACGGTCCAAATTGTTTTTCAAATCCCATCTTATTTAGAAGGTCAATTTAGAAAAGTTCTACAATACGTCGTCGTTTAAGGAAAAAATGATAATTTACGTTTTAAAAATAAATGACTGTAACTGTACATGCACGAGAACCTCAGAAATGAACGACCTGACGGCGTAGTAGCGAAGTGATTCGCCTAAAAGTAAAGGATTTTATTCTCGAGTCAATTTAAAAACAAACATTTCTAAATCGAATGTTCTTTTTATTGCTAAGCAATGTTATGCGCCCGCTCGGCACTTACTAAATTAATTAACCACCAAACAAGAAAAGCTGTTTCCGAAGACAATGCACTAGCGATGTGTTCTTCTATAGTCTGCAGCGCAGAAGCGATGGGAAGTGTTTTCGCTGAAAACCCGACAACTTCGTACCGGCGTACGGATTATCGGGGTTTAACGTACCTATATCCTATTTTTCCAGACAGGCTGTGACGCCGCATGTAGGCCAACGATCGATAATTTTGAACCTGATAATTAATTTGGTCACTATCAAAATTTTATTGGATATTTTGTCGGCTTATTAAAAGTATAATACTAAATTTTAAAAACTTAATTATGATAGCATGTATAAGTGAATATTCAGTTTGAAGACATTCTTATTATGACAACTAAGTGGCATTCTTTAAATCGTCATGAAAAACAAGTAAACATCGTGAAGTGAACAGATTCAAGTGGAATCGAAACAAGCGTCAGAGCAAATAGTTTTAAACGGGTTAGCAACAAAATAATTAATTTAACCTGTTGCTCTTTTATCTTGTTATATGAAAATTTCTGTCTGGGTTCTGAGTATTATTCGTAAACTTTATTGCACATAACAAAACATTACATGACCTCCCATTCCATGATCAATGTTTAGTGGTTTTGATGTACGCTAGAAAAAGAAATGTGAGAAAGGAAAGGTGATTAGCTGCTCTGGTACTACAACTATTTTTAATATTTTAATACTTTGATATTGCTACCTTTGTAAAAGATTTTGTATTTAAACAGCTGATTGTAGTTTAAGAGTGTCCTGTTTTTTGTAATTGTATACATAATAATTAAATACCGGTACCATCGTTGTTTCTGATTTCCAATGTATGTGATGTTGTTCAATATTATTATTATTAAAAATAATAAATATTGTACAACATCACATACCTACCTACATTGTTCTGATCCTAAGGTAAGTAGCTAAAGCACTTGTGTTATAGAAATCAGAAACAAGGACGGTACCCCGTACCACAATACCCAAACCCGAGACAATATAGAAAAGTTCGTTTTCTATATTGACCCATACATACAGATTGTGTCTATTTCATTATGATAAGAGTCTTTGATTTTGACGTAGGAAATGTGAGAGGTGTCGATAGATTCGTCTTCAATTTCAGAGTAGGAACTATTAACAGCTATTTAAAAAAAAGACTAATTTGAACTTTAACCTCAAGGTGTAGAGTTTTAATTCCATTGAAATGTTTGAGGTTTTGTGTAAGGCTGGTACCACCAGTAAACCTGCTTAACCAAAAGCACAGTTTTGTTTGGCCTGCATTTCATATTTTGGAGTAAATCCTTTATTCGATGGCTGTTTTGGAATGCTTTTAAATATAACATAAATTCCAATTGTGAAAGTATTTACAGGTTTCATGGCGTGACATCAATAAAATCCTTTATAAAATACGTGTGAATTTGATAGCAGGATCGGCACTTGCAACTATGTAAACAATTCCACTGTGCATGTATACGTACACACTGTTGACTGACCGATGCAATGGAATATAATTTATTGCGGGATAAGTACATACATTAGTAAGAAAAAAAAATTCGAGTAAAAAGAGAAGATTTCGAGTGAAAAAAAAGTCAAACTGGTTCACTGCGTAGGTAATTATATGGTTTTTTTTATATAAAAATAATTTCATGTTTAAAAATCGTTACTAATTTAAAAATTAATTTATGTTTAAAAACCGTTACTTAATTTAGAGACTGTTTTGATAAAATAACAGAATACTACTTGTATTACATTGCAGGAATTTAAATGTCCAATAAAATAATAGGTAAAATTATATTTTTGGATAGTTGCAAGATTCATGTACACATTTATATTATTTTTGGGTTCGACATACATTTATTCATAAGATAATGGCACGATCGTGTCTTCCGAATAAAACTGACCCGACTTCAATTGTCTATTGTTATTCATCGAGGCTGTCCAGGGATCAGACACGACGTTTCAACCATACAATAACATTATAATGCATTTCACACAAGAACCAAAGCACCTAAGCTTTATGGCATCGTAATAGGTCATCTTGTGTGCGCCTCTGGATTTTAAATCTACATTTTTAAGCCGTAAGTTATAAAGTCGTTTGTCCTCGTCGACTATCAACGCAAATCTATAAATAGTAAGTCTAGAACGTTGAATATAGGAATTGCATTTTTTTTTGCCATCCGCAAAAAATAATTTCAAAATTACACTTTGGGTGGGACTCTATGAAATTCTTTGATTTATGAAGGGAGAAACATTAAATTTTGAACTTAAGCTATTCAGCATAAACAAATAATTAGTCCAATAATAAGGTGTTTCAGGTTTTTTTTAATTCACGTTTTGTAGTAAGTGAACATTTTATTGGAAAAAGTTTTTTTTTAAGAATTTCAAATAAGATATTGTTATGGTATTTACTTATAAAATTAGACAAATAGTTGTTTTCTTCGATTGCGTTAAAACTCATGTGAGTTGTTGAGCGCCCCGGCCGACTAAATAAATCTGACGACCACGATCGAATTCGCGGGCTACTGCTATCTTCATTAGTTGAGCATTGATTAGCCCGATATAGAGTATGGAGATTAAAAATTCATTTTAAATTTTATTTTACCCATTTTGTATAATACAGGACTGGAGTCTTACTGGACTAAAGAAACAGTTTCTTTTTACCTACGTAAAATGTTTTAAATTGCACCATTGATGATAATAAACACAAATTTCATAGATGCAACACGTTCATCAAGTAGGAATATGTTAAAGTTAAAAAAATACGTTTTTTTATAATTTCATTCTCGGAGTTAAAAAATATTGTATACAATCTTAAAGCAAGCCTGCAAAAGTTACACTAGCCACTATAAAACTGCAGTAAAATATTAATATTACCCAAACGAATCCCTGAATCGATAAATGGAATTCCACAACCACAATAAGAAACTTAGAACTTTAAAAATTAGAAGTTATTATTAAAATCACTTTTTAGTATTGATAGTACTTATACATTCTGATAGTAATTAGAATAAGGTAGATTTGTTTCAGTGTCATTACTGAACCAAAAGTTTGGACTGTCAGGCAGTTTTTAATATTATTTATATAGGTAATATTAGAATTGGCAGTCATAATACGACTCCAAAGACCTTAAATCAATTTAATTTAAAAAAATTGGCGTATTTGGTTGCCAACAATTCCAATCTATAATTTTAGCGAAAAAAGTTTGAGCTTTTACGTCACACACTCACATTTAAAAAAAACGAGTAGTTGGCAGGTAACATAAGCCATCTGTATCGGTATCGTTCGACAATCAGGATCGATCAATGTGTCTCATTGCCGTTAACAGGCCATCCGTGGTCAAACGCTAAGAGGGGAAGCGTGTCCACTGCCTTGGTTTTCTTCGCACGTCATCTCTTCATATTGAGATTGATGACGAGAACGGGCGACTTCAAATCGGCCCCCGAATACCAAGGAGGCGGGACGACCATTATTCGCTCAATTAGGCCAGATCCAGTTTTGTCCAACTATGACGCTTCGGGACCGCTGCGCATACAAAAATTAAAGCCATATTTTTTAGAAAGCCCCTAGATTAAAGTATCGCAATGAGCAGACACTTTAAAATTGTTGGAAACTTTTATTTATTATTTAACTGGTCTCGTTAACACTATGAGGGAAAGATGCGCTTAACTTAGCGCTTATTATATTTAAGAAATTTTCGCGGAATTTCAATAAGTGCAATAGGTCTCATTTTAATTTCGCGATTTACTCGATTTCCAGGCACATATTGGAAATCGAGTAATAGGTTTCCCGTTTAAAGTTCACAGCTGATAAAAATAAATCCAGTAAGCATTCGTTCCAGCGTTTGTATTGCTGTTCAATCGGATTTTCCAGTCTTTTCACCAATAAAATATATTAAAAATTTAATAACAACCGATATCTGTAATAAATTAAATTTTAGCTATAGTATGTGTTTATTGGTTGTAAGAAACAAAATGATTTATTTATTGACATTTGAAATATTGTATAATACATTTTAATTAGTTATGTATACTATTTGCATGCCACCACATTAGTAAAATATGAAAAACTGTACCTTATATTAAGATCTTGTAAACCATATTTTAAGCAATTAAATTATCTTTATCTTTAAGTATTTAAATTATGGCCAGCATTTTAGGCTACACTACAAGTAGTTTTTTTTTTTAAATTAACACAACATCAAAAAGTAGCAATACTGACATTTACTAAAATAATAACACCCGTCTTGAAAAAGTACATATTACGGAGTGAATATTAATTTAACTGTGGTGTAATTAGCATAGGCAATACTAACATTTCCTAAATATAACACCCGTCCTGAAAAAGTACCTACACATTACGGAGTGAATATTAATTTAACTATGGTGTAATTAGCATAGCTTTTAAGGAGGGCGTCATAATAATTTGCCTAACAATAAACGAAGGTATTTGACAGGACTTCTAGCTATACAGTTCCACAGTAGGAACAGTCTGAGTGGCAATAGAAGTCGTTGAAAATAACATTGGACATTACATTATTTCCTGACGGCCTATCGGACAACTAAAAGCTTAAACTTATGGCACATACGTCAATATTATTTTCAATATTATTGATTGTACTTCTTAAATACATTAACTTCTACAACGAGGTAAAGTTGTTTAAACAAAGGTTTATTTCCCCCTAACAGGATAGAGCACAATAAGGCAAGGTATTTATAATTGGGACTTTTAATAATCATGTTTTGTCATTGTTTCCCAAATATCTATGAGTACTATTCCCTCGTAATTGTTATGTCTGTCAGAATCATCGACAGAAAGAAACTTTTTTATAAAAACGAATGAAAATATGTACCAATAATCTTCGCAGGGTAACAATAGCAAGGTAGTGCCAAATTTTAAAACTTAGGTCTACTCTAAGAATAATATTAAATAATCATTTTCATATTATCATAACTATTTAGTCATCTATCCATATTTTTGTTCTTTATGTATCGCTTAAGTCACTGATTCTAAGTCGCTCCTAAATATTTGGCATCCTGTAAAAATAAAAATCAATTGCCACATGCATGACGGAGCATCACTCGAAAACGGCTCTGCTGGGCTCTACCAATTGTACTGATTTCTTTTTCGTTGTGTTCTTTATTGCCAGGAAAAGGTTTGTATAAAACGAAAAGGTTAAAAACCTTTTGAAAAATTGCCTGAAAAAGCTATCTAGAGATAGATCTACTTAGGTTTCTGTCATCGGAAAATGGTCTAACAGTTATCTAATAATGGCTACGAATGTGACGCTTCAGTAGCTTTAGATGATTAGATCATTTTAAATTTACGACCTATTATGGCCTATTCGTATAAGATCTTCATAATCGGCTCAGCGACTAAATCTTGCAATATCTTTGCCATCGCCATTTAAACAGTACATTTTTAGTTTCTATTCCATCCAAGTTTCCAAATTTCAGCTAATTTCGTTTAGCCAATAAAGTGTGACTTTGTAACTAACGTCAGAAAATACGAACTTACACGTTTATTAATTAGTACGATACACAAACAAATAATGTAATGAATGGTACAATGATCGTACTTTAGAGATCCGAGGGTCGGGACCCACTAATTAAAACTTTAGATTTTATTATTCTTTTTAGTAATGGTTATGGTAATAATAAGTGAACCGATTTTTTTTACCATACAAAAACTAAGAGGCCCTTCTCTCAAATCTATTTACCAATACAGTTATCAATCGTTCTTGAGTGCAAACTATTCTGTAAAATTAAATTAAATTCCTAGCTTCAGCATAATTTAATTTATTTGAATCCTGCTCCAATGAGTTCAATAAAAATGTATTGAATAAAATTGACGACTATTGACGTCGGCTGTAAGACGTCCAAGGCAAAAGCGAAGCTGAATTGTATTTATTAAAATGAAGAAATTATCAATAAATTAACTTACCACTATTTGTTTTTATCGAACTTATTATGCGAAATTCATAGTTTTTGGAAAGTTAATTTTGATCAATGGTTTTCATGGAGTAGTTTAAAGAAGAAAATAATTGTTTTCTTCATTTCAATTAGTTTTTAATATTGTAATCTTTTCGAAAACTGAGGTATCTAAATCCGTCATCATAGCCATATGACGTCAATTGCTGACTTCCCCCAATGACTTTTATATTGGCAGGCTAGAACCGGTCTGCATCCAGCGGCATTTTCAGGTAGTCTCTTCACCTTGGAGGTAAACTTGGTATTGGTATTACGAATTGTAAGACTTGTAAATTACAAAATAATATCATTAAATAAACACACGAATCAGTAATTAATGTCTCATATAATTCAATTTCTTTATCATATGCCCTCATTCACGCTTCTGCTCATGACAAATGTCAGTCATCATTACTCATCCTTTAAATTGAGCGGGAGTCGGTCAAGCTCCCATTGCCAGACGACTTGTTATGACATCGCAGTTACAATAAATCAAACAAACTGTTCTCGGTAACCTCTTGACTCGAGTCCTGATCGCGATGAGCTTGCACCGAGCTGTCTTGTCACATTTGCATCAGCCAAATTAGCCGAGTTGTGTATGGGAATCGAGAGATATAAGTTACGCTCCGGAAACGTTGTTATTCTGCTATTGATTGAGTCTATCCGAGTATACGATACTTTTTAGTTCCACGTTGCATACCGCTGGCGTATAAAATCATTGCATTTTTTTCATAAAATCTGCCGTTTAGTAGGTTTTTAAATTCTAATATCGGTAAAAGACAATGTTTTTGAAGTTTAAATAAAATGGGATCATCATATTTAGTACTAATTTACCGATGTTCCTGGCGGGGAAGTTTTTTTTAATTTAGCTTTTTTATCTTTCATTTGGTATACAATAGAATGATAGTCTTCATAAAACCAAACAGATCCTGACAATAACTCTGATGCCATGAGACGTAGAAATTATAAAGTTTTTACTGATATAATCTAGTAGTTTTAGATTACGTGGTTTTGGGTATTATCACACTTGTTACATCCTGTAGTATCGAGAAGCTCAGCAAAGCATTGATAATACAATCTTAATTTATTACGTAGAACTGATACCTATCTGTTGGACAAGTTTCCAAAACACTCTTGAACCTTTTGTTATTAAACCGTATGTGTGTGATTACGTCAACTCAGCCGTTTGCATGAAGTAGATATACCTTCTGCTGTAAAGCTTCATTTGTTCGCCGAGACACCGGTGACGAAATAGCGGCATTCGCGGCCGACCCAACCGTAATGATTTGCAAGTCGTCCAACTTAAGGACTGGTCATTGGTCATAAAGGTATAAACAGTCTGTACAGTAGGAAAAAATATAGTCTACCATTTTAAAACTAAAAAAACACTTTTTTAAATGTATGGAATTCGTCAAAGGTATTATAATAATATAATTAAACTCGATCGGTTTACTAGGAGTCATTGAAGAGTTCCACTCCGGCACCGTCAGCTGATAAGCTCAAAAGTGTCAAATTATGATAGTATCATACAAAAGTTTCATATCGATACGATTATTGGTTAATGGGTAACCTGTTTTTTTTTGCGAATTGTACCTAACTAAATACTTTAGCAGAACCACTTCTTTGTTATCCCTCTAGGAGTACAGACAGGGGCTTATGCCCCTGTACTATTAGAACTCTGAAGAGTACGGTTTTGTTTTAACGCCAATATAGGCGAACTACAACGAAAAAAACATATTTGAAGTGGTTCCAAGTTAAGAGCTCGCGTCTAAGGTAGTCTTACTGTTTAGTTGATCAGACACTTTGACACTTCAATCAGCTGGGTTCAGATCTCGCTTAAGGTTATTTCAACGTCGCAAGGTTTAAAAAAAGTTTTTATTTTTAGTATCAGAACTTTATTAATAGCGCGATTGAAAAGAGATCCTCGAGGCTATTTCTGGAATCAATTAAACGTTAGAACTGGTTTCTGACTGACCAAGCGATAAACATACCGGGTGAGTTACGAGTAAATGATTCTTCTGGTGTTCCTCTAAGTTTAAAAAAGAATTAAATATAATTCTTGTTATGAAATTCTTTACATTTATTATAATAGCTATGGGTGTTTTATGTCAATTTAATTAACTACTCAACAGTTCTCAACCGCCAAAAAACTGATAGCAAATCACCAGTTACGTAGAAATGTAAATGTGATATCAGCTTCACCAAACATAGCGGCGAACGTAACGAAATCATCTTAATAATGATCCAAGATTGATAAATAAAAGATTTATTACGTTAACACGTTGTATTTTGCATCGATATATTTTACAATCTGGTTGCTATGATAAACATGTCACAAAAGCAATGTCAGTATATGACACACCTCCGCCGCTATTCTGGCTGAGGGATGCCGTGCGCTGCCAGCATCTGGTCCAGGTGTCGCGTCCATGTTAGGCCGCTGTCTGTCTGGACTTCGTAGTGCAGTCGTCCCATACGGCGTGTCACAGTCGCGAACTCCCACCTGCGGTGTGGACTGGAGTAACTCCTAACCTGCACCCTATCTCCCAGATTGAACTGCCTTATATTGCTAGTGTCGACGTTATTTGGTGAGGATGCAGGCGGCTTCCGAAACATTGTATGCAGGTGTGTTCTAACCTCACGACCAAACATTAGCTCGTACGGAGATCGACCATTGATGCCTGGGGTGTATCTAAGACGGCTTATGATTGCTATCACCTTATCCGTAAGGCTGCCTCTCTCCCCCTCCATAGAGCGGAGAGCTCTTTTGATTGTTTGTACAAACCGTTCTGCAAGGCCGTTGGTTGCCGGGTGGTAAGGCGCAGTGGTTTTATGTACTGTGCTACAGTCTGACAAAAAGTTTTTAAATTCTTGTGAGGTGAACTGTCGGCCGTTGTCTGATATTAAAGTATATGGTATACCAAATGTACTGAACAATTCTTTTAATTTGTAAATGCACCATGAACTCGTTGTTGTTTTAGTTGGGAAAATATTGACCCATTTTGTGTAGGCATCTACAACGATAAACAAATAATGACCCATCATCGGACCTGCAAAATCAACATGTATTCTTTGCCACGGCCCGCTCGGTTCTTCCCAGTGGTGGAGTGGGGCTTGAGGTGGTAAATTTTGTTGGAGGCGGCATGCTCTACATGATTTCACTTTGTTTTCTATGTCTCGGTCAATGTTTTTCCAATATACGTAGCTTCTAGCAAGAAGTTTCATTTTAAGAATACCAATGTGCCCCGCATGCAGTTCATCTATTATCTGGGTGCGTAATGATTTTGGTATGAAGATTCGGGTTCCTTTCATAATGCAGTCATCTTGTAGGGTGAGTTCGTTATCGTTAAACCCGTAACGTTTTACTGATTGGCCCGTTCTTAGTGCTTGTAGTAATGTAATCAACTCTGTATCTTTGCTTGATTCTCGAGCTATAATTTCTGGTCTTACTTGTAGTTGATTTATCTGACGTATTTGGAATGCGGTGTGTTGGTCCATCGACTTTTCTTTGGTTCTCTCGATTGGAAATCTGGACAAGTAGTCAGCGTTCGAGTGTTTTGATGAGGATCTATATTCTATGTTGTAGTCAAAGCCGGATAGAAAATGTGCGTAGTGGAATAACCTCATAGTGCTTAAAGCTGGTAACGTTCGTTCCGGGTTAAAAATTGATGTAAGCGGTTTGTGGTCCGTGATTAACGTGAATTTCCGGCCGTAACAGTAATGGAAAAATTTCTTAAGACCCCAAAATATACCTGTTGCTTCTTTATCGATTTGACTATACTTTTTTTCGCTGTTAGTAAGAGTTCTTGAAGCAAACGCGATTGGGCGTTCTGTGCCATCCGGCATTTTATGTGACAAAACCGCTCCGAGACCACAAGGCGATGCATCTGTGGCTAATATTAATGGTTTCACAGGGTCAAAGTATGTGAGTACTCTGTCGCTTAAAATTTCACTCTTAATATTGTTAAAACATTTTTGGCATTCTGTATTCCATGAAAAATGTACTCCCTTTTTAAGTAGATTGTTTAGTGGGTTCGTTATAGTTGCTAGGTTAGGAATAAACTTATTGTAGTAGTTCGCCATACCGAGAAATGTACGTAATTCATTGACATTCTTAGGTGGTTCTGTATTGATAATTGCTTTGACTTTATCCTTGTTTTTGTGAAGGCCATCTTTATCAATTGTATGTCCCAGATAATTGATACTTTGTTTGAAGAAATGACATTTCTCTTTATTTACACGCAAATTATTTTCTTTTAGCTTCTGTAATACTTCTCTTAGTCTTACGAGTAATTGTTCTTCTGAAGCTCCTTGGATAATAATGTCGTCAAAGAAACATTTAACACCATCAAGGCCCTGTAGCAGTTGGTCCATAAATTTTTGCCAGAGACTAGGTGCGACCTTTACACCAAACATCAATCTGTTTACTCTGTACGTACCTTTATGAGTGCTTAAGGTTTGTAGAAGGGCACTTTCATCGTCCATTTCCATATTCAGGTAAGCTTGTGTGATGTCTAATGTGCAGAAAAGTCGGGCTCCGTTCATTTCAGAAAATATGTCTTCAATTATAGGAATTGGATATTGTTCGTCTTTTATGGCTTTATTTAAAGTAATTTTGTAGTCAGCACAAAGTCTAATAGATCCATTAGGCTTAACAATGGGTACTATCGGTGTTCCCCAATCGGATTGGTCTACTTTTGAAATAACTCCTATAGCACAGAGACGATCGATTTCTTCATCTACTTTTGGTTTCAAAGCGTACGGAATTCTTCTAGGTTTTATAAATATGGGTTGTGTATTTTCTTTCAGATGTAGATGTGCTTTGTAGTTAGGAATCTTGCCAAGATCGGATTTGAAAACTGATGTTGAAAATTCTTCAAATAATTGGTCTAATTTGATAGGATGTTTTTCAGTTTGTACCATTCGGATATCAGCTAGATCCACTTTTAGTTCTCTTATCCAACTTCTTCCGAATATCGGATCTACATCTTTATTAATTATGTATAGTTTTCCAAAAAATGATTGGTTCTTGTAATAGCATTTGACATAGGTAACTCCATAAGGTTCAATTATTTCACCAGTGTAAGTTCTCAGTTTCATGTTGGTTTTGAAGATTTTTTTCTTTATGTTTGAATTTTTGTATTGGAGTAACGACATAGAGGTCAGAGTGGCTCCAGTATCAAACTCCATCTGTATTACTTCATTTTCTATCTTTATAGGAATTATGTATCTGTCAGATATTTCACTTTTAATCAGGTTGATGTTTGCTATGCTTTCATTGCTGACTGTACTTATGGAATCATCTATTTGGTTCATTTTGTTTGATTTTTGAAGGCAAACTCTAGCTAAATGTCCTGATTTGTTACATTTTCTGCAAGTACTTTTAATAGCTCCACAATCGTTGGCGCGGTGATCAGGTTTGCCACACCTAAAACATTTGCCTTTCAAGTCTCGTACTGTAATAGGTAGCACCGAGTTTCGAAATGGTTGTAAGGGTTGAATTTTTAAAGGTTTGTTACTGTGAGATGTAGATACTCTATTTATTGAGTCAGGCAAATGCTGGATATCAGAAGTCATTTTAATGTTGTCAATTTTACCCATTTCCATCGCCGTGGCCATCGTGACTAATTGTGAAAATGGTGGTGTATTTCTGTCCTGTAGGATCTTAGTACGTATGTCCCCATCTTTTATGCCACGTATAAATTGCAGCGATAGAAAACTTTCAAGTGTTGTCTTGTTACAATTTTGGCATTTAAATTCACAGTTACAAGCAAGTTTCTTAAGTTCTGATGCATATATTGGAATAGTTTCATCTTGTTGTTGTTTCCTCGATATAAATTTATGTTGTAACGCCCAAACACTAGGTTTTGGATCGATGTATTCGTCTAAAATTTGTGTCAATTCTTCAAATGATTTATTCAATGGTTCATCAGGAGAGCATAAATCATAAATTCTTTCATGTAGTTCGGGTGTAACTGTAGATAATAGTATGTATATTTTCATTTTAGGGTCTGTGATTTTGTTAATTAGGAAATAAATATTTAATCTCTTTGTAAAACTTTGAAAAGTTTCTCTTTCTTGTAATGGTTGGAAATGTAGCCTAGGTGGTTGATCTGTTCCATGTAATGCAGAACTCGTGCTAGGAAGTACAGGTATTCTTATTGATTCTGTTATGGCACTGTTAGTTCTTTTCATGATCAATAATTTTGTTTTTATACTTGTACACAATTCTTCAAAGTCATACCTGTACTCGGTCTCTTCTTCAATCAGGTCGTCTTCTGTTAATGATTCTATTTGTTCCTGCATTTCCTGAAGTTTTTGTAGTGTATTTTCAAGAATTTGTATGCGTGAATCAATTTCTTCATTTGAAATATTTTGTTGTGCATTTACGTAATTAAAGTTTTTTGTAAGGATGCCCCGTAAAGAAGCGCGTACTCTTTTATACTTTTCAATCGACATTTCGTCGCCAGTTGATAAATAAAAGATTTATTACGTTAACACGTTGTATTTTGCATCGATATATTTTACAATCTGGTTGCTATGATAAACATGTCACAAAAGCAATGTCAGTATATGACATGATCCACAAGCCAGTCATACGAAACACGATGCAAGAATGACTCAGAGGTCGACCGTGTACTTATATCTGTACCATATTATCACATAGACATTATGCATTGCTGGTTTTCTTAAACAAAGTTTGCAAGGGCTCGAAGAAACTTTTCGATATGAGAGACGGAGAGACTGAAGTTGGTGTGGTAGTAAGAACTGGTTTCCAAGTGGGGTGGACGGCTGACTGTGCAAGTTGTTTTATGCACACGTTGTTTATGGATATTTTATCATAATAAATGCCGGGAATGGCGCGTGCACAACTGAAAGTCGAACGGACATGACATTAGCAGCTTTTGTAGTTTGTGTGTATTTGTAATTTTAAACAAAATTAGCATTTTGATTACTATTTCTAACGGTGAGACAGTCTATCTAAGCACCATATGCATATTCTTTTACCTTGGATTCAATTATTTAAATTGTTTAAATAATGTTGTGATGTATTTTTTTCTCCTGAAGTTTGAATAATCATTAAAACCATTAAAACCATTAAAACCATTAAAACCAATTTATTTCTGTAAATAGGCTTAAACTAAGCGCTTTTACACGTCCCAATATTTTTTTTCCCTACCACTACTTCAGGACAATTTTGGGCTAGCGCCGAGAAGAAGTAGCGCAAGAAACTCGGTCACTATTGTCAGCCTCTTTTTAAATAGTATATATTTACATTACAAGATAAATGTACCTGTGCGAGCAGGGCAGTATTTATTTCCAAATATTTTTATCGTTTATATAATCATTTACAGTATAATATCCTTTTTTCATTAAAGTTGTTTTAATATGCGATTTAAATTTTAACAGGGGCAGTTCTACAATAGACGCTGGTAATTTATTAAAAAAGCGAATACATTTTCCCATAAACGAATTACCCACTTTATGCAGTCTGAAATTGGGAACGGCAAGCTTATTCTTATTCCGTGTGTTAAGATTATGAATGTCACTTTTCTTAAGGAATAAGGACAGGTTTTTGCGGATGTACATTATATTTTCATAAATAAATTGGGATGCTACTGTAAGTATATTAATTTCTTTAAACAGTTCTTTTAAGGAGTCTCGGGGTCCAAGGCCGTAAATTGCCCGTACAGCTCTCTTCTGCAGTACAAATATAGATTCAATATCTGCTGCTGAGCCCCATAACAATATTCCATATGACATTATACTATGAAAATAGCTAAAATACACCAATCTTGCCGTTTCAACATCAGTCAGTTGTCTTATCTTTCTCACGGCATAAGCAGCAGAGCTAAGTCTTCCCGACAGAGTCTCGATATGCGCACCCCATTGCAAACGGGAATCTAAAGTGATTCCTAAAAATGTAGTGGAACTAGATGTATTAAGTTGTTCATCTTTTACAGTAATATGTGTTGAGACAAGTTTTACGTTGGGCATTGTGAATTTGATGCACTTTGTTTTATTTGCATTGAGCATAAGATTATTGGTGGTGAACCAATGCAATACTTCCGAAAGTGCATTATTTACATCGTCAAATGAGTCTTTACCTCTCTTGATTTTAAAAATCAATGAAGTATCATCTGCAAATAGCACTGTCTCACAGAGGTCTTTCGTAAAAGATGGAAGGTCATTTATGTAAATTAGAAAGAGCAGAGGCCCTAATATCGATCCCTGCGGCACACCCATAGTAAGAGGCGACCCAGAAGACTCAGCTCCATTGATACAAACTTTTTGTGTTCTGCCTGTGAGATAAGAGTTTACTAAATCTGAGGCATCGCATGAAACACCATAGTGTCTAAGTTTTTTCAGTAAAGTTTGATGGTCCACACAATCAAAAGCCTTAGAAAGATCACAAAAAACTCCCAAAGCGTCCTGCCTACTTTCCCAAGCATCAAACACGTGTTTCAAGAGTGCAACTCCAGCATCTGTAGTGCTTCTACCTTTCGTGAAGCCATATTGTTTGCTATGTAACAATTTATTAAGGACAAAGTGTGATAAAAGTTGATTGAAAATTACTTTTTCAAAAACTTTACTAAGTACCGGTAAAATAGAAATTGGTCGAAAATTTGAAGGATCATTTTTCTCGCCTGATTTATATAAAGGAATTATCTTACTAAATTTCATCAAAGTAGGAAACTGTTTATCATCAATACATTTATTAAAAAGAATTGTAAGATAAGGGGCTATCGTATTTATAATTGTATTGATAATATTGACTGAGATCCCCCATAAGTCTTCAGTTTTTTTCATGTTCAATTCCTTGAAAGTTTTTATTAGTATATTAGGATTAATATGTCTAAAATTAAATGGAGTTTTGCACTCATTAACACCCGACTTGAGAAGGGATTCAGCTAGTTCAGCAGAAGAAGCCAGTTCTTTAGTTGTAGAGGGAGCTATATTCGAAAAGAATTCCTCGAAAGCATTTGCAACTTCTGCATGTGAGTTAATTAGTTTATCCCCAATTTTAAGAGAGTAAGAGTGATCATTCTGTTTACGCCTACATGTTTCTTTATTTATTATGTTCCATGTGGCCTTTGCTTTATTATCAGAACCCAAAATAATATTTCGAAGATGATTTGATTTTGCAGTGGCACATACTTTTTTAAATATTTTAGAGTAATTTCTAACATGATCTATGATCTGTGGGTTCTGAGTGTTTGCTTTTAGACTATACAAGTCATATAATGTTCTTCTACTTTTGTAAATACCAGGTGTAGCCCATTCATTAAACTTACACCTGACTTTATTTGCTTTTATTTTTTTTTGTGTGAAAATTTTATCAAATTCATTTTTAATCAAGCCAAAAAGATCCTCATATAACAGATCAACACTATGGCTACTGCTAGATTTTAGTAAATCTATACCGTTACACATTTTCTCTTTAAATTGTTCTATTCTATTTACGGTTATTGGCCTGCAGACAGCATCTATAATTTCTCGGACATGATGGTGCTCAAACGACGCCCTCTGGCCACTATGGTCAGACCTTAAATAATTTATAACTGATTTATCTATTACATTGCTATTGCAAAAAATATTATCTAAGCAAGTAGCTGTTGTGGGAGTCACTCTTGTTGGTTCATTAAATAAGTTAATTAAATTAAACGATTTAAAAAGATTAAGAAAACGAGTTGAATTCGGTGAATTTACTAATATATTGACATTAAAATCTCCACACACAACTATTTTCTTACTAGAACTACAGACTTTTTTCAAAGCCTCTTCCATATTGGATTCAAAAAGCTGGTAATTGGCTGATGGGGGGCTGTACACGCTTAATATTATATACTGCTCTAGCTCAACACATGCTAGTTCAATAGTTCGTTCAATCGAAAGTGACACTATATCTTTACGCTCTTTAAAGTTTAACTCACTATTTAATAGTATAAGTGACCCCCCCCTAGTAGTGGACTTCCTTGTGAACGAACTGCCGATTTTATAATTTTCAATGTTTATCATTAACTCATATTGATTAATCCAATGCTCTGTTAAACATAGTACATGTACATTTAAATCTTGTAAGAATAAGGCTAATTCTAACTCTTTGCCAGCCAAGCCTTGCATATTTTGGTGCACAATATTAAAGGTAGGCTTAGCTTTTGTCTGCTCTCTTAGTTTAAATTATTTGAGATTGTCACAGGAATAATATTTAAATTAGTACTGCTACTAATATGTTTGTCACAGTAAATAGTTTCATTTTTGTATTTTAAATCAATACAGTTAATATTATATGCTAACAAAGTAGCTACTCGTTTTTTTAGTTTATAAGGCAGGTGTAAAGAGCTGCCAGTCAATTGAAAGCTATTATTAATAAATTTATTTGTGTCAAAAAACACAAATTTGTCGTTATGACGTTGAGTCATATTATAAATTAATGTATTCAATGAGTGAATACTGTCATTTTCTTGCGCTATTTGATTTTTACAAAAAGGTAGGGCACAAAATATTATTTTCCTTACATTTAAGCCGGACAAAATTGAGTAACTTTGAATGATTTTTGTCTTATTAAGGTTTTGACTATTTCCTAGCATTATAACAAGGATAGAGTCAGAGTTTAATTTACTATTTTGTATACGATTAATTATTATATCAAGTGATGCACCTGGCATACAGTTATTAACAACATTACAACTTAATTTCTTACTTAGTAGAGGACCATAACCAACTCCTAACCTATCTGAAAACATAATTACATTTATCTTGGTATTACTATATTGTGGTGTTGACATTGAAGGTCGCCGGTCAACATTCAACAGATTGGCCCCTGGGATGGTGTTATCTGTCACCTGTGTTACATTTATATTTGGTAGTGATAAGAAATCTGTTTTGGGATTTCCTATTTCTAAAAGTTTATTTGCGGCCAAGATATGCTCATTTATTTGTTCCTGGGCAGAAACATATTTGCATGTTATAGATTTTAAAGACTCATGTAACTGCGAGATGTCCGCCTGCATTCGTTCAATGTCAACATTGTATTTAGATCTGCTTTCATACAGTTTATTATGATAGATCTCTAGACTGTCTACTAACTCTGCACGTTCTTTCCTCAACTTAATATTATTATAAAAACATTTCTGTTTTTTAATTAATTTTTTAGTTTTTGTGATAAATTTATTTAATTTTAAATATTTCTTTAGCCTATTTTTACTAGTTAACTTTATATTATGTTTAGTATCAAATTGACCACTTTTACTTAATTCTAAATCGGAAACTACTGCATGCCCACCCGGGCTTCCAATCAACTCCTCATAGAGGTTCAAGGTCTGCGAGAACACTTGTTGTTTTTTTTCTTCTTCGAAATGCAATAAAGTCCTGTTGACATCTCGAAGTTCAGTCTCCAATTCATTGTTGCGCAATAGTGTCTGTTCGAAAATATTGCTGCACTGGTTGAAGGTGTTGATGGTATTTAGTAAGTCATCACGGTGCTCGGTGACTTCTTGGAGTTGGGCATGCAATTCAACTAATTCTTTTTTGAGTTGGGAGTTTTTATTTATAGTAATTTTAATCTCTTCTTCACTCTCCTCTCTTTCCCTAACAAGTTGGTCACAGCTTTCCCTACTCTGTTTCAAATCCTCAAGTGCATTTTTGAGTTTGAGCTCAGTATTCAGCGAAGCCATTTTCCGGGTCATAGTTCCACTCTTGGTGGTCATTTTGCTGGATTTATATGGCCTCACCTGGAATTATTTAGAAAGAAGTGTATAGCCGATGTTTTGATTTGACTGACTGACAGTAATAGGTACTTATATGCTGAATTTATTTATTTTATGTGGTTGATTTTAGTTTAAAATATATAAAGAATAAGTCTTTAAATCAAAATGATCGATTTTTAAAGAAATACAGATTTACTGTACAATTTTCTTTTATTAACTTTTTCCTTGAGGGTATTTTTAACGAATATAAAAAGATAATTTATTAAGCTAATTTACACTAAATTACTTGAAATAACCATCAACATTTCCCACTGTTAGTTATTTGAATGTATTGTTAAGTGTTAGAAGTAGAATGTCTGCGGCAAAAGGTTGTTTTCATCAACTTTACTTCCACTATATGTCAAGTAAAGAGAGGCACAACTAGGCCGAATGCAATGAATTGTGACGAGTCTCACTTTCGTGAGGTTTGTACAGTGTTAAATGTTGTGATATCAGTAATGCTGTAGGTAAATAGTTGCTAATTATCATCAAGTAGGTACCAAAGCTACGCAAGTTACAACTATTGATATAACCTCAACTTAATTGTAATGGTAATTTTAAAGTCTAGATTGCAAACACACTTATTATAACACTTTCCTATTATGATTAAAATAATGTTGAAAACAGTACTCCCCTGGTTTTAGGTAATCCGTTGAATTGAACTCCTTTTGAATTTGGATGTCAAAACCGGTACGAAAATTTTGTCCGATTTTATGTCACTTTTTTGTAATTAGGTTTATTTACACTAGCACAAATTATGAGTTATGCTTTGTTTTTGCTATTTAGGCCTAATATAGGTTTATTTTACACAAATTATCAATAATTAAGAATTAAAATTACAACAGCTGTTTGAGCTGCGACTGACAGCTATTACATGATTATCAGAATCCATTTTTTTAGGTAAATATGATTATTTACCTAAAATAAAAATAGTACAATAGTATTATAGTAAGTTTATCCGTTATTCTAGTCGCCATAATACAAGCTTTGCTTAGTTTGGGGCTAGATAATTGGTGTGATTGTGGAAATTATTTATTTATTTATTTTAACGTTTATTTCGGTTACAGGTTTGAATCCCATGAGATATCATTTCTGTGTCATGATGTGATGACTACAAGCAATGGTACATGACCCTAAATCTGATATTTAATCGCCATTGTACAAGCATCGAGAAAATGTATACCACAATAAACAAGCTTTTCTTAGTTTTCAACAAGAAATTATTGTGATTGTTAGAAGAAATTATTAGTTACCTACACATTTTCTAACAGAAGTTCCTGGAGTTTTAACTGACATTGATAGGTAGTAAAAATAAATACAGCAAAGAACTTTCCGTTTCAATATAGGGTGAAACTCAATACGAGTATGAAGTGAAGTTCAAAGACGCAATAAGAAGTAATTGATTGCAAGCACAGACAGAAGCATAGATAGCTGTAAAACTGAGAGCAGTCAAACAAACCGAGGTAAAACCGGTGTTCATTCATATTATTTATGAGCATCCAGGCCTGCATCAGCAACGCACACTGCAATATGCAAGTAAAGGATATCACCGGGAAATAGTAAATGCCGATAGATTACAATCCAAGTCTCTTTCAGTCTGTAAACGCCCTTAGTTTCACCAGCTGCACGTGACCCAATAGGGCTCTTATTGAGGTAAATATGTTAAAGATAAATAATTATTGTAATGTCAAAGTGTCAAACTACACAACTTACACTCCGATAGCCTTATCCAGTACATGAAACTCTTCGCTCCTGTGTATGCAAGATATTGTAGAGATTCTGGGTCGACTAGAATTGAATAAATAGACCAAGCTGATAACTGATACAGACGTTGTAGTTTTATTAGTTCTTAGTTTCCCTGGCATATCCAGGATGGCATAAACTGTGGCCCTTACTAGGACTAGCTCTAAATGCCCTGACAAAACCACAAAACCGAAGGTGGCGAATCAGTTGTTTTAAAAGGTCAATGTTTAATGCTTATAATTTTCCTATTTACCTACCTTAAATTTTAAGCTAGGATATTTTTTGAAAAATAGTTTTGTTTTATGAGTACAATAATAATACCAAATAAATATTGTGATCATTTATATTACACGTTGCACACAAAAATAGAAATATAATTGGCACTTGCTATTTAAGGTACGGCGAATTTTGTATGTAAAGTGATATTAATGGGTTTTTTTAATTTTTTTGTAAAAGTATAAACTAATTGAGAAAAATAATTAGAATAAAAAAAAATGCACTTTGTTTTGACTTGATGACGTCGTAAGGCCTGTACAAAGTGATTAGATGTAGGTAAAGTGAACGTATTTTCACTCACACATTCACTTTTGACGTTTGCTGTCATTCAAATCTGTGCATGCATGAAAAATGTCATGCACAGACACGGGACACACACACACACACACGCGCGCTCAAACTCTGTGACGTAGATGTGAGCTTCTCCGTGATAAGTGGTCGTATGAATAGCAAATACTTACATTTTTGTATTTTTGTAAAAATAATCATCGTCTTGTAATTTTGAGTGATGTAAATACCAAAATACAGTTTATAAGTGTAATACCTCGAAATGGTTTTGGAATAAGCATAAGTTATATTTTTATATACCGAATATATATACCGAATTGGTGACCTTGAAGTAATCAAAGTCTTACTTCTCTACTAGAATAGCTGATCCTAGTAGTGAACCCTCAAATACCCAACTGACCAAGGCTTAAGTAATCGAGCCAGATTTACATGGATTTTAGCGCGTAACGTAACATGCTCGCAGCGAATGTTACATTACACCTCGTAACGCCGGTCAGTTCCTACCCTACGAGGCAGAGGACAGGGTAGGACCAAACGATCTTAAAATAACCACAGTGAAAACCACACAGCTAATTTAGTTTTATTTATTTGACTGATCAGATGCGAGCTCAACAATGTAACATAACATTTACCCACATAAAGTCGTATATGGGACAATTGATACGGTTAGTTATCAAATGATTCCGACATTATACCTCTCTCATAAATAATTAATTACATTTCTTGGTTTTGCAGGGACAAAATTTATTACGCTCATTATTTAAATATTTATTGTTTTGAGTACCTTCTGGCAACAACCTAATATTGTGTTGAAATTTGGTACGAAATGATAGTGAATGCTATTTCAGTTATTTATGTCATGCTTTGTAAAAGCATTTTTGTTTAGTAACGATACGAGTAACTATAAATCAGAATCTTGTCTTCAATATTTGACCAATAAAACAGTATAGGTATTATTAAGAATAACAATGAATTTATTTTTAACGAACAAAAAGTTTGGACGTTTTTCCGTAGGATGATTATTCAATCCTCTTTGACTTAAATTTGAACCGGCAAACAGGCAAACTTGGGGGCAGAAGATAGTTTGTAATATTTCTTGATGTTTAGCTATACTCATGGTTTACCCATGCGTTCGACTTTTTTAAACGTAATCTGTGTACATAAAATAAAAGTATAATTAAACAGAAAATAGAACTTTTGATACAAAGAAACAATTAAAGTAGCAAAGCAAGAAGAATATCTACCAGTCTACAAAAATTTACTAATATTTAAGGAGAGAAGCTGCTTAGACACATAATTATTTATCTGCCACTCGGTTAAACATAGGTACTATGTATTGGCTTTCATAATTTCCAGGGTTGCAATGCAACTATTTTATTTAAAACAGCATAAACATACTAATGTGATCGGAGATGACGTAACACGGTGACAAACTTAAGGCCCTTGTGATACTCGACCGGCCGCTACGAATGTGAAACGTGCAAATAAAGACATGTGATATCACACACAAGCAGCTAGTGTTTTATTAGTTTTTAGATCCACGCCTTCACACGACTCGAATTTATGTAAAAAAATTGTCTAAAGTGCGTGTAGACTTATGAAATTGCAGCCAAAGCCAGTGTGCAGTGGCCCATCCTCTGCGGGATCCCGTATTAGTTTGAGGATCAGAGTTGGTCGCACAGTACGCGGCTTGCCGCCAATTGTACATTAACGCAACATTTATACAATAACGTCTAGCGTGCGGACGGCCTACAGTTGTGCCGCAGCCTTCGACAGGTCGACGTCAAATAATTTAGTTATGCGATACTCATTCCCTCCTACGATTATTTCAATCGGTTTATTTTGCGAACCAGGCTTTGTGTATGTTGTGATGTCGTATTTAAAATTAGTCTGAAATTTTGATATTTGTGTAAAAAATTTCATGATTGAAATATAGTTGAAAACCGTTTAATTATTTATATCCGTTACTTAGTCAGTTAGTTACCATATTAATATCTCTGTTTAGTTTGGGACTACATAATTGGTGTGATTGTATTGACTAACAATATTTTTTAAATAATTATCAGCCACAGCTCTACCGACTTATGCTACATAGTTAAAGAGACCTGTCTTAGCTCCCTCGGTATAAACTTTGTTCGCGCATTGGAGCGGCAGCAAGTTCTCTGTATGACTTCACTCGATTGCTCGTAAAAATACCTACTTATTAATGTAAAGTGTCACCTCAAGTGAATGGTCTTAGGAATTGGATGGTTTTAGTGACCGAATAGCGCAGTGGTTTAGCTAGAGTTTAAATCGTGGCTAGGTTTAATTACATATATGCATATAAGTCTTATATTTGCGTAGAATCATTTTTCGGAAATCCACAACAACTTTTTGTGCTAAAATGTTTGAAAGCCATAACGGGTTTTAGTTGTATACCTAAAAATAATATTGTTGGATTTCTAAGGACTGTGTACCTAATATAAATTTAATAATTAGGTGCATTATTAAATAACGAGACCTAACCGTAAACGCCAAACAGTAGGTACTACATGTAAGTAAGCAGTGTTGTTTAATACATCAAGTTTTACTCTATTCCCACCCAAGAACAAACCGTTTCAAGCGAATGTTAGGTACTTATTCCCAAATCGAGTAGGTACTCTGCTAACATGACACAAATTATTAAGTAAGTGTCAATTGATGAAATGGCGTAACCCATTGAGGCAATAATGGTACAAGACTCCCAAACTTCGTTGAGACACGTCATCGCAGTTAAATTCAATCATAAAAATTTAAATACAATGAGTCTCTATGACATACTGTAAACAGGACTGAGAAATCTAGCATGCATAAAACGGATGATTTATTAGCCTCCCAATTAGTCTCCAATCCACACTGGAGCCTTCCGGATGGCGACATAAGGAGAGATGTAGGTACATAGCATTTTTATAGACGTGTAATATGAATGACTGAATTTTAATGACAACATTGTGATGAATACACATTACCTCGATATTGATGGCATCAATATCGAAACTTTGTTAAGTTGTTATGTAGTGTGTATAAGTACATGACTTAAGTTTTCTGTATTGTATTGAAGACCACCCGTAAGCAAGCAAATACAAATATAGATTATACATTTTAAAATATGATAATTCTAAGCGTATTTCAGTTTCATCATTCGATCTTACATGTTATTTATGTTCTCACTTTCAGAATGGTCTTGGATTCTAGAATAAATAATATAAACTGAACTTTTAATTTAAATCATCATTATCCTAGCAACTACCTTCCTGATATAACGCGTTCTTTGAATTAGTCTAGCGCTAGCTTAAGTGTCGTCATATCCTTCAAACCACAAACTTAGAAATTAAAGATTTAGGAAAATAATAAACAATTTCAAGTTTTGGTACATATTGTTAAAACATTAAAATAGCTCTATATTTACCCATTAGAACTTGTATCTGTGTAGGAAAAAATAATCCTATAGTTGGTGTGGTCCTTTCTACAAGTTTTTCTTGTTTCTTTAATTAAAAAAAACGCGCGGTTTGACTTCTGTTCGATTATCAGCTCCTAGAACTGTTTGTTAACACTTCGGATTTGTTAATAGGTCCAGATGTTGCTTTATAACATTTATTATAAATCGGTATTATTGGACAGAAAATGCCCTTTTAAGCTTCCATAAAATGGCCACACAAAAGGATTAAACCAAATCGTGGGGCTGCCCCAACAAACTTGTTTGTTACCCACCTGTTGAAAACATCGTCTGGCACGAATGGGTTGCCATTGACTTAAAAAATACGAATACGAACTGAATGTGTTCTGTAGACAACTATATATTTATATTCACATCCAAGCCTCAGTCTGTTTCACTTTTAGATTTTGCACCGAGTAACTAATTACCTATGTATTATAGTAAGAACGAGGAGCTGACAATAACAATCTTGAATTGCTAATACACAGATATTAAACCCAGCACTTAAGTCAGCTGTTTTTGTTAATTACAATCCCGAGACGAACCATAGATCGTTTATAAAGTATTAAAATACAAAGGGACTATATAATACTTGCATCATAAATTGTTATACCTAAATGCTCAATGCATCGTGATCCCGTAAAGAATGTTTACATTATAACAATAATTAACGGATTCAGCATTGAACTGCATAGCAATTTGAAGGCACATAAAGTATACTCTTCAAAATACCAAGATGAAACTACCAATTTCAAGATACAAAGTAAGTAGTTTAACAAAATATCTTCTATATTATACACGAGCACTTTAATTAGACAAGACATAAAACTAAAGAAATAACTTACAAAATTATTCTTACCTAGCAAAGTAGCGACCAGCCTGACTTTTCTAGTTATTTTTTATTTGCAAAAATCTCCTTAATATTATTAAAATTATAGATATATCTATTCAGCCTATTGCAGTTTACTGCTGGACGTAAGCCTCCCCCAAAGAGCGCCAAGGAGCGAGATCGATCTCGCTTTTTTCATCCAACCACTGCCAGCCCTCTTCCTAAGGTTGTTGATCCACGGGCTGGGGGAAGTCCTACACTACGTTTGCCAAAGCGTGGTTTCCACTCGAGAACCCGTTTAGTCCACCTTTCATCGGTTCCAGAAGAAATCATAGATAGGTATAAAGATGTTGCACTTGATGTTGAAATAAATATATTATAATTTAGTTGGTATTATGTATTATCGCTAAAAAGTTCTAGACTAGATAGTCTAGAACTTTTTACGAAAATACATAATATTTTCCTCCAACCGGAGATCCGGTTGGAGGAAAATATAGATAATGAAAAGGAAATTATGATTCTGATACCTATCAAAGTAACACTTGCAGGGCTCTTGATTTTTTTTAACTCAATCTGTGTAGCCAGAATCATCATGTTTTGGCTGCTGTCCGACAATTGAGTACGTTTATTGGCGGTAAATAAAACTAAAAAAAACCGACCTAGTCCTAGTCAGACTCGCGCACGAAGGGTTCCGTACCATTTTTTATTAAAACGGCAAAAAAATCATGTTTGTTGTATGGGAGCCCCCTTAAATATTTATCGTATTTTATTTTTCAGTATTTATTGTTTTGTCGAAAGCGATTATGGCAAAATTCTCCTTTTGGAGAACCTGTGTCCAGCAGTGGACTGATATAGGCTGGTGATGATTGTTATAGCGGCAACAGATATACATCATCTGTGAAAATTTCAACTCTCTAACTTTCACGATTCATGAGATACAGCCTGGTGACAGACGGACAGACAGACGGACGGACAGACGGACGCACAGACAGACAGAGAAGACAGACAGACAGACTGACAGTGGAGCCTTAGTAACAGGGTCCCGTCTTACCATTTGGGTACGGAACCCTAAAAAGCGGCAAAAAAATGACGTTCGTTATATGGGAGCCCCCTTAAATATTTATTTTATTCTGCCTTTTAGTATTTGTTGATATAGCGGCAACAGTAATACATCAACTGTGAAAATTTTAAATGTCTAACTATCACGGTTCATGAGATACAGCCTGGTGACAGACGGACAGACGGACAGACGGACAGACGGACAGACGGACAGACGGACAGACGGACAGACGGACAGACGGACAGACGGACAGACGGACAGACGGACAGACGGACAGACGGACAGACGGACAGACGGACAGACGGACAGACGGACAGACGGACAGACGGACAGACGGACAGACGGACAGACGGACAGACGGACAGACGGACAGACGGACAGACGGACAGACGGACAGACGGACAGACGGACAGACGGACAGACGGACAGACGGACAGACGGACAGACGGACAGACGGACAGACGGACAGACGGACAGACGGACAGACGGACAGACGGACAGACGGACAGACGGACAGACGGACAGACGGACAGACTGACAGACGGACAGACGGACAGACGGACAGACGGACAGACGGACAGACGGACAGACGGACAGACGGACAGACGGACAGACGGACAGACGGACAGACGGACAGACGGACAGACGGACAGACGGACAGACGGACAGACGGACAGACGGACAGACGGACAGACGGACAGACGGACAGACGGACAGACGGACAGACGGACAGACGGACAGACGGACAGACGGACAGACGGACAGACGGACAGACGGACAGACGGACAGACGGACAGACGGACAGACGGACTGACGGACAGACGGACAGACAGACAGACGGACAGCGGAGCCTTAGTAATTGGGTCCTGTTTTACCCTTTGGGTAAGGCACCCTAAAAACCAACAAACTGTGTTATTACCGAGTTATTTTAAAAGAGAACCTACAAATATGTTTATCTTTATTATTCTGAGTTACTTTGACTCACACATTGAAAGACATGAACTCGTAATAATACGAGCATGACACTGGTTTGCATTACCACAGTGCATCTACTGCATTCAGATGAGGCAACATTGAAAACAAAATGTGGGTCGCACGTTATCACCGTGTTATCACAGTTCCCACAAAGCTGTTGGATGCTTTCTTTAGAGATAGCACTCTTATTATGCACCGTGATAAGCTCGGAATATGCCAGGTTTTAACTTATGTGCAGTTATGAAACATTTTATTCCGCGGTAATAATATTGACAGTTTCTGTTAGTGATACGGGATGCAATGGATGCTTAGATGAGCGGCGGTAAGGATGCGGATAAATCGTAAGCGCCAAGCTTGGTGTCTAGTGTCACCGCCGCCACCTAGCTAAATACACTACAGTACACGTTGAGAGATTCTAGAGATATGCTTGAATTGGCGAGTGACCATGTAAACTCTACTGTTTAAATTATTTTATTCTTTTTTTAACTCCTTAGTTTAACCCAGAAAAATGAGACACAAAATAAATTTTATTGTTGCGCGGTCTCATGCGATTGATGCGATAAATCCAATACCTTAAAATTGCACTCAAAACATGTTAAAAAGAATATTTTTATGCAAATTAAGATTAGCATCCCAAAGACAATTCTATTTTAAAATCTGCTATCAAAGTATCTACCCAATACATGCTTGCTGTGTATTCTATTAGGAGTAAATAATAAACGGAAAAGATGTGCGCTCACTTTGCTACACGCGAGGCGGCAAGCGAAGCTAAGCGCGGAATTCCCGAACGTTCTTAGGTGATTTTTCTTGGCGCCAGGTGGTAAGAGCGATGCATTCATCGGTGCGGCTTCGACCAAACAATATAATTAAATGTCAGAACATTATCCGCCGGGGTCACAGTGACATACGTCAGTTGCTAAAGTAAACACTATGTTATCATGTTTAATTTGTATGAACAAAGCCATAATAAAAACAAATCAATACTTTTGACACCCTGTAGATAAAAAGGATAACGAAATGCTGGCATACATTATTATTTATTTATTATTTAATTGAAAAGCGAAAAGAGAAGCGTTAGATCTTTGTGCAATGCGGCCGGCTCTGATGTACATCGTTTAAAGTTATGTTTACCGAGGTTTGGGTAATCTAAACGACATTCAAGTTCAGGTGGTGCGGTGCATATAAACAACTAGGCAGTAAATGAAAAAGGGAGGTATGAGTAGGTACCTGCAAATATGTGTAATTGATGAAAAACGCTAATTTTCATCAATAAAACACCTAAGTAAGTAACTGCTGCCTACCTCAAAATAATACTTTTCAAGTTGTCAATTATCTTGGAACTAATAATGAAGGAAAAACTGTTGGTGGAAAAATGTTGGCAGAAATAAATTTGGTGTTGTCATACCTTTTCCATTTTGTATATCTCTGACATTGCTTGAACATGAACAATTGTATAGCGTGTGCGGTTGTACTTAAATTTCATACAGACCTAACAATGAACTCTCAAGTCGCTATGCACAGCAACTTCAGCAACTTCAACAGCTCATACCACCGTCACCTTTCTTCCATCGGACATCCAGACGCACGGCCGGCTACCATCCGTTCTTGGTTGATATACCCATAATCCGCACTAAGCGCTTCTCGTCATCTTTTATAATGCGCACAGCTAAAGATTGTAATTCCCTGTCTGTATTTCCGAGTGCATATAACCTGACTCTCTTTAAGTCCAGAGTGAATAGGCATCTTCTGGGCAAGCTCGCTCCATCGTAGATCCCATCTATGCTCTAGAGCAAAATTGGGGTCAAGAGTAAGCCCATTTCAAAAAAAAAAACTTCATTTGTCGTAACTAGTTGTTTACGATTGCGATGCCATTTTAAATCAACTTACAAAATCTGTGATCAGTCTGACTATGACTCTCGGCGAAGCAACACTTGTTGGGCTTACTTTTTCCTTGCCGGTTGCTAAAACCAGCTACTCATCAGAACTGGTACATTTTTTTCTTGTTTGTTTGGGCAATTTAAGTCACCAATTACAGCAAACGGAAACAGTTGTGATTGCCGAAACTCGCACTATGAACTAGGGTTTCTACGCCTGCGCAGTTGCTCAAATTCAAATCTCTTCACAATATTACTTTTACCTTGTTTTGTTTTTTCTTGAGACTTTCTCGTTAAAACAACACTGCTATGTTTTATTCAGAGCTGTAGTGTAGTTTGGTTAAAATACTATTAGCAGAGAGACAGCAACAGCCTTGCACTTTTATATCATCAAATAACAACAAATAGTACCTACCTACGTTTTTAAAAATGTTTAAAGCTATTTAAATTAACCTTAGTTACATCAAGTTTAATGCAAGATAGTGATAGTTTACTTAGTGTTGACCCCAGTGTCATCCAACTTTAGGTCTAATTTTAGATCCCATTTTTTAGTTTATTCATACTTACATACAAGCAAATTGGCTTCGTTATCTACTGTAAGTGTTGTGCAAGGCGTCCCGGGTTGGGTCACACGATAAACCGTGTTGATAACAAAAATCACAAAATGTTAGTATTTTTCGGTCAATTATCTAGGCCGGACAACTTAAATGAGGAGAACTGACTGAATGTGTCCCGGTGATAACTTCAGGATAACCCCTTTCATGGCAATCTTGCGAACAGTTTTGATACCTACTTAATAAGTCACATGGCTCATCCGTGAAGATTGCGAGACAAACGCAGCGTATCCAAGCTTCAAATGATTCAAATCTTACTTGTAATTACAACTACCTTAAGCTGGATGGGTTAATGCACTATAGAAACTTCGCCCTAGTAAGTATTAATATGAGCAAATTTTAATATTTTATAAATAATGTGTTTTTCAATAACTCACAGCAAATAAGCGCGATAACGTCAATGAACCACGTAAACACCTTTTGAAAAATGCATAAATGACCTTTGGCCGAAGATTTCTTGGAAGGAGGAAGTAACCCAATTGTTATAAATAGATATCAGAGTGTCTATGCCTTATATATATACATTTATGGTCTATTGATAATCATAGCTGATAGTAGCAAGTAGTACCTGATGTTAATCGATGTTTAAACGGCATTATAAATTATGTAATGTAGACGCAAAGTTAAACTCCGATCACATTCAAATATTATTAAGAATGAATATATGTATGAATTTGTTATTAAATTATAGTTTAAAATTAACTAACAAGATAACATATCTGCTGGACGTACTAATTGCGAATTGTTTTATTAAACAAGTCGAGAGCGTTTTGTACCTATGTGCATTTTTCAATAAAATAGTTTTTGCGCAATTGAAAACCCATTAATCCAGATTAGTCTACCAAAAAAGTGTGGTGGGATAAAGGAAAATAATTATTTAAATCTTGGGCCTCACTAACAGATGGGAGCTGGAGGGTAATGAAGAAAAGAGAGATTATAGCTGTGTTCGATGTCGGAGGCCAGGGGGTCTACCACGAAAGTGTATCTTTCTTTCGGTCGTATAAACCTAACAAATTAAAAAAAAACAACATTAAGTCGAATTGAGAACCACCTCCTTTTTTTTAAAGTCGGTTAAAATGGTCAGTCTCATGTGTCACTCCTTTGATAAAATATGACCAACTCAATCTAGCCGTGTAAAAAACCCGACCGTTTTCAATTGTTCATAAATTAACAAACCTTTGATACGGGGAATAGATGTTTGAATTTGATCGGATAATACGACGACCGAACGATGCGCTTTCGTATTAGGCCTCCTGATTCACTTTGGGTCGCTGAACCAACGAACATTTAATTCAGTCTGCAAGAAGTCACAACTAAGCACTGTTACATACACTCAGATGCTTTCGGCCTTTCAGCAGACAAGTTAATAAGTCTTGGATCAGCATGGAACAGTGCTCTATTATTATAGTGACAGAAAACTCGTACTCAAGGCACGCAGTAACTATGTCTGTTAATTCGGGGCTTTTATGATACTGCAGCTTATTGTTTTTTATTGTCTTCTTTCAATTCCAAAATTGTAAAATAATATAATGATCTTGCTTATTCATATTAAAATATAATATAATAAGCAAAATAATTATGTGTAGAGGTTGTAACACATAATTATTATTTATTATAAACAGTCAACATTACGCAAAAGAAATCTGCAAACTTTTTAAATGTATCCTGTGCGTGCTTAGTTAGTTTCTTAATAATTGTTTTATTCATGAAGCTAACATCAAATCTATATAGTATAATATATTGTTTTAAACTTTCATGGTCACTAACATTAGAATAGTTTGTGACGAGATTGCTACCATGTACCTCATTTTTGAGTTCCCGATATTTCGGCACTGTTGCAAGCGCCATGATCACGGAGTAACTAAGTTGGCGCTTGCAACAGTGCCGAAATATCGGGAACTCAAAAATAAGGTACATGGTAACAATCTCGTAACAAACTATTCTATATAGTATAATCTATACTTATAAAACTATTTTAAGTTTTCATTAGAAAATTTATTAATTTAAACATAACTAACAATTTAAAACAAAACAAAAATAGACACATATTATACTTTGTTTGAATTAATTTGCAACTGGAAAGTGATTGTTAAAATAACTTAAAATAAGTCCTTTAAAAAATCCTTTACTGGCTATATGTTTAGTTTTACTTGTATTTTTAATATTATTATTATTTAAGACCTGTGAATTTTGTAAAGGAATAAAACTAATATTACCGGTGGTGTTATCACTCGAAACGTTAATATTAGCAATAGTACAAGTATCAAGTCGGCAGGAAGCGTAAGATAACTCCGCGATAAAGGTGGGACGGGATTTGCGGACCCACGCTGAAGCGTGTTGCTAGTTGCTAGCGTCTTCGCCAATAATAATGGTGAAAGGTAATACTCAAATTGATTTTTTAAAATGGTAATTTGTGTTACTATAGATTTAAATAATAATAAATAAATATTGGACAACATCACATATATTGCTCTACAATACTCGCCTCATAGAGGAGGCGATGGAGCAGAATCGGGGGTCGAAGGTCTTCACTAACAGACTGGGAAAAAGTTACCTGACAAAGCTGAAAAACTCGGATGGCAGAATCGTCTCATCGTTTCCGGAGATTCTAGCCGAAATCGCAGGCTTTTACGGCCGATTGTACGCATTGCATTCCCTACAGCCGCAGCCCGACGCGAATGATCCAAGAGCCAAGCTTACCCGCCACTTCACTGAAGATCTCCCAGACGTGGAGGAGGATGAGATTGAGGCGGCCCTCGGACAGCTTATTATTGGGAAGGCTCCCAGCGAAGACGGAACATCTGAGCTTTTAAAAGCTGCAGGCCAACCTGTGCTTGGCGAACTTAAGAGGCTATTCAACTCCGTCATAGCCAATGGGACAACTCCGGAAGCGTGGTGGCATTGTATTTCAAGAAAGGACACAAAAGTCTCCTGAAAAACTATATACCAATCACGCTCCTGAGTCACGTTTACAAGCTGTTCTCGAGGGTCATCACAAACCGTCTTTCCGCAAGATTTGACGCTTTGCAGCCGCCGGAACAGGCTGGGTTTCGCATAAGTTACAGTCCCATAGACCACATTCAACGGCAGGTTATACAGAAATCCGAAGAGTATAACCAGCCCCTGTGCCTGGCCTTTGTGGACTATGAGAAAGCCTTCGACTCGGTCGAAACCTGGGCTGTTCTGGACTCCTTGCAGCAATGCCAAGTCGATTGGCGGTACGTAAAGGTGTTAAGAAGCCTGTACAGTATGGCATCAATGTCCGTCCAAGTACAAAACCACCGAACAAAATCCATTCAGCTGCTCTGAGGTGTTAGACAGGGAGATGTTATATCTCCGAAACTGTTCACCAGCGCACTGGAGGATGTGTTCAAGACGCTGGATTGGAACGGACTGGGCATCAATGTAAATGGCGAATATCTTACGCATCTTCGCTTTGCCTATGACATAGTTATTATGGTAGAATGGCTGCAGGTTTTGCAAAAAATGCTGCACAGTCTTAACGCTGCCTCGAGACGTGTGGGGCTTGCGATGAATTTGGACAAGACAAAGGTAATGTTCAACGAACATGTCATCCCGGAACCAATTTCCGTCAAGGGCACTACGCTCGAGGTTGTCCAAGAGTACGTCTACCTTGGACAAGTACTACAGCTCGGTAGAGACAACTTCGAGCGGGAAATCGCCAGAAGAGTGCAGTTTACCTAGGCAGCATTTGGGAAATTGCGTCATATTTTCACGTCGACACTGCCGCAGTGCCTGAAAAGCCGGGTGTTTAACCAATGCGTCCCACTAGTTTTAACCTACGGAGCTGAAACGTGGAACATGACAGTCAAGTTGACCCACCGACTACACGTCACTCATCGTGCTATGGAAAGGTCTACGTTGGGCATCTCATTAAGAGATAAGATCCGAAACGAGGTCATAAGGCCTAAAACTAAGGTGACTGATATTGTCCAAAAATGTAGCAAGCTGAAGTGGCAGTGGGCTGGCCATGTCTGTCGCAGAACCGACGAGAGGTGGAGCAGGAAGGTCCTCGAATGGAGACCACGCTTAGTCAAACAAAGTGTAGGAGGCCCCCGCAGCGACTGGATGCAAAGGGCCGGGGAGATCGTGCGCTGTGGCGCTCCTTGGGGGAGGCCTATGTCCAGCAGTGGATTGCAACAGGCTGATATGATGATGATGATGATGACATATATTGCTCTGATCCTAAGGTAAGTAGCTAAAGCACTTGTGTTATAGAAACCAGAAACAACAATTTTTTGCATAAATCCTAATAATGATGATATCTTCAATATAATTTTTCAAAAGTAAGGTTAGACAAAACTTCAATCTTATTGCTTTAGGAAAAGTATTGAGGCTGTGAATCTGTAAAATTTCCTACTGGACTATGTTGTATAATCTTTGCTGGAGATTTCACAGATCTGATATTTAATAATTGTTTCATATACCTAATATTGTTTAAACTATAAGTTTTGTTCTATTGCAATACCTCCTATAGTTAAATAAGTTTTCCGTCAATGTTACACCAATTAAAAAACAGTCATATAAATCAATTTAATTTTAATTAATATTCCGCACCATTTGACGTATTCACGTCATAATTATGAAGTTATTTTATGTGAGATTTCAATTAGACCCTGTAATTATTTTAACCGTTAATATGTTTTTCGAATCTATCAATCTATATTTTGTGTAACGTCATTAATATTTTGTGGATACCCAATTAGCTATAAGTATTTAAATTAAACTAACAGTAATTGTTATTTCGTTTTAATTCTATTTCGTTGTAATTAATAGAGTGAAATAGTCGCTACAGGTGTAAATTGAATAAAAATAAGTTTGAATCTCCATTAAGTTTGAAGAAAAGTGGAATAAATTTCATCTATCATCAAATTTATTAGGGCATTAGACTTAACTCTAACAAGGAAGTTAATTTACTACCAAAAATCAAACCTTTTTTAATAAATACCTACAAGCATACGCAAAAAATGCCTAGCGCCAACGCCTATCGAATAGATTGTATAAATTAGGTCATTGACACTTAAGATTTGTTATGAAACAGATAAAGCTACTAAACTGTAATAAAATAACCTTACCTAACCTAAGCATCGCATACCTACATCATGAATACCTTGTACATAAATATAAATAAATAAATAAACCTTTTCTATGTAATGAAACGATTTCTATGAAACCAACGTAGTATTTATTGTGTCGCCATGTCTATTCTTCTGTCTGTCTATCTGCAGTTCATGGAATAATATTAATAATTAATATTAGATACGTCGACAAAGGGGTAAAATAAAATCTTAAAAGTACCTATACGACACGTTAAGTGGTAACGTTTTTTTTCTGCCATCTTATGGTTTGGGGTATTTTTAGCTATGTCAATTACAAATATTGAGGGTGGTGTGAAAACCATATTATTACGACTTAAAATGCGCATTTTTGTTAGAGTCCTTTTTCAGCACCTTCTAAGTACTTAAATGGTTATTTTTTTTAATGCATAAAAATTCACGTCTGTTTATACAAAATTAAAATAACAAATTTTAAGTAAGCAATTGTTAATTTATATTTTAAACTTTCTTCTTGCATTAATTATCACCACTATAGACATGGGTATGCAACGCCATAGACCATGGCCACGATATTGTCAGTTACATGGACTGCTTTGACCATTTACCTTGGTTTGGTATGAATTGCATTAATCTATTTATGCAAAAATTAAATCTAATATACAGACAAAAAATGCTTCTTTACACTTTATGTATTTAATATAAACTATAAGTTTCAAGCAATGAGTTGTATTTTAAGTTCTGTGTTATATTGAATATTGTCATTTTAAATGTATAAAGTGTATAAATCGCCATAATTAAATTTTAAAGATACTTAATTGACATACATTATTGTATTTTACTGGCATTAACTTATATTTAACTTATATTTAACTATATTGACGATAACTGAATGGATTTGTATTATTAATGACTGTAAATTAGAATTTATATGTTTATTTGACTAAATTGATATTGTAGCACTTTAATTTTGTACGCCGAAAGGCAAGACATATTGAAGCACAAATATTCATGTCTTACAAATAAAAAATCTTTATCTAATATAAGTACTTGTTGAGTATAGTAAAATAATATTCCAGGAAAAAAATGTAAGTACCAACGCGTTGAGTGGCAAGTAGCAATTGTGACGAACCTTCTCCTTCTAGTTAAAATAAGCGAAAAGGGAGTTCTAAAAATTTTAAAGGTATTTAACAGATCATACAAACCCTGTCTAGTCAACTACAAACACAACGAAAATGAAACCAGCCAAATCGGTGAAGCCAGTCTCGAGTAATTTTAGCGAGACTAACACACGGCAATTGATTTTCAAAATGTTTATTCTCTTTTCTCAAGTTGCACTACTCAAAAAAAGGTATTAAAAGACTTATCATTATTATACGAGTAGTCTATAATTTTCTTCGAATATCAGCTCACTCGATACAATTAACAAGCCGGGGGCAACAGTAACATGATCGCCATGACCAATAAAATAACAGATATATTTTATTAGTTAACTTACGTTTTAAGGATGATTCTTTTGCTCCTGAACTGCAAATATTTTAATAAATAGAAATATTTGCCTCACAACAAACATTTTCGATAACTCGTAGTAAGGGATTAACATCTTTCAACAACAAGACAATGTATTTTTGCCAAGGGAGTTTCCCAACACACCTATACTCGAGTCAATTTAAAGATAGTTTGATGAATTGACCCCAACTAGAAATCGAAACAGCGACCCTTGGATTTCAAGGCGAAATTACCGCCTCTACACCAATTAGATGGCAAAATAGAAATATTTAAAGTTTAAATGAAACCAAAAATAGCTGATCGTCTTTTTTTATATGGGTAGGTAAGTGATTTTACCTACCACCTACCAATTTACCTACCCTGAAAAAAAGTTTTCTAATACAATAGCACCTCAAATAAACCTTTATCCCTTCTGTGTACTTTTAAAGCTAGAGCTATGCTCTTCGTTTTACCAACTAAGCGAAACATAAAATAACGATGTAACCGAACTAAATTTGGCATAAAAGTATCGTGTGCCAGTCAACAATATCGAACCCACTCTATCAAAGCCTGTGTTTGTTATACATTGGTAAAAATCTGCAGGACTATCTAATTGGACAACGGGGTTGATATACATGCCCTAGAAAATACACAATTGTTAAGTTCTCGTTCTCGAATGAGGACTTAACATCCTATTGAGTTTCCCATGGAAGAGGTGGCTATGGATTTTGCTTGAGGCATCTCCGAGCACACATAGACCCAATTTACAGTCCCCGATGTTGAGCGTTGGGGCAAAGAGATGGGATCGCTTTGCGCATCTTACGAGACGATAAACGTATCAGAGATGCGTGTGCGCGAAGCTAACAAACAATCGCGGGCGCGTCGCACTACTAGCCAATCTCGTAATCGCAATGGTCTTCTGCGCATCTTTCACCCAACGCTCAACATTGGTGCCGCTAGTTGCACAAATGTCACTTTACTAATTATCTAAATCGGGAGTCGAACTTGGGTGCCCTTATGGCGGACCAATGGGGTTAATTAAGAATGTTTTTTTCTCTTAAATGTCTATGTAATAGTTTATTAGGACGATTTCACTGCTTTGCGGTACGCACTGCCGCGCAATACAACAACACAATCAAGGGATTGCCATCAAAATTTTTGAAAAATTATAAATAATACATATATTATATTATTATAATATTATATTTGGTTAGTTTTGCTAAGGATTGGGAGTCGTTGGCCATGGATAGAGATAGGTGGAGGAGTTTGGGGGAGACCTTTGCCCAGCAGTGGGATGATATAGGTTAAAAAAAATATTACATTATTTTGAGGTAAACGGTGGCCGAGTATCTAGCTGTTACTTATTAGGTGACTAATCAGTTTTTTTACTGTTTGTTTACTTAGGCAAGACAACAGAAATAGACAACAGTATTTTTTTTCTTGCAAATAATAATAACTGATAAGCTATTTATTAATTATCGTTATTTCTATTGACTGAAACTTTTATTTGGGTTAGTTATTATCTATATTATAGTCTTTTCGTTTTAGAAAACTTTAAGTTTTTTCATGATGGCATGGGTCTTCGAAAGGTTTTTTAAGGGTAATTGAGCTTAAGGGTGTGATGAAACGTATTGTAGTATAAGAAATAAATCAGATCATCCAACATACATTCTAGGAATACTTACATCATTACAAATACAAAATACAAAAAGTTTATTGGTTTAAAAATGAATTACAATTTGTATACTTACATGAATGAATTACAACTTAAAATGAATTACAATAATATTATGCATGCTGGGTATTTTAAATTTTAATGCGGTCCTGTAAGGTGCGATAATTTTGTACTTACACAAAAACGAACGAAGAAAGCCAGAGGCTGAAGCATATAGAGCATTGGGGTGAGAGTAGACTGCGACCGGCAGCTATTCGGTGTAATCGATAATTACCTACTACCTGACTACGATCTTGAAATAAAATTAAGCCAATGAACCTTTAGGAAATGCATACAGAAAGAACGTTCTTGTTTTTATAGGTATTTTATAGGTGTATCTGACGCACAGCATTTGATTTACTTTGAGGATTCCTTTCATTTCATCTCACGTGAATCTTTTATAAGCTTATGGTTTATACTCACTATTAGTTTAATTTCATATAGTATGCATGGATGTTAATTATCTTTTCATCATATTATAATAAGTGCACTGTACTAGCTGTGACCACAACTTCGTCTGCGTGGACTACAGGATTTTTGGTACAATATGTAACAAAAAACGTTTAAATAAAGAACAATTTGAAAAGTATCCTATATAGGACCATTTAACCGAGATAAAAAGTATCATAAATGTAATTACCTACACTGCACGTCATTATTCTATATTTGTGCAAAATTTCACCCAAATCCGTTCAGTAATTTTTGCGTGACAGAGTAACATACATACATACATCCGTATAAACAAACTTTCGCGTTTATAATTCCAAAGGATCTACTTCAACTTTCTTTTGTATAAAGTTTTACATAAAAAGCACTGCATACTGATAAGTCTTACCGGAACCAAGGGGCTATTGGTTATTAAATTAATAAAAACACATATTCTAAAAATCCAGCATTCCCTACAAATCATAACAGCTGATCTATTGCTCGTAGATAAGTGGCAGTGATTTTTATATAACTTTTTATCACAATAAAGTGTCTAGGACAGTAATGTGTGGTTTGTCTGATTACAAAAACCGGCCAACTACGAGTCGGACTCACGCACGAAGGGTTCCGCACTATTATCTATAAAAACGAGCAAAAAAAATCGCGTTTGTTGTATAGGAGCCCCCTTATATAATTATTTTATTCTGGTTTTTAGTATTAGTTGTTATAGCAGCAACAGAAATACATCATCTGTGATCAACTGTATAACTATCACGGTTCATGAGATACATCCTGGTGTCAGACGGACTGACAGACAGACGGACAGCGGTTCCTTAGTAGTAGGGTTTTACCCTTTGGGTACGGAACCCTAAAAATGGGCCCGTATTTTATTTACACGCCATACACGATGAAAGCTTTTAAGAAGTTTGCTGTTGTCAAGATAGCAAATTGAGTTCCCGCTCATACAAGGTTATGTATAAGTGTGTAACGCTGATTGCGCTCACCTCAGAGAAGGAACACTCACCTTACACTTTGATGACTATTAGGAAGTTGTCTCACATGGCTGTACGTCAAATAAACAGCAGTGCAGATTCTAATTACATTTCACATTTAAATATATTTGATTTAATGTTTAAGTTTCCGCAAATTTACCCCATAAGGAAGAAGTGTTTTCAGATATGAATGAGATGGTAGCTTAATACCAGTGCAGCACCTTTAACACTAAAGCCTTGTTTAGACTCGACGAAAATTTGAGGCGAGTTGTAGTTAAGTATGGTCCTTAGTCGAGGTAGACATTTTATTGCACAAAATAGTATAATAAATAAATAAATAAATTGTTTCCATAATCACACCAATTATCTAGCCCCAAACTAAGCAAAGCTTGTGCTATGGCGACTAGATAACGGATAAACTTACTTAAATACATATATAAACATCCATGACTTAGGTACAAATGCTCATGCTCATCACACTAACATTTGCCCCTCGCGGGATTCGAACCCGCAACCGCCAGGCATCGTAGTCCGGAGCGGAAACCACTCCGGACACCAGACGGTCGTCATAAGGTTTTTACAAACAAGACTAAATTATGCACCTACTGTCAAGTAGACCTATTGCTAATAGCGATCTCTTCTAGACAACTTTTGGGCAGAGTAAATCAAATTGTCATAGATTGGGGTTACGCTGCGCTGTGCGAGAGCAGTTATGTAGAGCAGCAGTGCTTTGATTTGACTAATAACGAACCGTGTAATATAAAGTAGATCAGTATTTTCACCACTTTAAGCCGAGCTAATTTAATAACTAATTAGATCGTCTCTCGACGAAATATTAAACCAGTGCGAACTAAACTTAAGGATTGATATATTTTTTTTAAATAGAAATATTTTTGGACAACATCACAAAGGTACATTGTTCCTGATCCTAGAGTAAGTAGCTAAAGCACTTGTGCTATAGAAATCAAAAACAAAAACGGTACCACAATACCCAGACCCAAGATAATATAGAAAACTTAGTTTTCCACATTGACCCGACCGGAAATCGAACCAGGAACCTCGAGAGATGGCGACGCCAAGTCCTGCATGCTCGCCTCTTGGCTACAAAGGTAGTCATATCATATTATTTTGCCAATACCTATTGGCTACGTGACTCGCAAAATTCATTGAAGATTCCAGATGGAAAATGATTTTAATCAGATAATAATTACGATATTTTAAGCCCAGCATTAAAAGTCTATAATATAATATACAAGTTTGGGACCAGTTATAGAATATGTTTTGTTTAGAGAGGGCTAATATTGACCATAATATATACTTATATTACTTATACCTACCCTATTAATAACATAAATCGTTAAAATTAAATTTTTAAAAATTAATATCTGTAACTATTTGTTTGGATGGACATAAATATAACCTTTTCCCCAAAAAAATACATTTCCATAAGGAGAATTGTTTCACTTTAAATTATAATGTTAAACTACATTTAAAGATCTTAATTTTTATAACTTTTTTCTATAATAGGTAGTTAGTTGAGTAGTAGTAGTTAAGTTAGTTAGTATAATAGGTAGTACTGCTCTTAGATAAGAAATAATTACTGTATTGGGAATTTGAGATGATTAAAATTTCAAAAAAAGTTCAAAGTTCTTTGCGAATTTGATATTGGTGTTATAGAAAAATTATGAGACTATTAGAATAAAATGCCCTAGGAGTAAGTTGACCGATTAATGAAAACCTAATGCTGGTGTAAATAGTAGGTAGCTGAATCAATTAAAAAATAGTTTTAATACTAGTAATAACAATATACTTAAGTAATTATATTTTACTCTACATCTTACTTACTTTTAAACAACTTTATTTTCGCAATTGTTTTACCATTAATGTGAAATTTAGAATCCATCTCAATTCATTTTGTTTCACACCACCGTTTCTTTTTGTTAAGCAACGTTTCCAAGTCTTAGGTATTCAAAATAAAGATAGCAAAAGAATGTTGCTCAACTGTTACTAAGGAAAAGTTGCTTAGTGTTGCTCCACGAAAAGTAACTTGTGGATGTACCCTAATATGTATGTACCCTTCCCGATGTACCCTTCTCGCTTCCTGTTTATGCGATGTCCTCGGTTTATTGTCTGGTGCATAGGTAATATTATTAGTTTTCAATCAATGTGTTACCACTCGTACACATGCCACCTACCCATACACTTGAAATCACATTAAAACTATTTTAACTAAGTAAGGGCAACGATTTTTTACCATTTTTTTTTAAATTATATTATACGAGAATGTCATAAGATCTTTTGTATTTTTAAAACTAAATATTTGACTAAAAATTTGACTATACGATCAAGAACAGGTTCAAGTGTGCGCTGATCACTTATTTGTATCAAATGTTTGCTTACAAATAATATTTTAATGAATCTACAGAAAACTTATTAATTCGAAGAGAGAAAAATACGCAGTTATTAAGAAATCATAAAAATTATTAAAATGTATGATTATTATTAATCCATATGTATAAATGTAACCAGAATAAAGATAAAACTCCCATATAAAACAACAATAATAATATTATAAAAAATCTATTTTACTGATATTGTTTTGTTTCTTTTAAGATCTTATTGTGGAGAATTATTTTCTTAAATATTTTTTTTTTATTTAATTATTTTAAAAATAATTAACGGTTTAATTAAAAACATTAGAAAACAAATCATTTTACATAAATTTATTTATCGATTTTATGTATTTAGAACACATTTTTAATTTAACTTTTTTTAAATAGTTTTTTTAATAATGTCCACTACTTTTAGATTGCTTATAGTAACGATGTAGGTATTAGTTTAATTTATTTCTTTTATTTTTCAGATATAATGTATGAAAACGTGTGGAATGCCAAACAACCCATGTTTTTTATTGAACTGAAATTCTTAATTTCTTGACCGATTTTGCAGTCCACACAAAGTTTAACGTTCAGAATACGCTGATCACTTTTTTCAAACATTTGATTCTGTAAGGCCAGCCTATGCTAAAAATGTTTGGCTTGATGACGTGGCTAGCATCGACTGTACTTATTCTACTGCTATCGCTCTGCCTAGATTAAACACTGAACTAGTAACTGAAACTAAGTATGGACGCTGTTATCTCTAATAAGGTTTATTTTGGGATCACTAGATCATAACAGTATCTTTGTAACAAGTCAATTTTATGATAGTTAAGAAATTTCGATACAATTCAGAAAAAAATTAAAATATTGTGATTTTAGAATCATAGTCAAATATTTTAGAATCTTAGTAAGTATTTACTGCTTTTACGTAATGTGCCGGCCTTGTCATTATGAGCGAAGACACGAAAACATGAATAAATACAAGATTACGTCATTTCTTCATGGGTATTTTAAAAACCACTAGTTTCTTTCTTACTTTGAACCGAGCAAGTTGTTACGGATCTGCATAGGTTTTCATATTAAAGAATATCCATTTAATAATTTTAAAAAAACCTTTTTTCAATAGGCGGTTATAGAAAAAGAAATAAAACACTTTAACCAGCAATAATGTATGTAAAATTAGAAATTTATTTACCTATTCAAACTGATGTAGAGTCAATTTTATGAAGGTAATTTAATCATTTTTTAGGTGCAACATCATGAAAAAAACACTTTTATGTGATGGCAAAAAAAGATGTTAGGTAATGACTTTTGTCAGATCTATGTTATATATTCACTGTTCTCAAGTTCCACTTTAAATTAAATTAAGCTAACTTTTAGTCAAGTTTCTGATAGATTTGCCTCACGAACTATTAGCGACGTAAATTATTATCATTGATCGTATTGCAACACATATTTACACAATCAGTTAACTTAAAACGTCTACTCCACGATTTTTTTTGCACACGCACATATGACATCAAGTTATAAAAACAAGTCATACGATTCAATTTTAAACGACGCAAGCAAAGCCGAATGTATTTAATTAATATTGTCATGCCACTTTATGAAAATAAAGTTAAATTCATTATTCGACAGAAAACGGTCATCGAACGTCGTAAAATTAAAATATGTTCCGTTGTTGCAGAAACTGGTCCCGTGGATTATTATCAATGCAGTTATCATTTTGTCATCCGAATGGTAATGTTAAACTTTGTTAGTTTATGGTTAATTAAAAAACAACCAAAACTCGTCGCGAGATCTGCAAAAAGTTTTGCAAAAGAATGTTTCAGAACCGGCGCGGCGAATGGCCGACCGGCTTTCGGCAAATTCGGTGGAAGGACTTACCTGGACGGCCAAGGAGACTGAGACGAGCAGGAGCACGGCCACGGAGACCCCTCTGGGCCTCATGGTGGCTCACGGTGTTACTCGAATGTTTCAAAGTTTCGAATGTAGTCCGGCAGGAGCGCTAGCTGCGACCGCGCGACGCCCCAGTCGGACCGCGAATGATGGGCCTGCGAGCGAACGCCTCCACAAGTTTTCGTCCTAACGCTGAACATTAACTGAACGCATCGGCTGCCACTTGCCTGCACCGCGGCCTACGCAACCTCGGAATGTGCTTTGTTCACCTATAAACATGAAATTCGAGCCGCACTCAAACCTAAAAAACGTAGGCCGAATTAATGCAACCACTTAGAAGTGCATCCGATTTCTGAGAAACAACGCAATCTGACCTATTCTTAATAAGCATGCTAAATACGCAAAGTTTGTTTTAAAAAATGATCGTATTTTGTCTCGCTCTTAGGGCCTCAGCCCTGCAAAGTTCCATGACCTCTCTCCTGCGCTTATCACTTAGGCGGACTTGATAAATAAAACGACGTAAATCCGAATTTCTGGCTTGATAAAACCGCCTTTGTGATGAAAAGAGTAAAGTTTATAGTGATAGCAGTCGCCAAAATGATTCAATAGTTAATATCTCTATTTACTTGTCGCGCCCAATTCCTTCCTTTAATGCCTACACGCGCATAATACTTCCTTCTCAAATATGCAATATTTTGTCAAAAAAATACCTAAGCATAATTCTGTAGAGAAGGTAATTTTTTTGGCAAATACAGTATAATATAAAGACCACCAAAATTACTGCGAGTGCAAAACAATGTATACTTAGTTTTTTTTTGTTTTGTTTCCACAATCACACCAATTAGCTAGCCCCAAACTAAGCATAGCTTGTACTATGCCGACTAGATAAGTATGTTTATACATACTCAAATACGTATATAACCATCCTTGACTTAGGTACAAATGCTCGTGTTCATCACACAAACATTTGCCCCTCGCTGGATTCGAACCTGCAACTGCCAGGCTTTGTAGTCCAGAGCGCGAACCACTTTACTAGACGTTCGTCGAATGAAAATAAATTAATTATCAAGCGCAAGTGGCGATTTTGAGAAATGAAAAGACAAGATTATTAAAAATCCCCATTTCTAAGACTTAAATGTTTATATCTCCATATAAACTTTATTTTTAATTTCTCCCAATTGCCAAAGATTATGATTATGAAAATTTCCATTAAAGAAATCTCTAGATTTCAAATACCTATTGTTTATACCTTGACCATGATCCCAGACTCGACAAGTCTATTGGAGATATTGCTATTAGACCTCCATAACTCTAAGGCAATGGATTTTAGACGATGGCTATGTGGCCCGATGGCTCGTTCTTAGAATTGATCACTTCATGATTTGGCCAACTATTTCATAAAATGGTCGCTTTTCATGATGCGGCACAGTACCCGCTGGCCACATCATGATGTGGTTAGGCCAGATCAATGAACCGTTTGACGATATGACCGACTACTTCATGAAATGGCCAGACATTGGTGGTCATATCGTACAACAGTTATATTATCCTCCGGTACATCATGGCGGCGGACTATTATCTATATGTCGTGGCCCGATCTTAAAATTAAACACTAATTCATGATGAGGCCGTCCATTTAATAAAATGGTCGTTTTTCAAACGGCCAACAAAACTTAAGTATAACATCGCATTATGATAGGTAATAGATAAGGTTTAAGTTAGATCAGACATTGTAATGAGAATAAAGATGTAAAAATTATATTTTTAAGTAAGTATAATGTTTTGTTGAGTGTAAGTATGTAAGTTGTGTTAAAATAAATGAATATTTATAATAAATATTATGTTTATTTCTTAATTATTTTCATAGCTTTTTACTTTACTCGTTTTTTTCTAATTAGTCAAACAAATACTTTTCCTAGAGCTGGTGCAGTGTCATAATCCCACTAATGTTATAAATGCGAAAATTTGTAGGGATATTTGTGCCTCTATCACGTGTAAACGACTAAACTGATTTGGATGAAATTTTGCCCACATTGTAGAATATTATCTGGATTAACATAGGTATATGATACTTTTTATCCCGGTTAAATGATCCTGTCAGATATATTAAATAAACTAAGGACCACGCGACCGAAGTCGCGGGCAACAGCTAGTTCTATTCATCATGTGAATAATAATGAGTAATTTGAAAACTAAAGTGCAGTGAATTATAGATAAGATATCAAGCTAGGTGATTTTTATGAAATTCACTCGAAAAACGGGCGCAACGTCAAAAAATCATGGAGTTCCACACGTAATTTGGGAGGTTAGTTAGGTTATTTAACTATTTAAATCTTTTTATTTATTAGTTTCCTTTAAAACTGACAAATGTTATAATTGTCTATTTCACAAAATTAATATTTAACCAATTCCAGATATTTAAAACGTATTTATATCTATTTTAATGATATAACCAAACGTTGATTGACATATCATCAAACGTTGATGTTTAACGAAATGGCCAGTATTAGTTGACCGTTTCATGAAATACGACCATTTTATGAAATGGCCGGCCACATTATGAAGAAATTCACTTTAAGATCGGGCTACGACAGTGACACTGAATTTCCTGAATGTTAAGGTTCTCTCGCGACGTTTTCCTTACCACCGAGCCGTACTTAGATGCCTACCCTTTCTTGTATGCCGACACAAGACTCACTGAGGCGAGACTCCTACCACAGAGATACCAACACAGCTTCATTGCTCTCTTCTAAACTATTTACTTGAACCTGTTGAGATAGAGAGAGTTAGCTTCGCAGACAAAACAATGTTATTGCTATGTACAGACAACATCTTGTCAATGTCAATTAATAATTTGGATGACCTTTCCTTTTTGGGTAGGTTGACCTGTCTGTCGCTTAGTGCATAACTGCCACTCATGTCGCGCGATCAGACCGCAATGCTCATGAAGAAAATGTAAATGCAGGCTGTTGAAAATAGCGCCTGGTAAATTTTAGGAGTTAATTTAAAATCGTGTCTTGTATACTATACACTGTACACAATGTATCCCGGAAAAATAGGGGAAAAATATACCGACGAGAATGGCACCAGATTTTTATTTAAAAGGTTTTTTTTTACTATCGATTTCGATTTTGGTCCGATAATATAAATCGTTGCATGTAGGTATTTGAGTAGTAGACTTTAGAAGAATAAACACAATTTTAAAACTATACAATGTGATAGGGGCGGTAGTTCTAATCCGTTAAGGCTAAGTAGGATATCAAAATTTATCGACAAAAAAGATTGGGGTGTCAAACTCCTACCCTCAATAAATAGCAGACATTTTTTTTTTGTATGAATTCCGGTCTGCCTAATACTTTAGAGTCTTAAGTTATGGTCTAAAGTTAAACATGCGAGAAATAGCACAAGATAGCTTAAACAACAGAGTAACTAACCACTTACTTATTTTTGATGATTACGCCTTATTTAGCTAGTAAAAAGACCATTTATAAAAATAATTTTTAAACAAAAACCGATATCAAAATTGTCACCAAACGTTCAAAAGTTTGGGATTTAACATTACTCACTTTAGGACCCTATTTAATGCTAATCAACGCATAATAAGAAGAAGGTAGATTTTATGTGCTAGCAAGAGGTAAAACGATATCATTGTAGCCGATAAGGATATAAAATACGTACAATGCACCAGAGAACCTACTATCATTGTAACAATGCCAATATCAGGTCCCTGATGACGTTTTCAATCGTTGAAAACCTGTGTCTACAAACTTATCGATTTTATTACTTCTTCTGCAATTTTGATAAATTAGTTAAACAACCCTTATTAAACAGTATTTAATATGCATTGTTTCGAAAGTATTTGAGTTTACCTTTCTTATAATACTAAAATTGACCATACTTACCTACACTAACAAAATTAAGAATGAACGGTCGTTAACGTCGTAAATAATTTTATAAATGGTCTTTTTACTAGCTGTAAAAGGCGTAATCATCAAAAATTAAGTAATTTGTCAGTTACTCTGTTCTTTTAGCTATCTTGTGCTATTTCGCTCATGTTTCTGCGGCACATGAAACCTAAGTTATATATATTATTAACCTAAGTTATTATATAGTGTTAAGCAGACCGGAATTCATTCGTAAAAACCCAAAATGGCTGCTATTTATTGAGGGTAAGGAGTTTGACACACTATTTTTTTTTTTGTCGATAAAATTTGATATCATACTTAGCCTTAACGGATTAGAACTACCGCCCCTATAACATTGTATATTAGAAAGTACCATACATTATTTAATATTTAAGTCATATTTGCTTGAAGGCTGTCTAGAAAAAATCTCTTTGTGATAAGACCGCCTAAATTGTACATATTTCTATTAACATCAAATGTAATATCTTTATTTGGTGTACAATAAAGAGCATCTATCTATCTATCATAAAAAAGTATTTTCGATTTCTGAGCAACTATTTTTTTCATCTGACGATTAACGTAATACTTTTAAATATTTAATTAATGTTCCATTTTCTGCTTAAAACTGTTTATTTGATAAATATAGTTATTTTAACTCAATTTTGTGTAAGGTTGTTTGTAAAGAAGAAACAAAACTGTAAAATGGCTTATTCATCACAATTTCTACAATAATAAATACTATTCAGATAAAATAAACTGGAATCGTATTTGAAGGCTATGTGTTTTATTTTTACTAAAGTTTTTAGGATAAGAGGTTTCTAAACTGAATTGAATTCCACGCGAACAAAATCGGAGCAAAAACTAAGTACATTCTTGTAATTTTTATTACTCTCTTTTGTTTCTTATCTTAAATTTCAGCTATGTGTGCATAGGTGCACAGAGCACATACACACACAGATACACGGTGGCCTCTAGTCTCTACATGCTCTCCCGGAGATATCGGCGGAATGTCATGAACATGAAAACTCCGTTACTTATAACCTAAAATTGTTGCTAATTATGATATAATCGCGAACGCATTATCTATCAGCGCCCGGGGTCTTATGAACTCAAAACAGTATTTAAGCGTGAGTTTTTACTTCAAGCACTATACAAAATGGTACTATACAGGAACAAGGTAATGTTCTTTTTGTAGTGTAACTAGCATTTGCGCGCAGCTACACTCGCGCTAAGCTAGATTTAAATTAAGGTATAGTATAGGTAAACTTAAAACATAATCCAATTACAGTTATAAAATACAAATTGACACATATAACTAAACGGTAAAAAATATACCGCGTTTTAAAATGTGCTCATTGCTGTCACTTAAGTTGTAACGTGTATTACGACAATTATGACCATTAACATAAAATTAAAAATTTTATATACATAGGTGAATTAGCTAACAGTAAATTTGAAGAGCCTACTTCAGAACTGACGGACTTCCATATAAACTTTCACTCCCTATTTTATTCCTTTAAGGGTAGAATTTCCATAAATCCTTAGTGAATGCCTACACTGTATAATGTATCTATTTCAAGCCTCCAGATCCATATAGCGTTTTGGACTGTGCATTGAAATTTATCAACAATAAGAAGTTTACGATTCTATAACACAATTTGTTCCCCCTTTTAATCCTCATACGTAGTAAAAATTTCAACAACATTGCATGAGTTTCAACTATAGGCCTAAATTACAAATTGAGTGATTTTTAAATCGAAGCTATATCAAATACAAAATTTATTCCCTTTTTACCCCCGGGTTGAAATTCCAACAATCTCGATATACTTTGCGTAAGCTTTTAACCATAAGCCTAAATAATAGTTTTATTGATAAGTACTTTTAATGCGAGGAACTTTCCATAAACAACTTCATCCCTTTTCACCTCATCGTTGCTGAATTTATCAAAAACACTGAGACACGTATTAATTAATTTTCATACGTCAGCCTATATACAAAATTTGGAGATCCCAACGTCAAAACTGACAAACTTTTATACAAAATTTCATCTCCTATTACTCCCTTAAGGGTGGAATTTCCAAAAATCCTTCCTTGGTGGATACCTATCTTGTACAAGGTATCTATGTGCAAAATTTCAAGTCTCTAGGTTTAGCGGTCTGGGCTGTGCGTTGATAGACCAACAGTCAGAAGATTGGTGTTTAAAAATCTGTCTCTACAACTAACTATACTACTTATTATAATTATACTCACCATAACGTAGCCGTATTAAAATTAGAATGCCTAGATATAATTCCCAAATAGATCAAAATAGTGGCTAAAAATATTGTTCCTTTAGTTTACGAAATTTCAGCCATATTTAGAGTATGCTAAGCGGAGGTTTCGTTCAGAGTAGGTACTCACAATTTTTGGCATTAAAAAAAACATAAGTTTACGGGAATATTTTTTTTTTCCTTTGGATACTATTTAAAAATTGTTCGGCTTTCTTGTAATATATTGCGACGTTAATATGAGTACACAGTCAAAGACACTTTAGGTACTTTAAATGACCGTGTCACTCTCACTATCACGAATCGTTTTTTGTTTGTGACAGATAGCGGACAGTACGTCCAAAACTGAACCCTGAAACACCAATCAAGGCAAAACATATTTTCGGAAATTACGGCTCTAACTAATAGTTACAGATTTTTACATATCAAAAACTCAACCTGTGTAATATATAATACATAATACCTAAGCATACACGTGACTGAGCTTCATGCATCCTAAGCGCTCTTACTCATAACCTAATTAAGTTGGCAAACATTTCGAACTTGGAGTTCGTTTGAACATTGTTTACATTTTTTCAATTTTAGTTCTGCTTTTGCTGAACTTTCTCGCTATGTAGTTGTTGGCGCGACTCAAAATACTTACCTTGAGTAAGTAGAGCGAAATACTCGTACGAATAAGTAATATAGGAAGCTAGCGGAATGCACTCACTAACTTTGAGCGTTTGTCGGTTGTGCAAAAATGAACTTACTTTGCATGTACCTGTACTGTCATACACTCAACAGTTAAAGGTAAGCTAAATTAATGCATTATATTGAATATTAATATTTATTGTTTGAAAGCCAAAAGACTTTAAAAAAAGTTGTGACCAAATGTTTTAATAACTAATTAGTTTAGCAACTACTATATTCTAGCTTTTTTATTTAAGATAAACGGTGGAGATTTGTTATTTTATTTTATCCCCTACTTTTTTATTACCTGTTCTTATCTAAAAGCCTAATATAAAGGCGATTCTACTGGACCAACATTAAAATTACAGAACAACACTTTTCCATAATTATGGTTTAGTACCTATGGCAAGCTAAGCCGATCATATGAGTTTCAAAATCAAAAATCAAAATCATTTATTTCTGCAAATTGCCCATTAAAGGCACTTTTTGTTTTGTTTGTTTGTTTACAGAAGTATTTTTCTATTAGATTCTTGGTCCAATAAAAAAGTTCCTATTTGAACTCTAGAATATTTAACAAGGATAATAAAGTTAGGCCCTTATGTTCGAGCGAAAATTAGAGAATCCAAAAACTTAACCGCGTTTAATGTAAGGCCAGTGGGTAGGTTGTATTACATATTATTATCAGACGATCATTACTTCAACAAGTTTTTTGATATTCCACTATAAGGCTGCAATAAAAATGCCTTGTCAAAATCCTCATTTCAGGACGGCGTTTAACGATAGTTAGTTATTTTAGGTAGCCTCAAATGATTATGTTAAAAACATTATGTGAATACCACAGTACCCAAATAGATAGGGTAAAACCGGGATTGACGCCCCAGTGGTATAGATGCCCCGATTGTAATTACTATAGTTTTGAAAATACATAGCGTGTTATTTTATTTATCTATCGAGAGACTTTCCGGCTACCACCAAATGGATCGTGTCTCATGTCTCTGTGCGATTGCATGGGACGGCTAGGTGCGATCAAAGTTTTTTCGGTATAGATGCCCTATTTCTCAGCGGGTCGTCTATCCTTAATGTCATTTATATGGACTTGGCAACTATCCCCTATATGGAATAGATGTCTCAAAATTTAGAGGTCCGCAATAATCGGTAATAGGTACTCTGGAAATGTCAAAGGTAATATTTTTTTCCTTTCATAAATTCATGGTGAAAAGACCAAAGTACTTGCCAGTTTTACAATTAAAAGAATGAAATAATTTTACAGGGAGACATAACATATTTTCAAAATATGTGGCATCTATCCCGGTTTTACCCTATGGGCAAAAGTGCTAGGAGAAATGGTTAAATTATTCTGTATTGCACACCAAGCAAACAAGTTACAGCTAATACTTACAGAAAGATGTAGGTACAATTAGAAGATTTATTTCACTATTTACTGATTATTCTAAAGTCCTAACTAAAATTAAACCAAAGTAAAATATTTACAATATAGAAAAACAAATAAATAAAAACCTAAGCTACTTACACAAAATCTGATATTTTATTTAGAGGACAAAAATCTATAAACAAAATACTTAATATATTTACTTTATAATAATTATGTAAAAAGTGAAAAAAATCTTTTTAAAAATAAAAATAAAATAGTAGGTAATATTATGTATAAATGCACCACACCTATTGTCATGGCCTCTAACTATGCAACTCCAACCAACCTATGCAAATGCAACCAACCTATGGACCACAAATAAATTATTTGAATTTGAATTAAATTTGACAACAGGTTCAATTACCAGTAATAGTAATTCAAGAACCAGTTTTTAGCCACGGTGGCTTCTCGGGTTCGATTCCCGGATTCTGTAATAACATTAATTGCAGTATTATCTTCTAACTCCTATCCGTTAAGGAGTTCGGTGGCTTCCATCATCAGGTCTGCAACATGACATGAGATTACCAGACCCAAAAATCAGCATTGAGTCAGAAAATATATGCATAACATTATGGGTGCCTATAAAAATAGAGGGTTGCCCTCGATTTCCCAGGGATCCCATCATCAGAATCTGATTTGGTGTAAATAGGACCTCGGGACCACCACTTTCAGACTAAAAAATAAATTTTGAAATCGGTCCATAATTGACGGCATAATCGCGTAACAGCCATACAAAAAAAACAACATTCAGTCGAATTGAGAACCTCCTCCTTTTTTTGAAGTCGGTTAAAAATATTTGAAGCAAATAATGTTACTTAGTATAATTTTCATTTTATCCTCAATCTCAGCCACATCACGTAACCGAAATAAGTTACGACCAATAGAAAAAACATTTTACACGTGTTTTCGTAAAAACATTTACTTACAACACTTTTTAGGAATTATAAAAGTATGTAACAGGTATTTTTATGGATTCTCAGCAAAGTCATACAATAGCTTCTTTGTTGAGTTTTCGTAACTAAAAATTCGAACAACATTGTGTTGTAATTTATTTGATTTAATTATTTTTATTGCACCGTTAAAGTTAAAGAGGTTTTAAAGGATTCGCAACAGAGAAAAATAATAGTTTATTTATTGAAACGTAGTGTACCGTATTAAGTTATAGTTTGTTAAATTTGTATAATTATTAATTATACTTATTATAAATCATAGATTCATATTATAATATGTAAGTATGATAGGTATATGAATTACTATTTAATTTTCTTTATTTGACGAACATAAAAATAAAACTTAATTAATTAAACTAATTTTGTAAAATTAATATTTAATACTATAGTTAATTAATTTATTAATAATTAATCGCACATTACTGAGATACAAGGTTATTCGCGTTGAAAGCTAGTGTGGTCTTGTTTATTCCCGGTTATGGTCAGTTCTTTTTTTAATACAAAGTTTATAGTCCATTAATAATGTATAATATTTATTTTTTATATATAATTACAAATATTACAATATCTACCCGATTTTTTTTAAAAGAATTAATATGTACGTGACATAGTTTTCTTTTTTTCATACATTCGGGAATCGAACCCGGAACCACAGAGATGGCGGCGCCATATTATTATACAGGGGTATTTGAAAAAAATCAACAACCTCGCACGGCTAGATAGCTAACATCATACACAACATTTGTTCTGTTGTACTGTTTAAAGTTGATTTAGGTGATACCATGAGCTTTTAAAACAGTGTTAGGTAGGGACTACAACCTTGTTTTGGGGTGTTTGATTACGGGTTTACCCAAAACAAGGTTGAAGTAATACTGTTTTAAAGCTTATGTTAGGTCCTAGGTTATTTGCCCAAATTGGTGGTCTTAAATGTTTTTCGCGAAGCTATAAGTAGTTACTTTTGTATTTCACATAATTTAAAACATTGTACAACAAAAGAATTTGATTGAATGGACGTCTTTTTTTTCGTTGAATCAATACGTTTTAATTTAAAACATTTCTATCGGCGGAATAATACCTAGCAAACATAATTTAAACTGCAGTGATAATAACTTAAGCCAATATTTTATCAAGAAATTAAGTGGTAAAACGGGTTTACTATTGTTTAACAAAAAACGTATGACAAAAGATCATTTTACAAACAACGTTTGAAAAACTTATCATTTGACAAACTTTCATTTCGCAAACATATTACTTTAAAAACAATCATTTGACATAATAAATGTTTCGCAAATGTTTTACTTAAGAAATAATTAAACTGTTAAAATATTATTTAAAAAATAATCTCATTATGACTAAATAATTCGTTTGCCAAATTTGTGATTTTACAAAAAGTTAGAAGATAAATGATCGTTTTTAAAAATAACTATTAGGCGAAGCCGTACAAAAGGCGGTATTTTATAATAATTTTATTGTAGTACCCACCTATTGCCGCACTATTTCGTTTATTGCACTGTCTTTTAAAATGAGTAAACGCTGTGTGTGGTCACTGTTCTAACCTAACCTAACCAATTTAGTCTTTTATATATGCAGTATTTAGTTGAACTGATCATTATAAGAACAAAGTTAATCCTTCATTCTTATCCTTAGAATTAATCCTTAAGTTTTTAAGCGCTCGGCGGCCGCTGCCGCTGCACGCTCACTACGCTCGCTGCGCTCGCTCCGTTCGCTCGCCTTCGCGCTGTGTGTGGTCACTGTTCTAACCTAACCTAACCATTTAGTCTTTTAAATACGCAGTATTTAGTTGAACTGATCATTATATGAACAAAGTTAATCCTTCATTCTTATCCTTAGAAATAATCCTTAAGTTTTTAGGCGCTCGGCGGCTGCTGCGTACGCAAAAACACCAACCGCAATGTCATTATTATTTGTAGGTACCCACATATTTGTTTTTTTTTTTCATTTTTCTCATATTCAATTTAGGTATTTTAACTTTCGATGTTTTAAGTTTTCTGTGTATGAAAGATTGTTGTATCAACGTAGATTTTGGTTAATAAAATATTAACCAAGCAATGCATTTTGTCAAATGTTATTTATGCTTTACGTTGTTTTGCCAAATAACATGTTTAAAAAAAGAACCTTTTGTAAATTAATGTTTTTTATTTAGTAAATATATTGTCTAATGAGTAGTTTATTAAACAATAGTTTGTAAAATAATAAATTTATCAAGTATAATTTTGTCAAATGTTATTTTTCAAATGTTAATTTGTAATAATTGTTTTTTGTCAAATGATCGGACACCGGTATAACGGTTTCAATTATAAGTATTTGTATACCTAGCTCTCGAGCTGATCTAACGATAGATCCTGAAAGTTTATAGTTGAACTGTTCAGTGGCTACTGGTAAAAATGTTAGCAAAGTTGTTTCGAAAAGCCGCTTTTTAATATATTTTTAAAACTACAATTTTATAATTTTTACTATTGAATGCGTAAAACCCAATTATTTCCGAGACTTATTATTTTACCACCACCATTTACCATTAACCACAAAATAGAAACCGCCGCTATACTTAATTTGTGCATGAACTCTTAAAACAATCTCAAATCTGTCAAATTTGTCAATTTCATAAGTCCATTACGTAGGTACGAAACTTGACAGATTTGAGATTGTTTTAAGAGTTCATGCACAAATTAAGTATAGCGGCGGTTTCTATTTTGTGGTTCATGGTTATCCCCCAGGTATATACACATAGGCACACCAACAATATAGGTACATGCAACATAAACAAATAAAGTTAAGTAAAGTTTTACATTCATCATCATCTTTAGTCATCATCATCATTTTTAGTTTGAAAGGGTATACTCCCGAGGTGGTCCCATTTACACCAAGTCAGATTCTGATGATGGGATCCTTGGGAAATCGAGGGCAACCCTCAATTTTTATAGGCACCCATAATGTTTTGCATATATTTTCTGATTCAATGCTGATTTTTGGGTGTGGTAATCATAATGTCATGTTGCTGACCTGAAGATGGAAGCCACAGAACTCCTTAACGGATAGGAGTTAGAAGATAATACTGATTTTTGTCGACAGAACGTATTTCGCAGTGTGTTGAGCAGACCACCAATTTTTATTTACTGGGGGCGCGTGCACACCCAGTAACGAAAAAAAAATTAAAAGTTCCTTTCTTAAATTGACTGGGTATTTAATGCAAGACCTTATCCTATGGTTACGACACCGAAATAGCCGCCGTTCTGGTTTGGAGTGTAGGAAAACCCTATCCTTAAGATTTACAAATTTTCGTCGAAATATTGACCCAATATAACACCTTATTTTTATCATATCATTCGATGGACGGTCCATGGAGGACCAACATTAGCTAAGGTTACTTTGCTGTTAAGTCATTTTTGGCGGAGTTGGAAGGTGAAAACTAAAGCTTATTTTAAAGGCGTCTGGGACTTGTAATAAATTTCGTCGAAAAATTGATCATTAATAGCACCCTCCACAGAAGAACAACATTTGGCCAGGTCACTTTGATGTAAAGTCATTTTTGGCGGAGTTAGGAGGGAAAAAATAGAGGACTTAACACTTAAAATTGTTAAATAAAATAAGTTTAATAAACCGACTTCAAAATGAAACTAAAAAGCAAAAAATAATATTGACTAAAACATACCTAATTAGTTCTATTTGGAGTCGGTGCCAGCCATCGAGAGTTAAAATGTGTTCATTCGCACCGACTCCAAAAAGAACTGATTAGGTATGTTTTAGTCAATATTATTTTTTGCTTTTTAGCTTCATTTCTAGTTTTTTATTAAACTTATTTTATTTCACAATTTTACTGGATTATTTAGAGAGCCCAAAAAAACATTTCTTTTGTAGGCAAACCAATAGCTTTAAAAGTTTCTGAAATAGCGCACTGTATTCGTTTTGTTTTTCCCCTGTATTTCTTTAATAAAAGCCTATGGATTTAGCACATGGCGTTCTTTGACAAGGCGACGGATTTTTGTGCATACTAACGCCATCTGTTAGATACCATTTACAACATATACCATCAGAACAGCACTAACAGCAAACAATTCTGTCTTGTTTCTAGTCTTGCTATTAAAATACAGATGGCGCTTTAACCGATGTTTGATCTCAGGTTTGTCGGTGATCGTAATTGGAACTACATGATTATGATCCAAGTAAAAGCAGAAACCCTAATAAGCTAGACTCTGCCAATGGCGCAAGAGCTAAGTGAACTTTATACATGAACACAGAAAGCGCTAACTGCATTTGTCTCAACACTAACTTTATTACAACTAAAAGTGAGAGCTTAGTTCAGACTTGGCGAATATTTGTTCTTACGAAGACTTAGAGCATAGGTTATGAGAATAAGTCTTAAAGCCTATATAAATCCTAAGCAGGACTAGGTTTTTGTCGGCTGGCAAGTTATTTAGTAGCTTTAGCTAGCTGCGTCCAAATACCAAAAATTTATGAAATCGGTTTAGTAAGTCCTTCAATGGAGCTCAATGGTTATTAATTACAAAACAACACAATTAATATTTGAGTTACTGGTGATGTTTTATGCCTATAAGTAACTACATTATAATACACAACTCTCACACCCACTCTGCATCCAGCTTCACCCCTTACCCCCTTGAGAAAGTCCTGTGTTATGTGTTTTTCTCAATTTTCGGGAAAATAATAATTTATTGGAATCAAAAATCAAAGAGAACGTCCCATCATTGTACTTGATTCGTAATGATATGACAAGTAAGAGTCAAGACCAATCTATAGATGACTAGATGTAAATTCACTGTGAACATAGAAATATGTTATGTTACCGTAAAAGCACAGTACATGATATACCTAATGTGGGAAAAGTAAGCTACAACTTTAATTCGGAATAGCGACTTGAAAGTCATCATCTTACAACGATAAGACGTCCAAATATATCAAATCAAACAAGCGCAAAGCGGAGGTCATTCCCAAACTTTTTGGCTTAACGGAGTGCCATTTTCGACAGATAAAAAGTTACGATATTTTTTTCGTTATATCGCATATAGCTTAAACATAGCTTTGGAAATGAACCTCGCTATGCGATGCGACTGTTAGATTGATCCTTTCCTTCAGGGACACCCTGTATAGTTACTTTTTTTTCAATAATAGGTCCTGAAACCCTTCCTTGGGTAATCTTTTTTGTTCGTTTCATAGATCTGATCTTAGCTCACGGGTAAAATCTACCCTCGTATGTGCAAATAGGGAAATTGAAATCAAAGTCTGTCAACATTATCCGGGTCTAGGTTCAGCTAGCGTCCCTATTATAGGCTTCGATGTATTGATTTTATCCTTAAATAGCGCTTGCGCGACTAGGACTTTCCAGTTTGAGACCTGAATTGATTTTAGGATAGACTTCATTTACCTGGGAGTCTTCAGCGTGGCTAGTCGATTTTTGGGTTTTTCTATTAGATTCAGGGTCTATATTGTTGTGAAAACAGGAGAATAAGCAGGATCTAACCATGAATCCCGTTAGAGTGGATACTTCGAAGCTTTTAGTGCTGGAGCCGTTATACGGGGGTTGCCACAAGAAGTTGATCGACATCGTACTGAGGTGTAAGTTTACCTTTGATATTAGCTCTTCTCTCTTATCATGAAGACTCCTGATCCAGATGATCTGATGACTTCGTGGCTATCACCGGTTAGAGCAGACGTGATCTCGTTTGAAGAGGTAGACCCACCCATTTTTTCATAGGAGGTTCGATCATCCACTGCTTGGTGCCTAACAAAGAGGACTGCTTCGGAAGCTGAAATGGTTTCCTGGTTGGACTACTGGACTTTACTACTACTATTGAAATTTCTATCTAAATAGGTTTATTCAATGAGGGTAATTGATTAGTCACGATTACACTAGGTTTCAAATTTGCATACATTTTAGGCGAGACAATTAGGTGCGCAGTCAATTTGTTGGGTTGGGAATGAATGCTAATGAGCTAAAAGGGAATTAGATTTGAATTCTCTTTCATTAGTGCATTTCTATTTAACGGAAAATTGTGGGCTTGAATTGCGCAGATTGTATGAGGTGGGGTTCGGTCATGCGCAGAAAAGAGGGGTTCAGTCATGCGCAGAAGAGATCGTTGAAAAATTTACTGCGCCGATCCCAGGTAACCTGGGTGGGAGCAAGGCAAGCGAATGATGATCCGTCAATAGAAATAAAATCTTATGTGCAAACAGACTATTATTTTTGTTGTTGCTTATGTATAGCAGAAAAAAAAGATAAAAAATGCTACAAAAACTAATTGAATATATTGATTTTGTGTGTACTGCGCATGAAGAAAAAAAAACGTAATCTAGCGCTATCTTTCTTTAATATAATAAAAATGTGTAGAGCACCCTCAGTAAATACTTATTTTACATTCTTTGACATGCGTACTAGAGTCACCTTTACATGACATGCGCTGGTTCGATTTTGCTTAGGTAGGTAACTAGGTAGAAAAATGAATAATGACAGTAGAATGTAGAATGTAATGATCTCAATCATACTTCAACAAACTTAGTATATGACGTATATCTACCAAAAGACGCAAGATAATCTTAAATGACTGCGCAAGGATGACATTTGATAAATTCAAACATGTGAGATATCCTGAACACAGCTTTTCCGCAACCCTGTATTACCACTAGACATGCGTACGAAATAAAAAACGCAAATGACATGCGCCAATAAATCTCTTGAATCTGCCGCTAGGACGCTACTGCAGGTAATGTTTATAAAAATATTTTATGTAATGAAATGTATCGTCTAGTAAATGTTAACAGGACTAACACGAATCTAACGCCAGTGGCGCTATGTCATGATTGCAATAGCATAGCATTTATTGAATTTGATGTACCGCTATACAGGCTCGGTACAAAGAGGCAGGCCGGTGCATCACATTTGGCATGCGCAAAGAGTCGGCCGCCATAACATTCGGTCGGCATTACTAGCTCGACTAAAATATTTTGTTATAGCCATAGACTTAGGATTATAGCAGATTATATGCGCAATGTTTTTTTTAGTACTATTTTGTATACATTGTGGTTCAATGATTACGACATACGCAACAATGACATCTGTAAAAAACGCAATAAGTTATGGCGTGAACTAGTGAGTTTATGCGATTTAAACGCAGTGCGGACATGCGCACTAACTTATATTACATCTTAATGACATGCATCTACAGCATTTATCTGTAGACCTTTTTTCAACTTATGGCGATGCAGCAGGCATGTGCAGTAACTTAGTTAGTCAATAACTTGCGTCAACTGAATTTGTCAGTAGAGAAAAATACTTCTTCGGTCCATTTTTAAAATTTTGTGATGAAGCCGACATGCGCACTAGCTTAGCTACGGGAAAGACATGCGTCAACTGAATTTTTCAGTAGAGCAAATATTTCTTCTGTAATTTTTTTTCATTTAATTATGCAGCAGACATGCGCATTGCGCACTTACTAGCTATGTGAATGACATGCGCAAACTGAATTTAAAATTGTCATTAAAACAAAAAGCTTCATTGGACATGCGCATTAACATACCCGCCATCCGCCATCTTCTTAATCTCTTTAGATTTACCACCTTACTTTATTAATTATTGTACTTTGTTGCACTTTATTATGTTGTATGTATGTTTACAGGGTAGGTACATGGTGATTATTTTAGATAGCTGCACTGGAGGATACCTATAACAATTATAAATATTGACTATGAATGGACTTTATCATAATGATTTTTACCTGACCATATTTTTTTAATGATAAGTTAAAATTAAACACAAATTACATTTACAACTGACTTGTATAATGTATTTGTCTTTAGTTTCTAATGAAGTATATGTATGTAACCATAGAATACACTGTAACACAGAACGTTTATATATAATACAACTATCCCAGTCTACAGACCCTCACAAATCTAGACAATATTAGCCATTAAGAGGTATATTCAGTACAGGTATATGTAGGTGAAGTATCACCACACTACACATGTTATGCAACAGATCTATTTTAAAATCTTTTTTGTATCGTATAGTCCATCCATCCATCCATCAGCCGAAAGACGTCCACTGCTGGACATAGGCCTCCTCCAAGGATTTCCACAAAGATCGGTCTTGTGCCACCCGCATCCAGCGGCTTCCCGCGACCTTCACCAGATCGTCGGTCCACCTTGTGGGGGGCCTACCAACACTACGCCTTCCGACCCTCGGCCGCTATTCAAGGTCCTTCCTGCCCCAACGGCCATCAGTCCTGCGAGCAATGTGCCCCGCCCACTGCCACTTAAGGTTTGCGATTCTGGGAGCTACGTCGGTGACTTTGGTTCGCCTCCGGATCGTCTCATTTCTAATTCGATCGCGAAGGGAAACTCCGAGCATAGCTCTCTCCATCGCCCTTTGAGTGACCTTGAGCTTTCTTATGAGGCCCATCGTTAGCGGTCACGTCTCAGATCCATATGTCATCGCTGGCAACATACATTGATTCCATACCTTGGTCTTGAGGCATTGCGGTAGTGTTTGTGAGGAGAAGATATTACGTAGCTTCCCGAACGCTGCCCATCCGAGTTGGATTCGACGATCGACCTCTTTCTGGAAGTTGGACTTACCTAGCTGGATTGTTTGTCTAAGGTAAATATAGCAGTCAACGACTTCCAGAGTAGAGCCTGCGACCATAAGAGGAGTGGGTGCGACATGGGAGTTAGACATGATTTTCGTCTTTTCCATGTTCATTTTAAGACCCACTCGTTGGGAGACTCTACTGAGGTCATCGAGAATTGCTCCAAGATCCTCCAGGGTCTCAGCCATGACCACGATATCATCGGAAAAATGAAGGTGAGTCAGGCACTCGCCGTTAATGTTGATGGCAAGTCCTCTCCAGTCCAAGAGCTCGAAAGCGCCCTCCAGCGCTGCAGTGAATAGTTTCGGGGAGATTACGTCTCCCTGTCTTACACCTCGCTGCAGCTGAATCGGTTTCGAGCTCTCGTCCTGGAGACGTACTGACATGGTGGCGTTTGTGTACTAAGACTTCAGCACTTCGATGTACCGGTAGTCAGTTTGGCACCACTGAAGAGATTGGAGCACTGCCCAAGTCTCGATCGAATCGAAGGCTTTTTCGTAATCCACGAACGCCAGGCATAGTGGCCGGTTATACTCTTCTGTTTTTTGTATAACTTGCCTGAGCGTGTGGATGTGATCGACGGTACTGTAGCCTTTACGGAAACCGGCTTGTTCGGGAGGCTGGAATTCGTCAAGCCTGCGTGCGAGACGGTTCATAATGACTCTCGAAAACAGCTTATAGACATGACTCAGAAGCGTGATGGGTCTGTAATTCTTCAGCAAAGACTTATCGCCCTTTTTGAAGAACAGCACCACCACGCCCCCGTGCCAAGCCTGTGGCGTTTTGCCCTGGAGTAGGACGGAGTTAAAGATCCTCTGCAAAGTTTTAGAATCGGCGTACCGCCAGCTTTTAGTAGCTCAGCCGTAACTCCGTCGTCCCCCGGCGCCTTGTTGTTCTTAAGCTGTTATACTAATCTCGTACAGGCTGACGTCCGGGATATCTTCAGTATAGTGTCGGGTTAATTTAGCTCTCGGGTCTGCCGCTATACTGTTAACAGGCGGTTGCGTTGTCGCGTACAAGTGTCCATAGAACTTTTTAATCTCTTTCAGGAGCTCGGGTTTGGACGATACGATTCTGCCGTCGTCTGTTTTCAACTGCGTCAGTAAGCTTTGCCCAACGGCCAGATCTCGTGCAAATACTTTCGAGCCCTTGTTTTTCTCGGTTGCTTCTTCAATACGGTTTGTATTAAAGTCGCGTATGTCGCGAGTCAGAGACTTAGAGATCTGTCTGTTGAGCCGCCGATATTGGAATATATCCGCCGATGACTGCAGAACCATAGCGCGTCTTTCTTTCATGAGCTCCAGAGTGTAATCGGAGATTTTCTTCGTTCTTTTGGTACGTTTGGGCCCTATAAAGTTTTTCCCAACCGTAAGGACAGTGTCCACGAGCCTGTTGTTGTACTCGGCCACGTCGACATACTCCCCTAGGCAATCGAAGCGGTTGTGCAGTTCCAGCTGGAAGTTCTCAGGGTTTTGGATTTGGGAAGTTGCTGGTCGGAGCGTAGACTTCATCAGACGCGTTCTTTCAGACTTTATATTAAGATTCAATGTGCCTCTTACCATTCGGTGATCGCTTCCTGTTTTAACTGACTTGATCACAGAGACATCATTGAATATTCGCCTTTCGTCGGTCAAGATGAAGTCTATCTCGTTTTTAGTAGCACCGTATAGTGTAAGCATAGAAAAAAAAAATACTACGTGTGTTGGGGAAGTGTAAAATGTTATTCACCACATTAAGATTTTATGAGTGAAAATAAATTGTTTTATTTTATTTATAATTATAATTTAAAAATCTGATCGCTATCACAACTTATAGAGCCAAGAGGCTCTTGGAACCACACAATTGGCATCTAATAATTTTATACGAAGATTTCAGAAGAGTAATACCTTGGTTGGTGAGGACAATCTATAGGTGACACTGCTATTTACAGACCTGACGAGGTGCGATCATGGGGAGTTCTTCAAAGATTGGTGTGGCTGATATTTTTTGTATCGCTGATAGGCGCTCTTCTAAGACCAGACGGTAACGAGTCTGAAACCCAGACTCAAACGCGAGGAGACAAGGAACTGCAGAACCCGCCAGAAATATTGCACATTGACTATTCGTAAGAGGGTCAGTGGGTGATCGTCTAGATTCAGTTTGTAGAGCGTCGTTATTATATAGAATTTAAACGTTTATTTTTTTACTAAACAATAGGGTTTTCGTCGTTATACAAATAAATTATTCGCTATCAAGCGAAACTGTCTAATAAGAAAAACGTAACATTTTTAGCTTTACTGAAGTAGTGGTTAAGATAAAAAAAATACTAGCTGCTCATTTTTATTTTAAAAATACCGACAAAAAGCCTTTAAAGCAATTAAACATGGAAGAAAACAATTTAAATTCAGGTAAAATGACAATATCTTGAAAAAAACAAATGAATATCGGGGTTATAAGCAGTCATTTTAGGAAGACAAGTTGATTTGTTTTACGATTCCAATGCAATAAAGGTGTTTTATATATTTTTATTCTGATATTAAATAACAGTATAAGCTTAACTTTTAGCTTTGTAATTATCTGCCAGTCGAGTCTAACCTAGATCGTTTTAAGTACTTTTTGAAATAGGAATAGAAAAAAAAATGATGAAATGGTGAAACGCTCTACAAAAACGAATATGACCGATCAAAAATTGAACCTCTTTCTAATGGTCGGATTGTATTATTATTCCTTTCCGGGTAGGTACTGTGCCTTTAGCAATAAGCGAAGTGTAAAGCCTTTTGCGAGTTTTTTTATTGAAATCCTTTTGCCATTATAGGCATAATACTTTGGTAGAGCGCCTACATTGTAATTTATTAATTAGTAATAAAATTTTCGCTAGAAATATATTTGTTTCTTTTTGAGTATTTATTAAGAACAGTTGTAGTCGTGAATGTTAGCGGTATACTAGTTATTAACCACAAACACACACGCCCGCCCTGCACATTTCTGGTTTGGCCAATCACGGCTTTTCAGACGGTAGTTATTGAAACAAAATACTACAAAAAAAACTTAGTTTAATAACTCAATCTTGGCAAATAAGCAAACTTTCAGTAAATTTCATAGATAATTTACTCGGTTATTTTATTCGGTTATTTGAAGTTCGCTGTGAAACTTGCCGAAATGCGTAATATTTAGGTATACAGTTTTAGTTCCTACCAAATTAATAAGACACGTGCCGAATGCAATGAAAAATAAAGGGAATACTTGCTCTGACCATTTACAGTTACAGAAGGTAAGTATGCAAATTCGATCTCTTCACAAATGTCGGATAAAAATGCTACTTTATTAGTGCCGTAAACTAACAACTAACGGGGTTCCCTACTCTAGCTCCAATAACATTTCGCCGATGTTTATTTGCTCTATGTCTATACCTACTTCGAAGGTTCACTAGCTCGGTGGGTCGTTAGCTCGAAAGATCAACAGTTCGAAGGCTTATAATATGCTCGACGGGTCTTAGCTCGAAGGCTCCTATTTCCGATGGGTTATTTGCTCGACAAGGTGTTGATGAAAGAAATTTACATGATATAAGGATGAATTAATACTTTTATTTGCTTTTTATCTAAAAATAAACTTGTTTGATTTTGACCTTTTTTTAATAATCACGAGTAAAATTCAAATGCCCCTTGTTTTATAGTTAAAATAATAAAATATATTAAGATTTATACATAAATTCAGAGAATATTTTCGACAGAAGCGATCTTTAAGTATTGAATTATTCATCCTTATATCATGTAGGTACATTTCTTACATTAACACTTTATCGAGAAAATAACCCATCGACGGTACGAGCCATCGAGCTAAAGACCCGTGGATAAAATATGCCTTCGAGCTATTGATCTTTCGAGCTAACGACTCACCGAGCTTGTCAACCTTCGAGGTATAGACATCTAGCAAATGAACATCGGCGAAATGTTATTTGAGCTAGAGTAACCCACGCGTCATGATGCGTATGCGCATTGTTTAAAACGGCCATGATGTGAGGACACACAAAAATGTACGGGGCGAGCGTTTTCAAGTGTTTTACAGTTACTATTAAACTGGTAGAAAGTTAAAATTTTTAGATTGTAAAGATATTTTTAGCACTAGTATTAAAAATATTTATAAATTCCTAGCGACATCACCAGTAATTTTACAAAAACCATTATTCCAATGACACCACAGGCCAACAGATATGACAAGTTGAAGTTAAATAGAAATTTTTGATTTGTATAAGCTGGTGTCCGAGACTTCGTTAGCGTGGTGTTCAATAGAACTTCTGAATTTAATAAAATTCAGAAGCTAGCCTGAGGGTGCGCAAAAAATTAACCAAGAATTTAAATATTTATTTAAACTAGTATTATTTGGTGATGTCACGGGAAATAAATAGAATTGTTTTCTTTTATTTAACAGAGATAGGTATACGAGTATACCTTATGTAAATAATCACACGTGTTTGAAATTATGCTTGTATTAGCCCTTGGGACTAGTTTGAATATAGTACCTATATTTTATAGTTGCTTTTATTGCAATAAGTCGATCTAAAACCAGTAAAGTAGCCATATTACGCCATAATGTTGTGATCACCTGATTCATCTTCAAATCGGAGGAAACATATACATACTGTCACATCATAGCAGTCATTTTTTTGGATACCAAACAAAAGTGGTTTATTTCACACAATCATACTTATAATTTTTGTAACATACTTATATTATAACTGCCAATCGCTTGTTTGCATAAACATTTTTGATTCTGTCAAATGAGTACATCATCTATTTATTATCAATAAGCTATATACATAACAGGATGTACAAAAGAATAGGACACTGCTTAAAACCAAGTGGTCACCTGCTTATAATAAGATAAACATTTTCTATAAGAGCAACGTCAAGTTTGTAACATCCTGTAGACAAAGTATTTTTTGGTTACAAACATAATCTTTAATGATTTTGCAAACCCAAATTTAAGCTGAATCTAGAATTAATGCTTACGCAAGTGGACCTAAATTACGACCACAATAAAAGTCACCTAACATTAGGTTAAATTAGTTTTGAATTTGATGTGATGTTGACACCATTAACGAATAATTCGAAGACAAAATAACACTTTATTTAAATACATTTTGAATTCTCTATATTTTATTAATATTAAGTTTGTCACTAACTTCGTTGTAAGCTACTTATGAGTAGTAATTATCATAACTATGTACTCTCTACTACGAGGATATCGCGTTTTGACAGGTCATAAAAATTTAATGAAGTAATGGTATCAAAATCCCTATTCTTTTCGGTATTGGGTACATCACATTGTCCTTGGTTTTTTAGACCTTTTGATGGTGTTGAAGAATATGAAGCCATTTAAATTTGCCATTATAACCGAAATAGTGATCTTTAATTGTGGTGTGACTGTACAGAGCATCTCATTGCTGAGTTGCAGCTATACGATATGGCATATGAGTAAAGGCTCATGCAGCGTGCCGGCAATGTTGCGCGACTCAGTCGCATCGACTAGACTACCAATAATCGTCGGTCGCGGGCACGCTGCACTAAGCCGTTTAGTTATATATAAACGTTCAATCAAGTTGGTGAGATCGAATACGCACGACATCGCCGGCACGCTGCATGAGCCCTAAGCTGCTTATTACGTTTTTTAATGGCACCATACAAAAACGCAGCATTTGCTAGCGCATAATTTGGCACAAATGCAATGAAAATTCTAACTTGTTTATTTTATTTCAGACATACCAAACGCTATGTACACTTTAATAACTATGCCACCAAAACGCTGGAACTGGCGTTCCAGGATTGCAGCTGTGTACATGGCTGAGAACATTCCTGTACACCATGAGTATGAGATTCTTTTCTGCTCCTCGGTGCTGCCACTGTCGGAACTGATTGGGCTGAGGCCGGATCTTGCACATTTATTTAAAGTCGTTTATTTTCATGAGAACCAACTGGCTCTGCCCGTGAAATCTTCCCGAGATCTCAAGTACCAGCTTGCATACAACGAATACATGTCATGGTAAGGGAAAGTTATTATCGTTGTTATCGTTTCCTATAGAAGAAAAAAGGTCAAGCCGCCATGCAACACTATTTTAAAAGAGATTATAGTACCGTTAATATTTTAAAATTTAAAGATTGCCTAAATAATTTATCATGGTCAGATGTCTACTATAAATCTGACCCAGACGAAGCATTCTCAATATTTCATGAGCTCTTTAGCCTATTTTAACCGACTTCAAAAAAAGGAGGAGGTTCTCAATTCGTCTGAATGTTGTTGTTTTTTTTATGTTTGTTACGCGATTACGCCGTCAATTATGGACCGATTTCAAAATTTATTTTTTACTTTGAAAGGGTATACTCCCGAGGTGGTCCCATTTACACCAAGTCAGATTCTGATGATGGGATCCTTGGGAAATCAAGGGCAACCCTCAATTTTTATAGGCACCCATAATGTTTTGCATATATTTTCTGACTCAATGCTGATTTTTGGGTCTAGTAATCATCATGTCATGTTGCTGACCTGATGATGGAAGCCACAGAACTCCTTAACGGATAGGAGTTAGAAGATAATACTGCTTTTTGTCGACAGAACGTATTTCGCAGTGTGTTGAGCAGACGTGAAGCTTATGAGGTACCAGACCGCCAATTTTTATTTACTGGGGGCGTACCCGCACACCTAGTAACGAAAAAAAAATTAAAAGTTCCTTTCTTAAATTGACTTAGTATTTAATCCTATGGTTACGACACCAAAATAGCCGCCGTTCTGGTTGGAGTGTAAGAAAACCCTTTCCTTAAGACTTACAAATTTTCGTCGAAATATTGACCCAATATAACACCTTATTTTTATCATACCATTCAATGGGGGGTCCATAGAGGACCAACATTAGCTAAGGTTACTTTGCTGTTAAGTCATTTTTGGCGGAGTTGGAAGGTGAAAACTGAAGCTTATTTTAAAGGCGTCTGGGACTTGAAATAAATTTCGTCGAAAAATTGATCATTAATAGCACCCTATTTTCATTATACCATTGGGTGGGTGGTCCACAGAAGAACAACATTTGTCTAGGTCACTTTGCTGTAAAGTCATTTTTGGCGGAGTTAGGAGGGGAAAAATAGAGAACTTAACACTTAAAATTGTGAAATAAAATAAGTTTAATAAAAAACTAAAAACCGACTTCAAAATAAAACTAAAAAGCAAAAAATAATATTGACTAAAACATACCTAATCAGTTCTTTTTGGAGTAGGTGCGAATGAACACATTTTAACTCTCGATGGCTGGCACCGACTCCAAATAGAACTGATTAGGTATGTTTTAGTCAATATTATTTTTCGCTTTTTAGTTTCATTTTGAAATCGGTTTTTAGTTTTTTATTATATAAACTATGCTTCCCTATGATAAAAATTAAAGTAAACAATAAGAATAATAAAAAAAGAAATTGGATGAGTAAAGGGTTAAAAATGAGTTGTAAAACTAAACGTAGGTTACGTTATGATTACTATTAAAATAAGACAGTAATAGACAGGAACAAATACCATACTTATTCTAACATATTAAAACAGTGCATTTTCAAATCTAAACAAAACACTAATGCCAGATTTTTAACATCTAGCAAAAACAAATGTAAAGCATCATGGACCTTAATTAATGACGAACTGAATAACGGTTATACTGACAAATACATATATAAAATTAGGAACAGTATAAATATTATACTAACAGAGCCGAAAGATATCGCCACTGCTTTTAATGATGAGTTTATCGAATTGACAAACACATCTACTACTGACGGTCGCAAGCAAACGGATCATAAGAACAGGGTACCCAACTTTATGTTTCTCAGCCCAATGTTGGATGTCGAGGTTATGAATGAGATTATTTCTTTATAAAACACAAGTTCAGAAGGGTTTGATGAAATTAATACGAAAGTTATTAAATCATGCATTCCTGAATTAATAGCGGTCTTGACACATCTTTCACAGCGAGAACCACTTGAAAGATTTCGTCGAGTTGACTAACGTCTCGGTAGCTTAGTGGTCAAAGCACTCGCCCGGTATGCGATGGACGTGGGTTCGGATCCCACCTGAGGCGGACGATTTTTTTCAAGTATTAAAAACTTACATCCTATCAATCTATCATTATTGACGGGAATTTTTCCAGCTGTACTAAAATTATCAGTAGTCAAGCCTATTTTTAAGAAAGACGATAGAGAAGACATTCATTGTTATCGTCCGATAACATTAATCCCTATTTTTTTCAAAAAAAAATGAGAAATGTATGTTAAAGAGAATAGTAGAGTTTTGTGAAAAATATAAAATAATAAAGACGGAACAAAATGGATTCCAAAAAAAAATCTACTATATACATATTTTCAATAATTGACATTGTTTTGACTAATATTAATAATAATAATTGGACTACAGGCTTATTTTTCGACTTATCTAAAGCTTTTGACTTTGTTTCACATATTATTAGGAAAACTAGATGCGATAGGTATAAGAGGACTACCATTGCAGTGGATATCCACATATCTATCGCATAGACAACAATGTGTCATGATCACAAAAATTGACGCCAAAAATGAAGAAGTGACCTACACATCAGAGTATAGAAAAAACAATTGTGGAGTCCCACAAGGAAGCGTGTTGCGCCCAATATTGTTTTTACTTTATTATAAACGACATTATCAATGTATCAAATCATAGATGCATCTTGTTCGCAGATGATATCCCGATAGTTGTATCGTGTGATAAAAAACATTAATCAATCAAAGACCATGAAAGTGACATTAACATTACAATAAATAATATAATTAACTACCTTGACATTAACAATTTAAAAATCAATATTAATAAAACATTTTACATTCAATTTAATTACAATTATCGAATAAAACAAAATATTGACATAAATATTAATTTAGATGATTAAATAAAAAAAGTAAAAGAAACAAAATTCGAAGGAATCATAGTAGATCAAGAGTTAAACTGAAAAGCACATTTGGATAATCTGTCATCGAGACTAAATAGATTTGTTTATGCTCACAGACGTATAAAAAAAATTACAAACATAAAGACAGCTATTATAACCTATCAAGCTTACGTCGAATCCATACTTCGCTATGCTTTGATAGTGTGGGGTAACAGTACCGACATAAATAGAGCCTTTTTCACACAATAAAAATGTATTAGAGCTATTTGTAAAAAATCACCTCGACATTCATGCCGACCCTTATTTAAATCGCTTGGTTTACTGCCGCTGCCTTCATTATACATTTATGAAATATGCCTTTTTGTTAGGAAGCATGCATATTTATTTAAAAGGGTTTGTGATATATATTCACGTCTGAAACGTGACCCCCAGAGACTGGTGCTAAGTGAAGCTCCGAAATTAAGAAAATACAATGTTAACTGTCTAGCTATGAGTGTTAAGATTTACAATAAGTTACCGGAAGTCCTTAAACTATTAAACAATAGACAATTTAAAGCAAAATTATATAAATGGCTCAATGATAAAAATTTCTACGATTTAAAAGATTATTTTTGTAATAAAAGCTGAACTACTTTATATTGACATGAATGCTTAAACAAGTTGGCAGGATTGGCTGTGATGTTTGACTACTAACCTAAAGATTTGTGTGCTTTAATTAAATCAGGCAAAACATGTCGCTCAATTCTTGTAAATTTAAAACACCTGTAATACCATCTTTTAGCGCAAATAAAGAATTTTATTATTATTTTCTTTTTTACCTTTGGTAATTCTCGGAACCCGCTGTTCCGGTTTTTAAATATTATTATCAAACTGAAAAACAATATTATAATGGGAAACCCAGTCTTTTGTAATCTTATATAGTGTCTTAAGAAATAACGAATTCTTTATTTTTTTATTTCAGCATGGCAGCTGATCAAGTGTTGTTTAACTCCAATTACAACAAACGCTCGTTAATTAAATTGGCCAACAATCATATGAGGAAACATTCCGATTTGGAATTCCTTACTGATTTTGTCAGAAAAATTGAAGCTAAATCCGTGGTGGTCTACTTTCCCCTGGATTTGAAAAGGATTGATTTATACGTGCGATACATTTACAAGTTCCCAAGGACATCACTGTACATCGTCTGGCCCCACCGCTGGGAGTTTGACAGGCCGCCTCAAATGTTTTACCGCGTTATTAAGCGCCTTGAAATGACTGGGAGAGAATTCAGAGTGAGTACTTAACAGTATTGTTGACGACCTCCGTAGCCGAGAGACGAGCACGCCGTATTCGGGTTTGGGTGGTGTGGTAGCGTCGCTGTTTCTAATTTCAATAACAGTATAACACACGTGTTTAATATGATACCTAGGTAGGTACTTAACAATAAAGAGTAGAGCATTTTTTTGAGACGATGTTGTTAAAAATTATGGTATTCATTCATTGTTAATTTATTGGATTTCATATCGAATACAGTATCTGGTTTCACAATTTTAAGTCTCTCATATAATACGAGAGTGGACTTTTAAACCAGTTTACCAAGATATCGGCGGGAACACCAGCTCTTTTGCAATAGGTCTTTCCTTGAAATGAATCTATACAGGGTTATTTGAACAAATTTTGTTGTTTATGATGTTAGCTATCTAGTCGTGCGAGGTTGTTGATTTATTTCAAATAACCCTGTATAATTAGGGCTATCGATGTTAACAAAACTAGAATTTGTTCCGTGCTACTTTCAGATTTATAGGCCGTTGAAGAGAATCATAAAGCCAGCGGATAACTTTTTTACTATCAAAGAGATCAATTTGAATTATAGCTACATAATTAGTAGGGCTATGCTATCTTTAATAAACATATGACAAAACAGTCGTAGGTTTCATTCACCAAAACCAAAATATCACGTAATGAAAAAAAAACTCTAGTCAGCGGGAAACTTTGTAAATACGCAACAAACAGCATTCAAATGAATGTCATTAATTAGGGCAATTTCCCTGTTTACTTTGTTCAATCTTGGTTACTGGATGCCGCTTTTAGAAATAAAAAATAAAATATATATATTGGACAACATCACATACATTGCTCTTATCTTAAGGCACTTGTGTTATAAAAAATCAGAAATAATGACGGTACCACAACACCCAGACCCGAGACAATATAGAAAAGTTCTTTTGTAATAAATCTTTCCGTGAAATGAATCTATACAGAAATTAATTACTAGCGTCTGCTCAGATATTAATGAAATAATTAATGTTTAGGTAGTAATGGTAACTTGGTAGAGTATGGAGTTAATTGACATTTGAAACTGTTCAGAAGTATTTGGTCACCTTGTCTGCTACAAAATATCTGACGGTGACTGTATTGATGTTGTCTAATTTTACTTTTGTATTTCTAAAAGCCAAGATTGAACAAAGTAAACAAGTGAGGAGTAAACGTAGTAGGGGTAAACAACAACAACAAAGTAAGGAGGCATGTTATTGATAGGGAATTTCTTTTTAAAATGTGGGTATAGGGACTATAAAAAAAGTCCCCCTTATACTACCACTATTCTAAAAATTAACTTCTTTTTAATTTTTGCAGGTGGTCATGTTTCCCCAATCATTCATGGGTAAACCTACATCTGCCGAAGAACTGATCGAGCAGTGCAACACCTCACGCTTGCTACACCTTGAGAATGCTGAGGATCAACCTCAGTCTTATTATACTATACTCAAGCGCGCTGATGTAATCGTGTCCACGGCTAAGACCGACTTTTTCTGCGATCAAATGTAAGCATTAACACGACAAACAAGCTCAAATAATCATCATAATCTAATTGTTATCTTTATATTCCTGCGCACAAATGTTTACGAGAGGATTGATCATGTCATCATATTTGTTTTAGTACCCTGCGTTATCTCAGAAATTATAGTAAACGGGATTGGCGATTCTTGCATAGTTAGATAGTTCCTGCAGGATGATACTACCTTCACTACCAATCCTACAAATACGATTCGCTGAGCTCAAGCCCTTCACAATAATAAAGATAAAACAAAATAAAAATAGTAGGTGGCCTGTTCACCTTGTGGGTGAACGTCCCACGCTGCGATTGCCGGCCAATCTGGAAGTCAGTTACTGGGGGAGGCTTATGTTCAGCAGTGGACGTCCCGTGGCTGAAATAATGATAATGATGAAAAATAGTAAGCCGCAATCAACTGGTCTTTTCCTTTTCAGATTGGAGGGCATTTACTGCAACCTCATTCCCGTACTCCCACATATTCCTATCTACAAAGAAATATTCAAAGGTGCCATCAGGGAGATGTACAACACAGAAGACGAACTATACCATATCTTGGTCAACCTTTGCCGCAGAAAACAAGCGGGATTGCTTGCTTTCAATAGAAATTACAGGCAGATATGTTACCGATACGAATCAGCTCGATGGTATCAGAACTTGGTAAAAGTTCTCGGATGCAAATTATATTAAAACGACCCGGCAAGCAACTTCTAATTCGAAACTGGACAATGAATGTAATCGATTCTCTACTCTTCTTATTCTTGGCACTTTATGTGTCAGGTCTCCCCATTTTTAGACTACAAACCATTATCCGCCAAACAATATCCGGTTTCTGGCATAGTTTTCATACCTCTTTGTATTAAAATATAATTTGAATTAAATACGGCTTTTGGCGAGCTTCATAATATATTGGGGAGACTTTAAAACAACCTTAAATGCGTTAATTTTGCACTTGAGAGTAGGTAATCTTGACTCTTCTTTTATAAATGAATAAAACATTAGCCTTCTTTGGCAGTGTTGGCACAGAAGGGTGCAATTTCGTTACAATTTTTTTGTCATTATGTCTTATCTACACGTAGATGCCAGGCTCTAAGCAAGGTGCTTCGGCCTAACTCTGATAGCATACTTACATAAAATAAGAATGTTCGTTACCTTGGAGGAATGATAGGAACTCGATCCAAATAACACGGATCTACTACCAGCATAATCACAGGATTCATAATACTTAACTAGATTTTGTGACTCAATGTTGTTACATATTAGAAATACGTAGGTATATTAGGTACCTACTCTGAACAAGGGGTGTTGCGCTGATAGGAAATCAAAATTAGATCTGGTTGACAATATGTTAAATACCTACATAAGAAAATTACAATTGGCAAATGTTTAAATGAAAAAATCACCGCAGCATTGCTTACAACTTGATGTTTATTGTAGTATGCTTTAATACCCACTAATGTTGCCGAAAAATCAATAGTTCTATCAATAGTTCGAATCGAAAATCAGCTACTCCATCCTTAGTATCGATACCATCGATAATGTGGTTTGATACTATTAATATACAGCAATAGTTTTGAAAGTTTTTTAGAACTTCGATATGTTGACTACAATACCTAGAAACTGGAAACAATATTATTAAAAACTTGCATACTACAGATCGTCGAAAATATTTGGTTGTATCGATACTATCTACTTATGTGATGGCACTCTTATAGCAGACTTATCACCTTCGAACTCAGAACGGTAGTAAATGCTATAGATAGTACTAGTGATCGGCAACACTATTACAACACTTGCAACGATTTCACAACCAATGTGAATTATTATAGTCACCACTACTGTGGTTTTGTAGATTTTTAAGAATATAAATGTCAATTTTTTCGATGTAAGGTTCAAGGGTTCGATATTTAATCAAAAAAAGTAAAGATATTGGTTCGACGAGGAAGTAACTAAAGGTGTTGTTTGATAAGACTGCTTGACACGGAAATACAGGGGTCCTAAGTCCGTGCCATGATGATTTTTGGGTCTGACAGTGTATTAGGATATAAGTACTTTACTTGGTTGTGGACCTAAGGTGAACACCTGGATAATAAGATAAAGACAATTGCTCGATCAGAGTATATTTACTCGTGTATTGTAAGTGTATTTTTTCCCTGGTGCATTTCACCAGCACTCATATATAATCTGGATGTATATGTATGCGCCATCTCTTAATGCGCAAAGAAGTGTTGCGCTGATGATAAACAAAATTTATAAAGAATGTTTTGAGATGAATTTACACCACTGGCAGATAGTTTTACTGTGAAAAATCACTGCAGCACTTCTACTCATTGATGTATAGCTGCGTTTATAAACTCTACAACAGTCAATGTAAGCGCGCCCTTATCCTTTACCCTGCGAGCGAGGGGTGAGACAAGTGTAGTTACTTGTTACCCTATGATCTATTTACCTTCGTATGACGATAAACTCTCCTTAGTATAAGTAACTTATCGATTTTACTGAAAGTCTGTACGACTTGACTTATTGTATACTAAATGTTAATAAATAATAAAAAGCCCCAAAAAAATAAGCTGTTGTTCAATACGCACTTTGTTTTATTTTTGACATGACACATTTTTAAAAATTCAAACGTATCTACCCAACAAAAGACCGAATTTGTATTGTATTTTGTGCACGTAGACCTCGCCAGGGTTCAGTACAGAGTTGGGGAAGTTTCTCTGAAAGAAGAAAATAAACTAAGTATTTCCAGAATATAAGATGAGAGTAATGTAAAGCAGGGTACTCACCTAGCCGTGTAGCATATAAGGTATCCGATACTGTATCAAGTAAGTACGTAGACACGAGCCTGCTGCAAGCCCCTGGCGTGTAGGGATCATTAAGCTCGCAGTGACCCGCCAAGATAGAGTATCAGACACGTTACATGCTACACGGCTAGGTGAGTTATACCCTGCTTAACATACCAAAGACATTTAAGCAGCGTTCTCACCAAACTTATTGTCCGTCGCCAACTTTGAGCAGACTTACTATCCCTAGCATATGAGTAAAAAAGAGAACAAAGACAAACTAACAAAAACCTTAGCCGAGAGGCAAGTACGCCGGACTTTGGCCTCGCTATCTCCAAGGTCCTAGGTCCGATCCTTGGTCAGGGCAATGTAGAAATCGAACTTTTCTATATTACCTCGTGTCTAGATGTTATGGAACCGTCGTTGTTTCCGATTTCTATAACAGTCCTTAGCTACGTACGTAGTAGGTATGTGGTGTTGGCAAATATATAAAATTCTTTTTTTTTTAATAAAAAAAGAAACGATGTGATAGGTCATAGGTACCAGGAGAGGTAGCCACGGGACAGTTAAAAAAGATTCCTTCTCTAACAATTCCGTGGCGTTAACCAACTTAACGTTCACTGAGAGCGGCTGACAGAAGGTTTGGTGTTAACTAGCGAATGATAATATTGCCAAGCGAGCAAGCTGCGTACTTACGTGGTTGATAGCGTCAGGGAAGTTTTGAGGCATGAGGCAGAACAGGCCGTGCTTCTTGTACAAGGTTCCCGACTTGCCGATCAGCGGGACATACCCGAAGCTCACCTTGCCCTGGAATTAGTCACATGTTTCCACAATACATGGTGTACAAAAGAGAAGTTCTCTCACGAATAATCACGATTTTAATGTTGCTCCCACAGTAAAAGCTACTATGGTGAAAGTTGATGTAAGTACATGATGCAGCTGATCACGTGACTTTAAGGATTGTTTTTGAAGAAGGAGAAGTACGTCAACTTCATGCAAATAATAAATATTGACGAATAATTCAGGTACAGGCTCTTTCTGTCGTCTTGTCTGCCTTTATATGCTGTTCGCAAAAACTACTAAAGGAATTTCGGCAATCATACATTTTCGCCCGGTCATGAAATGAGATTAATGTGTCGCAGATCTTTTAAATTTTTTACCGACAGCTGGTTGCTGGCAGCAACAAAGCTGGTTGTACGACAAATAAGGTTTGTTTAATTCTTCAGGGTTATATATTATAACCATAAAAAAATACGAGGAACTGAGGATAAGTCTAAGATAAAATCCTTTAGTCTAGGAATGACTTATTCGCGGACTGACTACATAGTCTATAATTAACCAATTCCTGGAATGTACAATTCTATAAATGTCTGATTCTACAATTGACCGATTCTAAAATTGACTGACTATTAGCCTAGGAATGACTAATTCGCGGAATGACTTCATAGTCTATTCATTCACCTCGCTTCCCTCTTCATCCGCTTCTTCGCCTCTTGCACTCGACTCCTCACTGTCCGACTCGCTATCGTCCTCGTCCTCTCCCTTGCCTTCGTCTTCCTCGTCATCCTCCTCACCCACCGCACCCTGAGCATAGAGCAGTTTTAAAAATAATAATAATAAATAATAAACAAAGTTACCTAGAACCATAGCATTTGTATGAAAAAACCTCAAAGACTTGCACTTGACCAATTCTTATTAATTATGGTTTAACCCAGATAAGCCCACTGCAGTCACCCATAATGGTCTAAATCTTATGTATCGTATTGTATTGTACCAATTTTTGGTATTTTTGCGTTACGTGGGGTATTAAACCTATCTTCTTATAAAAGTTGTTTCGAGTACCTACCTACCTAAACATTACTGTGTGTCGACCACATATTTTAAGTTTTGATATTAATTTCTAATTTTAAAGAGGTCCAGTGAAATTAAACTTACTTTTATGTAAGATTACTACATGAAACTCGAAAATGTTTCCATATTCATCGATCAAATTGATACAAGGGATTTAGGGAAAGCGAACATAGGGAGGGAACCTAGGTGCACCATTTAAAGGTATAGTTATTGATTAGAATGTACTCGGTTTCTTTTTGAAATGGTACCTTACCTAGCTATTTGACAACGTCATAAGGCCTACTACGAATGTGTTTCGTTCGTTCGGACGTATTAACCCAATAAATTAAAAGTACCGTCGATTTGTGTTAAATCTTTGGTAAATTATGAACAATTTAAAACAATCGTAATGTTACTCGGCTAGTTTGAGTTGTACATCTTTGTCAAGGATTGATACAAGTAAATTTATATTTTAATTTGATAGGTGAATACGTCCGATCATACGAAACGTTTTCGTAGGCGTCCTGATACGAACCTCTATGATCTTATCGGGGTCAGGGAGGAGGTTCCCAGTGTAGAACTGCATCCCGGGCTGGTTGCTGTATACTTCCAGCACTCTCCCAGTACCAGGATGAAGAGCTCTGTAAAGCCAACAATGATATTATTAATTTTGAAACAACATTGCCAGTTTGGCCGCCGACGTTTGCGATGTACCTTTATACAAAACCTTCTTACACATTTCCATGACTTGCAATCGGTATACGAGTTAAGCGCTAACAAGCTCGTCTCTATAAATGATTTTTTAGCAATGGCATGAACCTAAAACTAATTTAAAATTAACACGTTTGAAGAATTCGCCCTGAACTCAATGACCTTACTAGTGTTAAACACTTGTCTAAAAATTAGTCTACCAATTTGAAATGTTTATTAATACTAAGTCTCGAATGTCTGATGTGTCAACATTTCAAATCGGTTGACTACTTTTAGACTAGTGTGCAACAGTGGCGGGCATTGGTTTTATTTCGAGGTAGGCAGCAGGTTCTTACAAATGTGTATTAATATCGAAAATCTGTGGTTTATCCCATCATTAATACACATTTGTAAGTACCTTCTGCCTACCTCATTTCATTTATCAGGTAGGCACTGCCCATTTGCCTATATGCACCGCACGCCCCTGTGTGCAACCCTAGTCGATCATTTTTGTAGTAAGGCCAAAAGAGACACAGATTTTATTCTCGGCTGTCAATTCGAAAAAATAATTTTATAAATTAACTAATCCAAGTCTGGTCTTGCTAAGAGACATCCCAGGAACATTTAACCGGGATAAGAAGTATCCTAAGTTATTTCAGATTATATTCTGTGTGAACAATTTTATCCAAATATCCGTATAGTAGTTTTTGCGTGAAAAAGTAACAATTATCTATTTATCGTTACTCACAAACTTTCGCATTTATAAAAAAGTAGAATAGAAAGAGAAGTTTTGTTTTTCGATGCTAATGCTAAACTAATAAACAACTGAGTAAATAAAATACCTTGCTTGGAAAGTCAAGTCCTGCTCAGTGCCTTGTGTAATGCAGAAATTGACGTCGTAACCTCCCAAAGGTATTTTTGGTATCATAGCTCTGAGTACTCTTGGTATCCTAAAGTCATAGGCACTACCGCCCACCACTTTCTTTTCACCTGAAAGACAATTATGACAAATGGTTATAAACCCATGTTTGAATAAAAAGAGATTCGACGAATTAAATTGTCGGTTTTACATGATTTAAAAAAACCCTGCTATCAAAGTAATTAACACAATGTTTCATACTTGCGTTTCAAAATTAAGCTCTCAAATTCAAAGTCAATTCAAAATTACCACTCGTCAAACATAATTATCAGCATCAGGAACCTTTTATCATGTGGAAGTGAGACACGAAGATAATTTTATTTAAAAAAACCGGTAAGTGCGAGTCGGACTCGCGCACGAAGGGTTCCGTACCATTATCTATAAAAACGGCCAAAAAAAATCACGTTTGTTGTATGGGAGCCCCCTTTAATATTTATTTTGTTCTGCTTTTTAGTATTTCTTGTTCTAGCGGCAACAGAATTACATCATCTGTGAAAATTTCAACTGTCAAACTATCACGGTTCATGAGATACAGCCTGGTAACAAACGGACAGACAGACAGACAGACAGACAGACAGACGGACAGCGGAGCCTTAGTAGGGTCCCGTTTTACCCTTTTGGGTACGGAACCCTAAAAAACGACGTAGCGGTTCGAGTAAAGTTAGGTAGAGTGGAGTGCACTTGTGCTTCGCTTGGCTCATCTTGGCACTACCGAGCCCCCAAATTGGGACAGGCTTAAATCTGTTCGATACCCAGGTATAATAGTTAAAAGCAAGACGTGTGTTGTAAGGGTGATAAAAATGACTATCTTTACACTGGATATTTAATGCTGGATAAGTTAGCAAAATCATTACGATTTTACCTGTCACAAGCCCGTCATCGTCTGTTGCTGTGTATTTGTCAGCGTTGATGGTAAATATGTGATCGTACATATTCTCGCATCCAGCATGCTGTGAAGTAACAAAATCTGCATTACACATGCAAGCTATTGCTACTGGGGGTGGAGATTTTGGTTTTTATTACCTATATCTTTTTTTAACGTCAGAGAAATGCTATTTTGCATACTGCACCAGCTGCAAGGGCCGCCGGGGGTTTTTGTACGCAGGTATTACCCTGGACGGCAGAGTAAAGCCTGCGTGCCCACTAAAATCCTAATGGTGTCCACAGTTGTTGTTAATTAGTGCCTTAACCAATTTTGTGTGTTCCTGCCTTGTCAAAGGCGGGGACACGACACGGCGGGAGTGTTGACTCTTTTTTTAATATACATACTACCCTACATCTTAACCATTACCTAAGGTATATCGGGTGTAAAAAAAGGCTTCACCAAGCCGAATACCACATATTGTACGTATTATTACGATCATTTTTTTCTTTTACACTATACCTGGGAAATGACGGGTTACAGAGTTATTGACAGTCAAAGTAAAAAATTTTTTTCAAAGATTTTTACAAAATTGACTTCTGTTTGATAATACTAAACTTTGTTACAAAGAAACATGATAAAAATTTTCAGTCCTCCTTTCATAAAAGGCCTTTAAAAGGCACAGCCGGCAATGTATCGTGCGCAGTGCTCTCGCGCCACCCGCTCGCCCGCCGCCGGCCAACACACACAGGCATAGTCTGTGACGTGCGCGCTATACATTGCGGGTTAGAAATAAGTTATGTTTTTTGATACCCAAAAATTAAAGTCATTTCCCAGCAATTATTTTTTTGCATTCTACTTGGTTTTATGTATAGAATTCGTGGTTTAAAGCTTCGTTAAGCCTTTTTTTACACCCTGTATATAAATCACGAAAGACCTAACAGAATTTAAAGCACCCAACTGGACGGCCCTGGTATACTTCCCGGTTTAGGGACAAGTAGTAAGCTTTGATGTTGAAGACCAACATTAACTTTTGCTGAGCCAACGTAAGTAATTTTAAGGTGCATTCCCGAAATCTAAATGCTTTACAATTACACAATTTCCCAGGTTGTTCCCAGTTTTTATGCTCTATAATCAGCATATTTTGGATTATATAGAGTTTTTTACAATCCGAATAAAAATAAACAGGTCATCGATACTTTTACGTTCCAAATCTTCTAACCAAAGAGTCTAAAATAATACTCACATGACCTGCAAGGTTGAAATAAGGTGTGTTACTCAAATTGATGATAGTTGGCTCACTGGTGGTGCACCGCATTTCAATCTTGATGGTGTTGTCACAAGTGACTTCAAAAGTCACCTGAGCCATCACAGTTCCGGGATAGCCTTCGTTGAACCGATCCGAAACGTGGCTCATTATCACCTTATTGCCGTTCACGTATGAACGCCAGTTCACCTGAAATTTTTATTGAAAGAATGGTTTTGTTTTGGCCATAATCAAATACCAGATTGTGTTGTAATGCGATAATTCACTTCAAACGCAAAGGGTTCCCGGTTCGATTTCTGAGTTGGGTCAATATATTTCCTAAATTTGTTCGAATCTGGGTGTGCTGAGAGACGTCTCTGGTAAAATACATTACTTCAAAACTAGCTAGTTGCTGTGTTGTATGCGTTTTATTTACTATTCGATTTTCGGGAAAAGAACCCTTGAAGTTAACTAATGCAATATTAAGTTAAAACACCTTATCAAATCCCACGTGTCCGCCATGATAATGGTGGTGACCCTTATTGGTGGAGAGCATGTACATTCTACCGGAGGGCCGGACCACCATAGTGGCGTCTCTGATGTAGTTGGCATACCGCCCGATGGTAGAGCCAAAGTACGGGTTTCTCGGCTGGAAGTAGTCTGTTGAACAAATATAAATGTTAAAGGTAAAGCTTTCTCAAAGACAAAGTAAATGCCTACCATCTGATTTAATATGTTTATGAGTTTGATAACTGGAATGTAAAACAATCCCCAGGATTCTTCTTTCTTTTTGAATATTCTTTAGCTGCCAACATTTGCTAATAATTAAACATAAAAATTAACCATAGCTTTTTTATTAAATTTATTTAAAAAAGGGTTTATGTTTGTCTTAGATAAAACCTTTGCTTTATACAGACTGACCTTAAAATTGTGTAAAGTGAAAGTCCAACAAGCACTCTAACGTTACTTGAACTGCCCCCATGTATTTTCTGCGATTTTATGTAGTTTTAATCTTTAGGATTTAAAAGGGTAAAATAAACCCTTGTAGGATAACTTCGTTGTCAGTAAGTTTGTCTATTTGTGAAATGAATGAATGAATAAAGGCATCAAGATGAAATTAATATCTGATACTCAGATTTTCAATTCCTTGGAGCAGAACAAACAATCGAACTTCTAGTTAACGCAATCAAAAGATACGCCAGCGGTAGGGAATTTAGTCTATAGGGTTGGATTTTAATTAGTAATAATTTGAAAACTGGAATACCCCAAACGGTGCTTTGATACAATTTTTGGGAAACCTCGTAAAAAATATTGCATTATATTACCTTCTAAAGTGTCAAATCCTGCAATAACGTCATCAGGTACTCCTTTTCTGTCCGGAACTTGAATGGCAGTTATCGTTGCACCATACGTTATTACCTAATGATGGAAACCGTCTAAATCTTGTAACCAATTCAAAACAGATATTTTAGAATAATGCACACCATATTATACAAAATTACCTGCACGATCATTCTGTTTTTCGTTTTCCACGTATACCTTCTGACGATATCAATATTTGTGCTAGAACCACAAGGACTTTTGTGTTCTTCTTCCGGCATTGCCATTTCCTTCATACTTTTGCTAGACTTATGGAATACATTGGACGCTCGGCTCTGCCTAGCCTGGACCGACTTAGGCATGAACCCAAAACCATCACAAATCAACTCCACATCGGGAATTTTAGGAGGTTCTATCTCCGGTGGCGGACCCTCAGATTTCTTTTCAGAAGCTCCATCCCCACTTCCCTTATCTTCTTCTTCCATTATCACTTAGAATTTAAAACCAAACGTCGAAAAGATTAAATTTTTTATCAAAATTTTATTCTATCTTATAAAAAAATATTATTCCAATGTGTTTTGTGTCATGGTTTTTGTTTCACTGACTTGTGTCATGGTGATGTAAAATCTAAATGGCCTCCTATTGTTTATTTCGACCAGTAACTAAAAAAACAAATAAGGTTTATAGTATGTATGATGCAAACCTATGCAAACAAAAAAAGACTACGAAAGTGGTAGACTTTTATCAGACCAAGTACTTTCTATGCGTGCTTTCAAAAAGTATTTCAATCCACTTTCTGCGGCAGACTTACCATTGTAGTAATACGATATTATGTAAATAAATACCGTCTTGACCTCCCTATCTCAAAACACATCGCTTGCATACTCCATTATTTATATGAATTAAAAACCAGCTACTAACACTGTGTAAAGATTTTTATAAATAGATTTAACCATGTCAACTTATGTATACTTACATTTATCAAGAACGAGAACAGATTGAAACAACAACTTACATTATCCTTTTATTGTTTTAAGGTTTAATTTTAAGATCAAAGGCATCGCATTGTTAGTCTCTTATTTTACAGCAATATAAATAAATATTAAAGATATCTACAGGACAAAATACGAATAGTGCATTAAGACACATAGAATATTGATTTTGTACATTGACAAGATTTCAAACCCAAAAAACTTTCATGGTTTGCTTGTCAAGTTCCATTGTATCAGTCTTCCATTTTTCGTGATCAGATAATATATCTGGCATTTCCTCCATGTAATCTACTTCTTTGCAGGGCGATGGTGGTATGATACTTATGATCGGTATACCGATCTCTTGAAACGAACTCATGGATGAGAACCCACTCTCATCTTCGATGAAATTAGATACGTGACTGTATTCGTTCCTTTTGTCATTGCAGCTTCGAATTATTTTACCGTTAGTTAGTTCCGTGACGTTCTTTACGGACAAAGGACCCTGCCGTTCTTTTCCATTTAATTCAACGCCGGCAAAGTCGTTTTCCAAACCACAGGTGACCGGCGACTGCGACACAATGAAGTTATTCATTGTGTTATCTGTTTTTATGCTGTCATACATATCATTACCATTACAGATAGTATTTAGTATGAATGCGTTAGTTGAGTCTTCCTCAATGAGAGTCAGAGAAGGATTGAGTTCATTTGTCTTTGACTCGTCTTTTTCTGGCGCGAGTTTGTTGGAGTCGTCGTAACTGCCGTTACATGCGCATGCGAGATCAGGGAGTTTGGTGCTAAGCACTGTATTGGCAAGAGTTATCAGTCTAGTCATTTCCTCAGATAATTTATTAGAAGATTCTTTCTCGGATATAAGCGAAAGTTTGGACTGACTCCTGAAAATATAACTAGGCTTTTGAATTGAATTTTATAGACTTACCATACCAGTTGACAAATAAAGCAAAACTGTTACTTACCATACGCCGGAGGCATCTTTAAATCCGTTAACATTGCTGATTGACTTGCTGATCTTTCTTGTGCTTATTTTTTTGGTGGGGGTCAAATATTCGAGATTTTTATTCATATGAAGAACCGATCTAGAGCGAGGCAAGTCAGCGACGTTAAATGATCTCGGAACCCTGGTCGACATAGACTCTTTCCTGGGACTTTCATTATTCTGATTATTATCAATATGATCTCGCACTCTATTTAAGAACGTAACTATTTGCTTAAGTAAAGCTATATGCATCTGCCTGTTTGCTTCAGTCTGAAAATAAGCCATACACATTGGAAATCACATTGGTTAAATAATATTGCAAGGATGCGAGCAATGTAAATGTTTGGAGTTCGCTGAGAATTCGCAAAGCAATTTCGCAAGGCAGTTAATAATAAAATACAACGTTGAATTATATTGGTGCACCAATACATGAACATCATGAAACTTTCCTGACTAATATCGTTTCGAATGCACCTACAGACAGGATATAGGTATTCCGAATTCGTTTATGTTAAAAACCAAGCAAGTTTAATACGAGTGGATAGACTATGGCTATTGCTCAGGTGAGAACAATTCTTGTCTGAAGGCACACACAATAAAAATCACATACGAGAAGCGATACTAAAGTTTTCTGTAATTTACATTTATTTACAATGATCATTTTGGGCCTGTTTCACAATGTACGGATAAAGTTATGTAAAAGATAAAAATATGTTGATGATAAAAGTGGTTGAAAATCGTGTCAAAAATGATTTTCAACCACTTTTATCATTAAGTGTATCATTATCAACATTTTTGAAAAATCGTGTTTATCCTTCAGATAGTAAAATATAGTTTTTTCAGAACTTATGCAGTACTTATCCGTTCATTGTGAAATAGACCTTTAAAGTTTTTACTTATTATATACTCGGAACAAAGACGTAAATAGCGATACAATAACTGTCATGGAATACATGACGAATCAGTTAATTTTTTTACAATAATCTATTCTTGTATTTTTCATATCGCTTCTCGTCAATCTTTGTTGTAGGTACTGTTCATTCGGATCCAACGGGACAGTACCACTTATTAGCTATATCGTAAAGTATAGTACCTGTGCCAACTGCCACCTCAAAGTTTCCACCTCCATGTTCAGCGCGGTGACTTCTGTTCGCCGCATGTTTGCCTTCAGGGCAGGTATATCAGGAGGCTTCGTGGCTTCACCATTCTGCTCCACAACACTCTTTGAAAGTTGAGAAAATGGCTCAATTCTTTCTGAAACCTGCAAACAAAACAGTTAACGATAAGAAACTGTGTGCCACCTCTTTCTAGTAGTCATTAAATATCAATTGAACACAGAAGTTGAAAGGTGAATCACGCGAAGATATATAATTTAAAAGAACTTAAATTACTCTTCATCTTTCCAAATATACTAGACGCGTGAGAACTTTTGTGGATTCAATTCATTTTGAATTTGTTGTAGATAAATACGTTAAAATATGTAATTCAGATAGGTTTTTGTTAATTCATTTTGGGTTTGTGTCTCAATCAGTAGGTAGGAAGGTAAGTAGGCACTCAGTTAACCTAATTCAACAGTTGTAATTTTAAGTAGATACTATAGGTATGTAGGTACATACGTAGTGCAATCAATTGATGTTGTAGAGTTTACTGTCGTCGTAATTAGATAGGATCACGGCATTTTTTTCTGGCACATACTTTGGAACAGGTTTTTCATTTGTTTTATTAGCGTTTTGTGTTATACATTTTGCGGGATAAGCGGATAAGCCTCCCACGTTTTGCTTATTATATACATTTTCTTTCACCAAAGTTTGTTATTAACAGTTATGAGTTTGAATGTTACATATTATACGAGTACGATGTAAATGATGACCCCCTCGTGTCTAGTGATTCGCGCAATGCATTACAAAGCCACGTCGTTGCTAGTTCCAATCCCGCATAGTAGAAATGCTTTTGCGATGAGCATTTGTATCTAAGTAGGTATTATATGTACAATCATTGCTTAGATTGGGGTTTGACTAATAATCACGCCAATTATATGATAAGTAAACGTATTAGCATATTTAAATACATTTACAAAACATCTATGACAATACAAAAGCATTTCTAATTTGCGGGATTAGAACCAGAAACCTCCTGGATTTGTAATCCGTAGCGCGGACCACTTGACACGACGCGTCGTGACGGTCGTTATTTTCATTGTGTAACAGTCAAGACTCATTTAATTACAAACTCGATTATTAAAGTTTAAAAGTGCTTCTAGACGGAATAAGTAATCTACCTACACATAAAAATCGTAAACGCAGTAAGTAAATACTTTTTTACTGATAAGAAGTGTTCAAGGGTTTTTTCCATAAAATCATTGAAATATCATTATGTCAGGTCGATAAGTAAACACTAGGTATGTGAGCGAGTACTACCTAACTTTGCAAGTACACCTTTATTATAGCGACGATTGGGTTCAATATGCTTATAAAATTCTTGCAGATTAAACTATCTTTATTTTGATGTAGCTTCCAAAATTTAAAACGTTGTTTTACTCGTAGTAAATTATAAGCAGCTAATAACATGCTTTGAATGAGTCTCCTATTTTGAGGACACCCTGTATCTGTATTTGAAAATCAATTGCTTCGTGAGGCTCCTTTGTGTAGTTGCCAAAGTTTTCTCAAAAATATTCAAAGGAAAAAACTAGATGACCTTTTCGATATGGAAATTTCGCTACTACAAGTGCAAATGTCGTATAACGTCGTTCTTTAATCCGGGACTTGATTCTCAACAATCCGATTAGCTGATTTACTTTTCACTTTTCTTTGAAAAATAGAACTTAATAATAAAATTCTGAATTAGTTCTACATAGAAGTCAAATCAAAATTTAAATAAAACAAGCGTCAGTAATCAGAGATTTACAGATCTATATCATTCCTACCAACGATGCAATTAGTAAAGTAATAAAATTGCTCCGGCATTGTTCCTATTGTCTACTCTTCTCAATAATTTTGCGAAGTGCGATAAACGAACGAAAAATCGTAACATTTCACAACAAAGCAGGTGTTGCAAAGCACACAAATAAACAACTGAGCCTCTGAATAACAAACAGGACAGCCAGCTTAGTTAGCTTAGTAAAACAAGTCGAACGAATATTTTCAAAAATACTTGTCTGTTTAAATGATTGCGTTAAGTTCAGTAGTTACTGAACTGTAAAATTACAGAACTGTCATTTTTTAGAACCAATAATGGTTCTAAATAAATTACAGCTTTGTATTTTTTTATAAGTAATCGGTGTCTTTACAGCGTATGTTTTTAAATAGTTTGGTAAATAGGTCCAGCAGGGCTAGCATGCGCAACACGATAAAAAAAAAATCGTGGCATTTTATCGACTTTTGACGTAAATATGTCGTTTTGTCTTCGACGATAACAAAGAAAAAACCAAAATATCATGGCAATGCCGTGTTATAACGTAAAAAATAAGTGGCTAAGTATAACGGGAGATCCTGAAAATATAAAGAAAAAGGCTTCAAGACGTCTGTGATCCGTTAGGTTAGGGAAAACGACAAAATTACTTGTCGAAGGCAAAATTTGTCTTGTCTATCGATAAAATAACCGATGCGCGCATGCTAGCCCTGCTGGACTACAGGACTATCCTCTACTGAACATCTCGCTATTTTAAATAAACATGCACATTTTTAACAACCATTGTAACAAAACTTTAAGAATGACTTCTATTAAATGATGTACATTTACCGGTTTGGCAGGGTATGTGCGTGCTTTCAACCGAGACCAGGCTGGCCTCAGGGTTTGAGATATTAGACAGGAAAAAAACGGGCTTCTATCACACACTTAGAGCGGTTACGCACTGCATCCGATCATTTACCAATCCGAATCCGAGAAATGTCGGTGCGAAGTAGAATTACCTAGTACTATTTTTATGAACGGTCTCAGACCAAATCCGATCCGAATCCGAGAAACTTTACACAAATAGCACTACGTTCACTTCGAACCGGTGTTTCTCGAATTCGGATTGGAAGTAGTTCGAAACCGCTCTTAGCAATAAAGGTACTAACTACTTACCACTTGCACTTGCACTGACACTGTCACTGACACTTGCACTGAGTCTGTTCGTAATGCTAACAATGTGACAGTAAGGTCCACTTGCACCATGATTCGTTAAATGCAATTACCAGTAACCATATTTAAAACATCATTCTGTTTCTGTCACTATCAAATAACTGTAAGAGACAGTTATTTATTTGACAACCTCCGTGGCCCAGAGGCGAGCATGCCGGACTTTGAATGGCGCCGCCATCTCTGAGGTTCCGGGTTCGATCCCCGGTCGGGTCAATGTAGAAAACGAACTTTTCTATATTGTCTCGGGTCTGGGTGTTGTGGTGCCGTCGTTGTTTCTGATTTCTATAACACAAGTGCTTTAGCAACTTACCTTAGGATCAGAGCAATGTATGTGATGTTGTCCAATATTTATTTATATTTATTATTATTTATAATGTGTTAAGTATTAATTGTGTTAAGAGTAATTGTGCAAGTGGACCTATGGGACCTGATGGGAAGACACGACTCGTAGCATAACACAAAGCACTAGTAGAGTGATGATAATTATTTACATTTTTGTAAATATATTTTGTGTTACTTACTATAAATAAATATTCTGCTGTTTTACGTGACATATTTTTAAAAAAGTGCACGTTATTCTTATTCGCAAATGGTTGAACTGTTCTCACTGCACTGCTTTCTGGACCGTGGTCAATTGATCACATAACAAATACACGGTTGCATAAACTGACATTCCCAGCAATTTAATTTGGATTATGCTTGCACTGTAAATAGGACATTAGGTAGGTAATAGTCACTATCCGTAGTATGGCAACGCATCTACGTCTGTCACGGTGACCAAACAGGATGCAGTGAAGTGTGGCAAACTCCTCATACAAGAATCTTGTACGTAATTATTTCAAAAGGTAAGAAAGAATCTACATAACTGCGCAGTAGCCATGAACTCTTATAACAATCTCAAATCTGTCATTTTCGTACCGTATTACCTTAGAGCATTTTGAATGGTCTAAGCGTATTATGTATGTAATTTGACAAGTTTTGAGATAGTTTTAAGATTTCATAGTTACCCCCCTGACCTTTTAAAAAATATGTATTTTGCTGAGATTATTATCGTAGTGTTAGTTTGGAGCTTATACTTTACTTTCTGTAGAGTAAAGTAAGATAGAGTAGGCTTAAAACTCACACTACAGCGATATACCAATCAACCATCATCTTCATCAAAATCAGACAAATCATAATTAAAAGTAACATATATAAATAACCTAAGCTAAAATAGGATTATAAGGTAAAAAAGAACTAATTCACTCAATAACTAGTTTTAAAAATATCTATTTCTTAAAAAGACCAATTTGTAAAAATTACAATTCTTATAAGTACCAATTCTAGCCTTTCATTTACATTACACATTAGCATTTTGAAAATCAAGAAATTGTAAAATCAAGAAAAAACTATCTGCTGTTTTTTTTCTTGATTCTACCTTCGGTCCTATAGTGAAAGTTGTTTATATATTCATGAGTAGAACACCAAATTTAAATTTCTGTACTCACAGAAAAATCTTATATTAATATTTTAATAACGATATTACATATGATTTTCGTATTATTTTATATTGATATTTTATATAGGATGTTAGATGACATATGCATATAAAGTGAAGTCAGTTTTTTTTAAATATATAAATTTTCATGCAAATTTTATAAAATTTTATAAATCTGTATTGTATTAATATTCATTTATATATGGTATACATATATATACGAGTATGTATTGACCATTTTAAAAACTAGCCTTTAAGCGAATCAGCCATTCTAAGAACTAGTCCTTTTAATTAATTTAAGAATTGGCCATTTCAAATCTGGCCATTTCAAGATTAATTTCTTTTAAGAATTGGCCATTTTTCGAATAAGACATTTGTAGAATGCTAGTCTTTTTAAGAACTAGGCATTTTTTAGGCAGACTAAGCCAAAAAATATTCTACAAAATACAAAGATGTGCGCTGCCACCAGGGATGACGTCCAAAAGGCGAGTAGGTTTGCTTCTTTGGATAATCCTTTCTTCTTGATTTCTGGATCTCTAATCCTTTGACCATGGTCGCTCCCAGCCTTTTAATCGCCAGCATGGATGAGTCTTTTCAAGCTCTTTAATAAAGGGTTCAGACACTTGGGCCCAAATTTTGAGTTTCATTGAGGTCCAGATTCTGGATCGCGGATCCGCTACTGGTCATTGTTTCTCATCCTAGTTTCCCAAGTTGAGCATGTTCCGGTCACATAATCGGTGGGGGTCACGTTACAGCGAGTGCTCGGTTGCGAGCTCGTGTGTGAGCTCGTGTGTCTGTAACCGGGCCCGCCGATCAAGGCCGGGCGACGCGCTACTGCTCTCGATTTACAATTTCTATACCATGCCTATAACAGATCGTCACGCGTCTGCAAATGTGGGAAGAGCTACAGATGAATTAGTAAATCGATTAAAGATTTTGTATCTCATCCGTTGTGGTAATATGTCAGACGTTTATAAGTAAACTACAAAGTGTACGTAGAAGCTTTTAATTGCAAGTTTTGTGTAAATGTAGACAATAGACGAAATAAACCCTCAATTTGATCTTACCTGAGATATATTTTTTTGCTTTTATAAAAAGAATTAGCTTGGTAATGCGGCAATAAAAGACCTATTAGAATACCTAAGTAGTGGGGGTCATAATTATTTCATTTACTTTCTGCCCAAAACTGGCCAAAAACAGAAACTATGTTAAAATAAAGAAGTACCTACAAATCCAGCAATATCTAACAAAATAGCCATTTGGCAGAATATCGTAGAATGTTTTTATCATTACGAGGCCAAACTGGCCCACTATTGTACGAGTAATACACGAAATTTTGATAATAGTAATAAGAACAACAAAATACATTATGTAGAGGTGAGTCACCGTAGGGTTGGCCAGTAAGTTTTAGCGGCGGTGAGGCAAGCGTCATGCAAAGGCAGTAGCGCGTGACGCGCGCATCCGGCGGGCCCTCGGAAGCGCGACCCCACCCCTGCGCCTGCGCCGACAAGTGCACGATTCTTTTGTTTTGTAATACTACAACCGATACCAAGAACTACTTTGACTTTAATAGTGTTAATTAAGGCCTATTCAAATATAAGCGAGATTTACTACTGCCTATATTTTTTTCTCTATGCTACTGCTATGGGTAGAAAAAGCACAGTACTGTGCGGAATGGACCTTAACAGAGTAACAGAGAATTGTCTGCTCAAATGAAGCAAATATAGTGAATTGAAGCAAAAAAGGACATTCAACATAATAGTTCAGTCATAATACTTATAATACTCGCTGTCAAATTTATTTGGCATTGGTTAAATGTTTGACATGGTTTAAATGTAAAAAAGTGCAATTTCTAATTAGGGAATATAAAAAAATAATTAATGGCTGCGATAGTTTAAAAAACGTAAAAAAAACCGTTTTACATGTTTAATATAAACGAAGGGCTTTACCAGTACCCGTTGAATAGTTCCACTATCTTACCCTTAGTCTATCTTCAGAGCAGCCGAACGGTGTCAAATTATTGTTCTGTCATTCGAATGTCAGTTAGTAGTAGGTAGTTGTAAAAAAACTACTTTCAAGATTTATTTTATAGTAATAACAGTGTTAAAAATAGTAACGCAAACTCTCCAAAAAGAAGAAACAAAAAAGTATGAACTAGTCGTGATGACGTACAAATATACTCAACCGGGAAAGGTCGATATCCAAATAATAATGAGAGTGAATATAAACAACAAACAAACATTTCGGATGCCGCTCACACCGCGGCGCGCCGGTGTGCGTGAGCTTACATAACATAATGCCCCTACGCTGTGATTCAACAACATTCTGTAAACAATACACAGGAACCACTTTTATAACAATAATTTAGAATGCCAACAATGTTTTAATAGTTGCAAGTTGGGTGGACTAATATTGTGGCACGGCACGTTGGGAAATAGAACTAAAAGTACATTTTTGTTTTAATAAGCCAAGCTATATTATGAGCTTAATACCCTAAGAATAGATACATTTTGATTAGTTATTGTAAATTCTAGTAAACATTGAGTACTCCTTAATTGAACTGATACAGGACTAGTATCAGGTTCAATAATTTAATACCCTAAGAATAGATACATTTTGATTAGTTATTGTAAATTCTAGTAAACATTGAGTACTCCTTAATTGAACCTGATACAGGACTAGTATCAGGTTCAATTAAGGAGTACTCAATGTTATGCAAATCTGCATGTATAGTAAAATTACAGCTGAAAATGTACACATTATAAATTATGTAATTATATGAACCAAAACTCTGCATTGAAACTTCAGAGCGAAATAAGAATATTGTGAGACCTCTCAGTTTTACGCAAATGACAGCAGTCGTTTCGATACAATACAACATACACTTGTCAGTTATCGTCGGTCATGCGTGTCGTGTCAGGTGGGCACAAGTGTCAAATGCGAGTCACGTCTGCGCCGTGTCCACGCGGGCCCTGTCTCCCCACGGATCCGGTGCTATGTGAACCTGACCATTATCGTATAAATATAAATCGACTCATTAAAATACAATATATTTTACAAAAAATACTCTGATACGATATTCTCAGTTTGACAGCCCTGACCAAGAATCTTGATATGACAGTTAAATCAAAATTGTAAAAGAAGATTTACATTTATGACACTGGTCAAAACGAACCAAATGAGCCAAATTAACACTTGAAAGTCTAATTAAGTCATTGCTTTTCAATAATGTGTAGGTATTACAATTTTCACCTAATATCAAATTACTGCATTTTCAACCGAATGTCAGAAGTTTCAAGTCGATCCGAAATTTAGTAACGTACTCGTAGTAAGAAACAAATGAAGCTTAGAATTTTTTTTTACTGAGACATCTGCATTTATTTTAAGGTCATCATGTCAGCCTGTTGCAGTCCACTGCTGGACGTTGGCGCAGTTTTAAAACCAGAAATACTGTGAAGTAGGTCTCTCCCAAAGATCGCGAAGTGCACAATCTCCCTTTTTTTTATCCATCTACGGCCAGTCATCTTCCTAAGTTCGTTTGTCCATCGTGCTAAGGGAGTCTAACAGAACGTTTGCCAAGCTGTGGTCTCCACTCAAATACTCTACATTTCATCGGTTTTGCAACAGATTAGGCCGGCCCACTGCCATTTAAGTTTGCTACATTTTTGGACTATGTCCGTTACTTTGATTGCTTCCATCTGATTATCTCGTTTCGGATTTTGTCCCTTAAGGAAATCCCAAACAATGACCTTTTCTTAACTTGCTGAGTGACGTGAAGTCAGTGGATTATTTTAAGGTTATTATTTATTAATAAAGTAATACTTATATAAGTAACTTTAATAATTCAAGAAATGTAAAAAAATGAGGAAATGCAACAAAAAGCGTAATTAACACAAATATATTGAGACCAACACGATTTATCATAGTAATTTTTAGAAGTCCTTGTCACCTACCGACTTAATGGTCAGACTTTGGCTACCACACAAGATTACAGTTTTGTCAAGATAAATCAAACTAGTAAATCAAGACCGTTTTATCTTGGGTAGTTCATGAGTTCCATGGCCATCTTGTGTCTCCATCTTCAGACCAGCTCGATGGTACCAGAAAATTGCCTTGTCACTGAACTTGCATAAATATAATTATGCCAAATTACTGAACAAACCATCTACCTAATAAGCCAGTACCATCAGTTATTGCTAGCGGATATGGAACCAATTTATTGCAACACCGTGACGACATAGTAATGGACGCCATTTGTCACTACCAGACTTTCTCAAAGAAGTGCCTACAAACTATTCCACGTACTCGATAAGAGACGAGTATTATAACATAGCATACTGTGGAAAACAATTTGAAGAATTACTTCAAACAAGATGTAGAGCCGATAACGTTGTTTTATGTAGAGTTCCGTAGATATCGAGGTTATGGTTTTCTGACTACCGGCAACATTATTTACACATTGTAGGTAATGTTAGTAGGAACTAGGATCCCTAGCTGGTCTAAATGTTGTTTTGAAATTGTTTGAAACTTCACTCACATGAATCATTAATGATGATAATTATTACCTCTACATTGGTTTTAATAAAACGTTATTAAAGAGGTTTTCGACAGGCTTTCGGTAAGACGACATTACGATTATTTTTAAATTATAGAAATTGTAAAGAGGAAAGTTGTTTAATTCGCTACTACTCCCTAGAGGCCTAGACATCACCTAACATCAGGTGAGTAAGACTGAATTTACACTCGGTCCCAAAAAATGCCTGATTAAAAATGGCCCAGAGGTTGATATGAAGTGGAAGTGACACTCGTAAAGGTTAAATCCTCGCCATATCGGTGTGGGTGCTACAGCCAACTATCAATGTACATTCTGTCAAAAAAGGTTTCGGGAATTGATAATTTGTTTGTGGTTCCAAATTCAAAATTTTTTTTTTTTTTGTTGTTGTTAGATTAGCACATCTGTTTTCCATTTTGGTGCGGAGTTTGAGTTACATCTGATAATTAGATTAAATACAGTATTGTTTTTATTTATACCATATCTAGTGTGTATTGCTAATTTCAAAATGGACAAAAACATCGAACAAAGAGTTTGTCTTAAATTTTGCATCGCCAATGGGATTTCGTGTTCGGAGTCTCTGAAAATGTTACAGAAGGCTTCGGTTAATCGACTTTATCACAAACACGTGTTTATGAGTGGTACAAAGCGTTCAAAAGCGGTTGAGATGTGATGGAAGATTTGCCTCGCACTGGTAGGCCATCAACGTCTGCTACTGAAGATAACATCGCAAAAGTGAAGAAAATAGTGGCTGAAAATCCTCATTCAAGTTTAAGAGAGCTAGCCGTCGAACTTTCTGTGTCACACGAGTCGATTCGTACCATTTAAAATAATCAAATTGGTATGAAACATGTTGCCGCTCGGCTAGTTCCAAAAGACCTGAATTTTCTCCAAAAACTTAATCGCAAAATAGTCGCTGAGGACATGCTAGAACGAGTCCATTCCGACCCAACATTCATGAAATGCATTGTTACTGGTGACGAGACGTGGGTTTACGAGTTTGACATGCAAACTAGTCAATAAGCTTCGGAGTGGCGCCTTCCAACTGAACCGAAACCGAAGAAACCGCGCCAAACCCGATCGAAAGTTTAAGTCATGTTGACTGTTTTCTTTGACAGTCGCGGTGTTGTGCACTCAGAATTCTTGTCAGATACGTCAAACGATAAAAAAAGAGTATTATTTAAGCGTTATGCGGCGTTTAAGGGAGGAAATTAGACGAAAAGGGCCAGATTTGTGGAATGAAAATTCTTGGATTTTGCACCACGATAATGCGCCTTCCCACAAGGCCATCATTGTGTACGAATTTTTGACCAAAAACTCAACAAATACCATCGAGCAGTCACCTTTTTCACCACATATGGCTCTAGTCGACTTCTTTCTTTTTCGAGAATTCGCGGCGAGAACTGAACTCGATCCCGGAAAAAGCGTTTAAAAAATGTTTTAATGATTGGATTATTTATTATTATATATTATTGATAAAGTAAATTTGGATGAATAACTAACATTTTGTGTATGATTAATCTTTTCCCGGTACTTTCTTGACAGAGTAGTATACTAAATTATGGGGGTTCTTTACTAGCCAGCAATACTCTAAACGTACGTAACTCATTACAATCAGTCACGATAGTGATGATTGCGGCTGCGCGGGCGCACCGCTAGCGTAACTAATCGCTGCGGTTTGTACGCGTCGCTATAATTCCGATACGAACGAGTAAACCATGGGCCCTACGTGTAGATACTAGTATAACCCGAAAAAGTGCAGTTTTATACAATATTTTAAGTGCAAAAATATATCATTTCAGCCCCAAGACGTCCACTCTGCTGAACATAGGCCCCCCAGTGACTTCCAGATCGGCCGGTTAGAAGTGGCCTGCATTCAGCAACCTTTACCAGGTGGGTGGACGTCCCACGCTGCGCTTGCCAGTACGTGATCTCCATTCCAGAACCTTTCTGCCCCATCGGCCGTCAGTTCTACGTGCTATGTGCCCCGCCCACTGCCACTTCAGCTTGCTAATCCGTCGGGCTATTAGGTATATATATTATTTTATAACAATATCATCACACACAGTTATACTAATATAATAGCATATTTTTTATCATTGCAACATTAATTCCTCAAAATTTGCCGTAAAAAAAATAATTTTCCAACTCTACATTATTATTCGTAACTTATTTTATCTGGACATAATGTTTACTCTATATTGACACTAATACGGACGGTTATTTGGGATGGGATCCAATCACATAAGGCCTACCATTTCATATCCAAGAGTGAGCGTGAACGTAAGCGAATGATGTCAAATATGTGACAAACTGTGTTTTCTCACGAGACAGATCTAAATAACACGGCCTGCATCGACGGTCGAAAGAAATAACTGTTTGGTTTTCTAATGACTATCACCGTCACTAGCCAACTAAGTGGTTGTTAAAAGAATAATGTATAGTAAAATAAAGTTTTACAGTAGTTAGATCAATTACAAATTAAGAATCAGTTTCTAACTATATAATACTGATAATTTACAAGAAGTTCTTATCGATGCGTTAATATATTGGGCTATCCATTTCTTGAGAATATCAAAGATGTTTTTTTAATATATATTTTTCAAATATTGCATTCTAACGAACCCTGACTAACCCCTTTACGAGTGAAGTACTAATGATCAATAATAATGGTTATATCGATAATTTCGAAGATATTTTAGCTGCTGTTCTCTTTGAACACTCTGTAGCGACCCTGACAGTTATTTCATTGCTAAAGAGACTGATACAGTTTATTTCTTTGTGATAAAATCAGTTCACACGGGAACCGCATGCACTAGCGTTAACTAGCCAAAGTTGCATTCAGTCTTCTTCAGTGATTTACGGGCAAACATACGAGTACAATGACAACGACAACGGGTCTTTGGCTTTATATAGTTTTTTGCGCTAAGATTTTCTTGCGAAGTGCAACACTTCTTCTTAGAACGTTCTTGTTCTTAAGTTAGTTGAGTCTCTTCGGTATTTATTAATAATTGCATTTTTCGATATCAATGCGGTAAACCTAGTTCCTGGGGGTCTAGCGCGAAATGTACCATCCGAATGTTCACATCCGACCGATCCCCGACCGAAGTTTCGATTGGAACCTTAACGCGAAACAACATCGAAATCGCGGAGTTCCATCGTGGCCACAGACAATTGTAGAAAAGTATCGGAATGAATGATACTGAGTGCTAGTGTTATGACTACGTATTAAAATTATACTGGTTTTGTAAAAGTCCCTTGCCGATTCAAAATATTAGTAAACTAATGCGTAAACATGGTTTCTATTAACAACAAAATGTTTATTTCAATCAATTTTAGACATTTAAACTAAGAAAATTGCACCATTCTAATTGTTTATGACATTTAGAAAAATAAATGCTGAACACATGAAATGTCATTGCTTGCTTATTGATTTTAAAAATTGTCCTGAGAAACTCGATCGCAAAGTAGTTTGAAAATAATTCGATAGATGGCGTTATGTGGTTTAATAATAAGTTTTTTGTAGAAAATGAATCATAATTATTAAATGTTGCTTTTTCAATTAAGAAAAATAAAAATAATATTATAACGACGTGTTACAGTTTAAAACCATAAAAAAGTTTGTGTTTGTTATTCTGGTCGGATCAGCTGTCTGTCACACTGTCAGCGCGAATCTGACCAAATATAATGGTCTCTAAGATTAGACAAAATATGGTTGTGTTGCCTACCTATTGCATTTTTAGGGATTCGTGGCTTAGTGCTAAAAGTGCATTTCTAATAGTTTCATCATCAAATCAAAATAAGAAGAAATGAATTGTTTTGTCAAGCCGACATACCAAAATATTATATTTGATAGATTTAATAACGTTTTAAATAATTTGTGTCGTGAAATTGTACTTGTGCTATGCGGTGGTTATGAAGTTTTAACTTGGAGGTGTGAAACTTGTTGTAAACAATGATTTGGTATGTATAAAATACAAGATTTCTAAGCATGTTAAAAAATATGTCCATTTACGATGGTCAGACAATAGCTATATAGTAGCGTTGTAAAATTTGACATTAGATCTCCGATAAAACTCTTGATAAATTCAAATGTTCGGTCGGACCGATATACTTTGGAGTTAGATTTACGATGCCACTAATGTCAAAATATGATCGGTCGAATCGACTGAAATGCCCGATCCAATCGACCGACCGATTGCATTTCATATTAGGAAATGCCCGAACAATCGGCCGATATATCGGATTTGTCACATCGCGCTATACCCCCTGAAATAATTATTAGTTCGATAATTATACTTTATAATTGAGTGAATAGTGAAGATTTTAATATAACTAGCTGATTAATATTTGCAATAATGTGCTAATATGACATTATTATTTGGACTCTGTCTAAATGCTTTTTTCCAGTTCTCTATTTGTTTTGTGTAAAGTTACTTCTATATATCAATACTATTTAAAAACTTTTAGGATAAAATCCACATAAAATCTTAACCGTATTTTCGTGGAAAAAGAGTGCCGTTTGAAACATTTACCTTTTTATCAAATCCTTTATGTTTGTTATAGATATTGTAACTATGTGTTTCGTTCATTGAAAGATATGATCTACGCAACCTTATACCACATGAGTAAAGAAACGGAATGTGCTTATACCAAATCCTAAGAACGAGAAGAGATAATTGATATCATTTTATAATCTACTGAGCGAGCTGTGAAATGTATCTCATAAACACATGTTAAAGTTTTACAAAAAAAAATTTTGGCTCTAAGTTATCTCACCTACACCAAGGTAAACTTATCATTATCTTTGTTATGTAAGAAAGATACCAATTGGTTTGTCTCGTTTTGACTTCATGTGAGTGCACCTATATTAAAAAAAAAAATTTGACGATGTTGCCAGTGGCTAGGACTACTTGGGATATTTATACCCAACAGTGGGTTAACATAAACTGGTGATATTGTTATTATTTTGATTTCTTACTCATTGTTCATTAGCTAGTTTCTTACATTTTCCATACATTTCTTACACAGGCACTCACTCTAAGCGATTGAGTATGAATAGAATTTTAGGTAACTTCGTTCGACCACGGCTGTAAAATTAAAATCACCCTGTATGAAATTTAGCTAGTCGTAGAAAGACTAGTTAACCAAAACAATCGCTAAGGGTAAGTCGGATTCACGCAAAGGATTAAAAAATGTTAAATAACCTTAAGAATTTGTGGTAGGTTTATGGTCCGTTCATCCGTCCGAATGCAGATTGAGTTGCGATCAATTTTCCATAACAAACCAGTTGCTACGTAATTATTATAAAATACTGATATTTTTAATGTAAAGCTAAAAACCATGTAGTGTTATCTGTAACACATGGTTCGTGTGACTCAGAGCCCGGATCCGGACAATTTACTTACACGTTATTTTGTGTTTCTAAGGTTACCGGTAGTGATGTGCCGTATCGATAACTTATTATGTTTTTTAAAATTTATTATGTTTATTCTGAACGTATGTAAAAAAAGAAATAAGGAATTATGGGCCTTACATACGAGTAAGTAACGTAGAGGTAGTAGTGTAGGTTTCAAAATACACATAACTCGTGTCTAAAAAATTTCTAATGTCATTAACCTTTCACAGCTGTATTGTTTTTATCACGAATCATTTAACATGAATGATGTAAAAAAACAAAATAGATTTATTTGTTGGAATTATTTATGGATTAGGTATTTCATTACATTAAATAAATGGCTAGGCGATGAAAGTATCCATCATTTCATGAAGGAATCAGATTATTAATCTTCAATTTCCGTATATCAATTGCGTTACATACCCTCGGTACTCGTTTAAGCCTTTCTAAATGTCTATAATTGTAATAACGATATACTGAATATCGATATCGATTACCACCTCTACCTAACTCTATCGGACTGGAACAACTTAATATGTATCTACGAAGCTCCTAAAGGACAAGTGCTGTCGGCCTTAACACACCACCGGGCTCAGCGAAACGAGAAGCAAGGGGAAACGCACATCCTGCCATAAATTAAGTACATAAGTCCGATGGCAAAACCTTATCGTGAATCAATCGAGCATGAGGAAATAAAGGGTTTACTATCATGAGTTTTGTGCACACGGAGTCGATGCTAACTAACTTACGTTGTCTGTCCGTCCACCTTTATATCCGATTATTAGCCTGTCCGTCAATCCCAATCTATCTGTGACCAGTCTATCCTGCCCGTCTGTCTGTGTGTGTAGTCTGACCATTTGACTTTATGTCCGCCAGTTTTTCTGTTCATCTGGCCTCTTTTCTCTGTACATGACCTATTTCTAAAAGGGAGTAGCTTTGGAATCGTAATAGGTAACAGACTTAAAGTATAGTGAATATCTTTACAAATAAGAACCAAAAAATGAAAAGTAACGTGTTTTTTTCAATGTTTTAAAAAAGAAGAAACGGAACTGATATGACGGATCTCTTAGCCTACAATCTCTTGCAGACTCTTGCAGCATTGATGATGATCTTTCCGACCGTTTTCGGCCATGGCGACCACTTCGACTCCTAATTGGACAGGCGCTGGTGCACCCGAAGATGGCTTATGTAGCCGATCTTCGCAGCAAACTCCCGTGCACAATGAGGGCACGTTAGTACACCGCTTACATAATAATAGCTAATGGCGGCAGGACAACGGGCCTTTAGCTCATCGCGCTTAGCGTCGAGGACAGCTTTACGCTGCTTCTCGAACTCGCGGACATGTCTATTTACAATCCCACGCCATTCTGGGCGCTGTGCTGCCAAACCTTCCCATTGAGAGTGCTCAATGTTGCATCTTTTCATGTGTCTCTTCTGAACATCTTTGTAACGGCGGAGTTGTCCGCCATGCTTTCGCTTACCCTCCTCTAGTTCAGAATAGAAGATGCGCTTCGCCACTCTATCCTCCGCCATACGTGATAAGTGACCACACCACCGAAGTTTCCGTCGCATTAAGTAGGCTTCAATGCCACCGACATCGGCTCGTCGCGGAACTTCGGTATTTCGTACTCGGTCGGACCATCTGATCCTCATGATGGTACGAAGGCATTTATAAAATTACAATTAAAAAAATATTATTAGATATGTATGTCTTGAAAGTAGTAGGATAAACAAAAAAGTCAAAATAACAAATTGCTATTCTTGACACGCATAGCACCATCTCTTTTATTTTGGATAAGTGTTCTAGCCGCTGCCGTTATACGTAATTTCTGGTTCTAGTATAAACTGAAGTGCATATTCGAAGTTTATTGTTTAAACAGAATTTAAATCAAAAATAAACTGCCGAATACCTATGCCTATATTTCATTCATAATAAACTTAATAGTAAGGGCGATTACATACAAGTATAAATAATAGAAATAAAGTTTAATATTCTTGTCTACCACTACCTAATAGCTAAGCAAAGCTTGTACGGTTGCAACGCAAGAAAGTACTGATAAGTTATATTAAAAATTATAAAATTCAATGGCAATGTGCACTAAACAAACTAAACAAAATTGCCGGTCACGACCCCACAGTTCGGGCACCACTAATACATAAGTCGTATGAACTAAACATTGCCACAAAAAAAGAACGAGTATTATGGGACGGTACATCGCCTAAACTAAAAAACTCCAGTGAAATATCACGCGGTTCGCAATAACTAAGTAAAATAAAACATAATGGCTATGTACCCTTATGGTAAAAGTGGTAACACGAGTCATAATAGCCTCATAAAAGAAAAAATAACTTAAACTAAAAACAGGCAAATAATAACGAAGTCGAGCGGAGCCAAGTAAATATAATGTAGAAGCATGGATATTTACCACAAAAAAATAATAATACAAGGTAATAATCTTTTTAACCCGATTGGATATGTAAATAAGACCTACTTTATTATTGCTTAATTTAACCTTAACGTAGCAAATAACAAATATAACTTAGACATTTCAATAGTTTAATGGCATGCTTCATAAAAATAATAGGTGGCAAATTAATAACTGAATTTTTAAAATAAGGTAAAAAACCGGCCTTTGTGTATTAGCCCTATGAAAAATGGTATCACTAGGTACTCTCAATTGACACAATAAAATAAAAAACGCACAGTGAAACTGGAAATCGTCTGCAAAACAAAACAAAGTATTCTTGAACGTAATCTCACTTATTTTGTAATCTTTTCGCTTCGAGCATTGAGTAGGTAGGTGAGGTAGGTATTTCAGTCAAGCGTCTGACATTTGAATTTTAACAAGACCTATTTCGTCGTATCTTTCAAAAACAGCTTTACATAACAACTGTAACCGACCGGTTTACAAACGTCCAGACGTCGCATATATTTTATATAAGCCTTTATTAAGGCATTTTCCAGGTAATCATAAGAAATTAAAATCATTTTCCCAATACCATAAATTCCTACAACCAACATACCTACATAAATATACACACTAGCTGTGACAACAAACTAAAAAACGAAGCATGGGGACGCCTCTCCGATGGACTGACGACTTAATTAAGGTTGCGAGAACCCTCTGCTTGCTCAAACGGCCCAATGCTCACTCTGTGACGTTTCTATGCCCAGCAGTGAACTTCCAAGGACTGATGATAGTTTCATAAAACAATTATTAGTTATTAGTATTTTTAGCAACTTGCATTAAGCTTAGATTTAAATGGAAAGTTAATACCCAAGTGCGAGTCGGACTCGCGCACGAAGGGTTCCGTACCATTTTTTTATAAAAACGGCAAAAAAATTACGTTTGTTGTATGAGAACCCCTTAAATATTTATTGTATTCTGTTTTTTAGTATTTGTTGTTATAGCGGCAACAGAAATACATCATTTGAGAAAATTTCAAGTCTCTCGCTATCACGGTTCATGAGATACAACCTGGTGACAGACAGACGGACAGACAGACAGACGGACAGCGGATCCTTAGTAATAGGATCCCGTTTTACCCTTTGGGTACGGAACCCTAAAAACGTGAAGAGAAGTTTAAATTTCATAAAAAACATACCTTAAAGGAAGGAACCACCTAACTGAACTGGACAGTGACGTCATTTGGTCAAAGACCTTAATTGCCAGAGTATGAAATTAAAATCTTACACTATAACGTCGTTTCACACGCACTGATCACAAGTGGTAGTTATTTTGCTTGCTCATTTAAATCACGAAAGAGTAATTGTAGAGCTGCCTAAAAAATCATAGTGTGCTTAGATTTCTGATTATTATCACTTCGCGCGACTAGCAAGGCATTTGACCTCTGTAGTTGTTGGCGAATAGCTCCACCGTGTTTTTGTTAAATATTAAAAAAAACATAAAACTTCATGTTTTTAATAGTAGAGGTTCCGAATAGGACACCTATCGTTAAGTAATTTATGACGAATAGTAAGGTAGGCTAAAAAAAATCAGTCCGATAGGTACTTATTTAGAATTATTTAAAATTTTTAAAATTAAGATTTAAAATATTGCAAAGCTTGTTAATTAGACAAATTAAGTACATACCTACCAATCGAAAATATACCCTTAAAATCACTTAACTACTGAATGGATTTGTTATGTGTTTTTTTTTACTATAATTTTACCATTATTTATTAGTGTTATACACGAAGCAATAAAGTAATGAGAAATAATTAAAATTTTTCGGTGTAGTTAGTTGTGTTCATCAAATTTGGTCCGAATGTACCAGACCATGACATTTCGTAAAGGGTGAAACTAGCTAACGGTCATGACACTGTGTAAGACTGTAACGGTATTGCTAGATAATTAATAGTTTTATCAGCAAACAATGGATTCGTTCGCGTGTGGGATGGTGGAAACGAGAACAGACTGGCAAATGCATACGAGTCGTGAATCGAGTTCATATTCGATTTACAAGTAAATGAACCGTTATTCCAAAGGTTAGGTTGTTTCCAGATCCCGAAATGAATGGAAAATTATTTGCCAGAGAATATACAATGTTTTGTAAACATTTGACTACATCTGACTCTTCTCGAAATAAGGAATTAAAGATCTTAATTTGAGATTACGAGGAAACTGACAATAAGACGTGTTATATGACCAGAAGTCTTCTACACCTAATTGAAGATAATTAACATGGTCAGCATCAGACCCGAACCCGAGTCAGTTAAGTAAATACAAAATCGTTCACTGAATTGACTTGAGCCGGGAATACACTAACTTTTACTGCACAACATAGCATATCTAAACAAAAATTAAATATTAGCAATGCATATTAGTAGGAACTCTGCTTGGAATAGAAGAAATAGACATGATCTCATAAATCCACCTAGTATTTACCAATGGAAGAGAAACAAAAAATTGATGCACGAAAAAAAAACTAACGAATAGGTACGTATAATAGGTACCTCATGCGATACCTAACGTGTAAGTCGTGCATAGATTGCCAGTTGAAAATAGGTTCATTAGTCGAGTTGTTAATGTTATCAACCCCAGACACCGTTTTTTGTCGAACACTAGAAACAAAGACAAACAGTATCGACTTATTTATACTAACCTATTGTCTTTCGCGATTAAACACTACTCAAATGCATTTGCAAGAAACGACAATTAAAATAACGGATCAATCAACCAGTTAGAATTATTTAGGTTGCCACCGTATTTTTTAAGGAAAAACGACATTTTGTTTAAAATAGGATTACACAACGTATAACAAAAAGGTTCAGTCTGACGTAATCAAAATGATTTTGCACATGAAGTCAATAAACTTTGTCAAAGATACATGACATGGGTCAAAATAAGAACCACACTTTTGGTCCATCAAAATTACTAAGCTAGCTGATCTAGTGGTAGAGGGGGTCCTCCGATCATCATCATCATTTCAGCTAAAGGACGTTCACTGCTGGACATAGGCCTCCTCAAAGAACTTCTAGCTTGACCGGATGGAAGCGGCCTGCATTAAACGATTTAATAACTAGTTAAAATACAAAAAGTGCTACACCATTACGTTACCTTGATTGTTAATTGTCAACAAATACGATAAAACTTAAAAGCTACCAACGATGGAATCTAAAGTCACTTTACCAATTAAAAACTTTGATTGATTACGTTTTGATAATGATGAATATAAAAAAATCCCCAGTCGTTGACCCAAATTTAGTAGCTTAGAAACGATGATAAATATTGACATACTCGTGTTCCTTGAGACCAGTTTTTAGAACAAGGACAAGATATTTTATCGACGCGATAACGTCAAATTGATGAACGCCGGCTGCACGCACGAAAAAGTGTCACGTTCCGCGTGAGGGCGAGACACAATCGGCAAAAGCGTTCGGCTTATGCCGCATCTATCTCTCTTCCACTCCATCTGCCCGTGCGTCCGAGTAGCATCAATGTTTTTTATGATGTTATCGTACGACGTAAAATTATAGTCCGTAAACTGACTTTACAGAGAGCCAATTTTTTATCGTTGTGCCGCACCCTGTACACATTTTATATTCAATGAGAATGATTTTAACAGTGATTATGACTGAATTCACAAAGTGCATTAATTAGGAGGAAAATCTATGACATGCATGTTAACTTGATAATGAGTGAGCCTTCTTCAACTATTACTGTGATAATAAGTTATTTGTAGTAGAGAATGTGTACAATTACATGAATTAAATGACCAAGTCAAAGCTCTTAAAGCATTACAAGGTTACGCGGATAATTTGTAGGTATTTTTATAAAGAGACATTTTAATGTTCACTTTGTGATGTTTCACACTGCCGTTTGAGGCGGTTGAATCTTTAAAAATGTGTAGGTACTGGATATTGTTCTACTCAACTATTACTCAACAATACAAGTCATCGTCATCATCATCATCATCTCAGCCTATTGCAGTCCACTGCTGGACGTAGGCCTCCCCCAAAGAGCGCCAATCGCCACGATCTCCCGCTGTTTTCATCCATCCACCGCCAGCCATCTTCCTAAGGTCGTCGGTCCATCGAGCTGGGGGGGCGTCCTACACTACGTTTGCCTAGGCATGGTCTCCACTCGAAAGTCGTTTACTCCACCTTTCATCGGTTCTGCGACAGATGTGGCCAGCCCACTGCCACTTAAGCTTGCTACATTCTTGGACTATGTCCGTAACTTTAGTACAATACTTATACAAGTAGCTATTCATAACTTAGAAATAAGTTAAAAAAACGCTAAATTCCATAGCGAAGTATTGCTTAATTGATTCCAAAGTCAGAGAAATCGGTCTACAATAATTTGGTCTTGACATTTGATTTGGTTCTATTTTCCGTAAGGGCTACAATACAAACGCAGAACCCTTACAGAAAATAAATAGTACATTATAATACGAGTGTGCAAAGTTGATTATTACACATGACATGAGGCATTATTGTAAGCGCGAGCCGCAGGCGAGCGCGGCAAGGAAGCCGAGTATGTTAATAATTAATGCACACGAGTTCCATACGACGTTTTTCAACACAATTGCGAGGAAAAAAACAAACTAAAATCTAAAATACCTTCCCGGTTGTGCTGTTTTTCTCTGGATTTTGGCGGCAGCAGGCTATCACTTGTGTTTCGTGCCTCGATGAGTATTTCCGTTTCCGAGGTTCAATAATGGCACAGGAAAAACTGGCTGTTCAGCAGGAGTAGCAGCAATTTAAAAAAAAAAAAAAATTTTAAATTATTATTTCTAAAAATGATAGTTAAGTTAATTTGTGTTTATTATTATACAATTTGATAAAATAAAATATTTATTAGTCATCCTTACCCTAAAATAATTTAAAATAGTTAAAATATTCAAAGTTCTTAGACATAAATTTTTGCTGGATTTATTTAAAAAGTTTACATACCCCACTATTGCGATAATGTTATTACAGCACAAGTGCGTAATATGATGAATTATGAAACTGAAAACGGTGTTTAATTTTAGTTAAAGTCAACATCATCGTCATCATAATCTCGTAAAATTAGAAGAAATCATAATTAGTTGCTGATCAACTTTTACGGTAATGTGTTCCACGTATGTGAAACAGGTGATCTGTAAATTAGCTATAACAAATCATATTCGACGTAAATAAGTTCCCATTTACAAATGCACCGTGAACAGGGTCAAGAACTAGTTGCCTATTTTGGAGCCAGAGTTTCTCGGGCTGACCTAAAAACGCTTGTCAAGAGCGATGCCACTACATAAGCCGCGTGTTATGCTTGAAAATTTTAAAATAACTACATATTTTGTTTGTTTATAGAATGGACGTCTGGGTAAGCCACCGATAAGTTTTTTTTAATACTTATGTTAAAATATAATTGTATTTTAAATGTTGTTTTAGGCAATGTTAAGTTAGATAATTACTATAAAAAGTATTATTTATTAGGTTAGGCAAACTTTTGCGTTCTTGTTTTTGTGAATTATTTGTCATATTCATAAAGCCAGTTAAAACTAAGAACAACCGCAGTAATAGTATTTGGTAGTATTTGGTATTTACTTATCTGTAACGCAAAGATCTAACGCTGAACGTTGGATCCACCTTATGCCCTATAACCTGCGCGCGGGCTACGTTAATAGGGTTGTCAACTTTGAAATTATTATACATCATGTAACAAACATAATCCTGAAAAGGGGGTATAAATCTGCTACTGCAGTACTCAAACTTTCTTAAAATGCTATTTGTAGGAAATCAAATATATTTATGACATCACTGACTAATCTTCTTGCGTGCGCGATATGGCGTTTTATTAATCAAATACATTTACTGCTGCTAAAATTAACATGAAATATAAATGGAATATATCCATTCGAAAAACTTTTTTTTAAATCGTAGGAACACAAATTTTAACTATATTAAATTAAGTGGAGCTTCAACTGTGAACGGACAGACATACATAAGTTACATTCATCATCATCATCATCTCAGCCACAGGACGTCCACTGCTGAACATAGGCCTCCCCCAGTGACTTCCAGATCGGCCGATTGGAAGCGGCCTGCATCCAGCGTCGTCCTGCAACCTTTACCAGGTCGTCTGCCCACCTTGTGGGTGGGCGTCCTACGCTGCGCTTGCCGATACGCGGCCCCCATTCCAGAACCTTTAACTGCCCCATCGGCCGTCAGTTCTACGTGCTATGTGCCCCGCCCACTGCCACTTCAGCCGGCTAATCCATCGGGCTATGTCAGCGACTTTGGTTCGTTCACGGATCTCCTCATTTCTGATTTGATCTCGCAAAGAAACACCGAGCATAGCCCTTTCCATAGCGCGCTGTGCTGTGTGTGTCTCTTTTTGAGAAAGTTACATTACACGCTTTTAAATATATCCAAGATTTTGTTATAAATTCGCGTCATAAAGGCTTTCATCGTCATTTTCCTTTTACAGTAGGATTCGACCTCTACATTTGTTATCTCAAGCGCGAACAACCTAACTTTCTGATTTACTGTCTAGTGCGTTTTTCTTCGCATTTCTAATATTGCTTGATAGTACTTGATAGTAGTAGTAGTACCTGCTTGATAGTACTTATTAACGAAAATAGTAAATAATCATTTAACACAAAAACATTTTTTATTTTGTCATTTGTTAATGTTTCTAATAAATGCTAAGATTGTTTAAAATATCCCACAAGCAAAGAAAAACGAGTTTTACCTATGCTCACTCGCGATTATAGACAGCCCTACGTTCAACCCCTTGAACTCGCTCCGTGGCATTTCACTCCCGGACCTTATATAACCGAGTTACTAAACGATGAAAGTTTTTGCGCTGTTTCCTGCAATTTACTAAATGTACACTCTAAAACGCCAAGCAAAATATGTGGAAATTACACCGCAATTAATAGCACCTAATGATGCCAGCGCGCAGTGACATTATGTTGTAACCGACTGATTACGATGCCATTTGAGATAGATATGTAGTAGGAAGTTTGTTGTGCAGAAAGAAAACATAAGTACTTATATTATTTCAACTTTTCAATTAATTGTTCTTGAAATGTATATATTAATTATTAAGTTAAGTAAGTTACTTAATTGTTAAGTGTCGATTACGAACTGGAAGTCTGATTGCGGGAAGCCGCTGGAGGTAAATGCTTTTTGGAATTTATGTGCCACATTTTGAACTTATTATTTACTTATTAATACAGCAACATAATCTAGTTAGGTAACACTTATTTCATAATATAAGCTAGATCCAAAGAAGGATGATAATGATGATGGCGATGATAACGATAATGGTGATGTTCTTTGAAAATAGGCTAAGCTTAGTAACGGTCAAAATATCGAGTCCGCAATTATGTGACAATGCGACAAACGGAATAAAACGATTTCTACTACCTAATTTTACTTTTACGATTTGTTTTACCAATCGCTTTTTTTTTCTTTTCGTAGGTAAGTATAACCAATGAAATTGAGATTATCATTATTATCGGCATTCTCAAAGGACAATATATAAATCTAATATTTTGTGGGAAAAATAAAAAAAAATACGCGCTTTAAGACCTTGAAGCTAGATGTGGCTGAAATGATGAATGATGATTTAATAGTTAAAATGATGAAATATTGAAAGCCAACAAAGACAATAAATAAATGAAGTTTATTGTATTGATGATGATAAGGCCTCGAATTAACATTCATGTCACGTACGCCGGCCAAACATTGCGTATTCCCTCCAAACTGTATAATCTTGACTATACACCTATATCTTGTTTCGACACGTCCTGTTTGGCCATATAATTAAATATAGTGGAAGACTTGAATGTATCTTATATTAAAATAAATTCTAAGCGTTCCAACTAACTAACCGGAAGGATAAGCATAAAACCGTAGCAGAGACCCGGAATTAAGTAACTGAATCATGATTTTTTTAAATGGAATCCGACTAAAATATTAAGTTATATTGTTTGGAGCTCTATTTTAGTCCTATTTCATGAAGGTAAAAAAGTACTTGAGCAAGATACTTAAACGCCATTATCTATAACTGCACCTTGTATTCGTAGCTCGCTATTCAGCTCTTAAGTTTCAGTCCCTACTTCATCATAATTCATAGGCCATAGCTGCCTATATCCTGGGGGCTGGCGGTCATTGTGGATGTAGGAATGAGAGGAGTTTAAGTTCTTTTCTACACAAAATTTGGGTGCCTTAAAATGCCTCGGTAGTCCAACTTCTGCTAGTTTCTTTCTACGGACGTCAGGTAGAACTATCCTCGCGAGTGGGTAAAGCTCACCAATGAGGGTTAGTAGACCGTAAATGTTTGGAAGGCAAGAATTTTCTTCTTGAGTGCGCAAGAAGAAGATAGACGTGCCACGTCGGAGCGAATTATTTCTTGAACTGACCTCATGTTTTATATTGGCCGAGTGTCTTATAAGTTTTTAACATTAAGGGCCTGTTTCACTATGTACGGATAAGTTCTTCATAAGTTCTGAATAAGCTTTTTTTTACTTATCTGAAGGATAAACATTATTTATGCGTTTTACGTCCGTCAAATAGCGCTATATGACACATTAAGTTCAAACACTTTTATCCTCCACATTATTTATCTGTTACATAGCTATTTGGCACTTATCCGTACATTGTGAAACAGGCCCTAACTGTAGTAACTTCATCATCATCATCATATGAAAGAAGTAGACTGTTAGACATAGGCGTCCCCCATGGAACGCCACAGCCGGCGGCTCTATGGGATGTATTGCATTCAGCGGCTTCCCTGCCACCTCGACTAGGTCGTCAGTCCACTGAGCCTACACACGTAGCCTCTTCTAACTTCTTCGTAGCGAAAATGACTTGCCGATGATATATGTTAAGTTTTCATATTAAAAATGGTGAAAAAAATTTGACCTTGGTTTGATCATTCCATAATAATAAATTATTATCGTCTGCGTTGGCCAGAAACGCGAATCTTGCGAAAACCAGTTCTGCTACATTTATTATTTTAAGGCATACCTACACTGGTCGTGCTTTAAAATTGCAACAAAATACCTCAGCCGAATAGTAAATGGCAGGTTATAGTTGGCGGTGTTGACTTATAATATGACGATCGGTGATTAAGATTACTCCTTCTGCTGAGTAAGTTTTTAGTAACTACTCAAATATTTATTATTATTATTATATTTATGTTTTCGTGAGAGTATACCGCGACTTGGAAAACGCCTGGTGGAGCAGATCACCGCTCGCGCGTATATCAATACCCAAAAATACTAGCATAAAGGTAGTATTAAAGAGATTCATTCATTTATCAGGTAGGCACTGCCTAATTGCCTATATGCACCGCACGCCCCTGGCCCAAATACTCCACCGCTCCTTGACGCCAATGTGGTTCGAAACTGTTCGCAACAGTGCCTTAACAGCAACCGTATCTGATGTGTTTTGCTCATTACTTCCAAAGGGAAAACAGAAAATCTTCCGCGTTAGAAATCAGCCATCAATGTCAGCATGAGCTAAGAAGTGCTCTATAATCGATGATGAATCTCTTATTTCTCATGCACCATAATGGCGCCAAGGAGATAGGCCGGGAACAATATACGCGCTATCATCCTTTCATATCGTGGGTCTGCGCACAATGGATACTGTAATGCCACTTCCGCAGCAACCTGCATTGTGAACCTAGTCAGTGGTGCTCAACGAGGTCGAGGCGGCAGAGGTGGTCAAACTAACCAAACCTTTTAGACAAAAGGCTATTCGTGCAGGATGCAGGAGATCTTATTGTTATTGTTAAGGATCACACGCGAAATAAGAAATTATTGGAAAGTAGATTGACAGCAAACATTGTTCGTTGGTAGATAATACGTAAATATTACTGCTCTATATGGCTTGGTATTCTGATACAAAGTGGTTCCTGTAGCCTAGCCCATAGACCTAATGCAACTGATGCAACAAGGTTATCTACGCCATATTGAATGCCAATTGATCGAATACGAACGATTTATAGCAAAAGTCATATAATCGGACATGGACGAAATCGAAAGTTCATAAGATCGAATTGCTATTATATCGAAAACTTACGACATCATATGATTAACTTATCGAAAATCAATATTTTTATAGATATTTTACTGAGACATGATAGAGTTAAAACACTAGAAAGGTTGGGAGCCAATGTCAACTGCTGTGCCCTGATGATTGTTTTCTATTCTACTAACAAATTTGTTCCCAGGAATTAAATTTATCGTTTCTTTTGTGCGTAGTGCTTATACCAGGCGTTCGTCGCGTAATGGAAAAAACGTTTTCTCTTGTTATGTACAGACATAAAAGGTTGTGTCTGCAATGCAAAATAACATTTCGAAGTATGATGATGAAATAATCGTTGAAATTTTGAGTTTTTCATTGGTTTGTGCATCGTTAGGAGCTAAGTAACTAAGCCAGACCTCAAAATTATAATTTTCGATTTTGAAACTAAAGCTGTGATTGATGATGTCTAGTCATCACCATTAATCGATCTTTATTCAAACTCCTGATATTAACCAATGCCAATAAGCCTCCCAAAATGTTACTCGTAGCCATAATATGAAACGGTCCAGTAGCCTTACTACGAAAATGTTTTGTTCGTCCGGACGTAAGTATAAATCATCATCATCATCATCATCAGCCCACACTAGTCCACTGCTGGACATAGGCCTCTCCAATTGCACGCCACTCTGCACGATCCACGGCTACTCTCATCCAGCTCCTGCCAGCAACCTTGCGAAGATCGTCACTCCATCTAGTCTGAGGGCGTCCCACACTACGCTTGCCAAAACGCGGTCTCCACTCAAAAACTCGTTTACCCCAGCGGTTATCGGTTCTGCGACAAATATGGCCGGCCCACTGCCACTTCAGCTTGCTTATTCGATGGGCTATGTCGATGACTTTAGTTTTCTGTCGGATTACCTCATTTCGGATCCGATCCCTCAGAGAAACTCCGAGCATAGCCCTTTCCATAGCTCGCTGAGCGACTTTAAATCTGTGGACCAGCTCTATTGTGAGTGTCCACGTTTCGGCTCCGTATGTCATGACGGGTGAACGCACTGATTGACAACTTTTGTCTTAAGACTTTGTGGAATGGGCGACGTAAATACTCGACGTAATTTCCCATATGCTGCCCAGCCTAGCTGTATTCTTCTACTGGCCTCTCTCTCGAAGTTGTTTCTGCCCAACTGCAAAATTTGCCCGAGGTAGACATATTCCTTAACAACCTCGAGATCACTGCCTTGCACTGAAATGGGTTCCGGAATGATGTGGTCGTTGAACATAACCTTGGTTTCATCCAGGTTCATCCGCAGACCGTTGCGTTGAGAAGAATCAGCAATGCCGTTCAGCATGGATTGTAGATCCTGCAACGTTTCGGCCACGATGACGATGTCGTCCGCAAATCGCAAGTGTGAGATGTATTCACCGTTGATGTTGATGCCTTGTCCTTTCCAGTCCAGCATTCTAAACACATTCTCCAAGGCATTTGTGAACAATTTGGGGGATAAAACATCCCCTTGTCTCACACCTCGATGTAAGGGGATATGTTTAGTCCGCTGGTTCTGTACTTGGACGGCCATTGTGGCTGCATTGTAGAGACACCTCAACACTTGGATATATCGCCAGTCGACTTGGCATCGCTGCAGGGATTCTAGAACAGCCCAGGTCTCGACAGAGTCAAACGCCTTCTCATAGCCCACAAATGCTAAGCACAGGGGTCGATTGTACTCTTCGGACTTCTGTATAATCTGCCGCATTGTGAAGATGTGGTCTATGGTGCCGTATCCTTCTCGAAACCCGGCCTGCTCTGGTGGTTGAAATTCGTCGAGTCTTCGCGCAAGGCGGTTTGTGATGACTCTAGAAAACAGCTTATAGACGTGGCTTAGGAGCGAAATGGGTCGGTAGTTCTTCAATACGGTCTTGTCTCCTTTTTTGAAGAACAACACGACAACACTCCTACTTCACGGCTCCGGAGTTCTCCCATCAAAGAGAAACAGTGTTAAAGATGTGTTGGAGTTCCTTCAACACAGGTTTACCGCCTGCTTTCAGGAGATCAGATGTAACACCGTCCTCACCAGGGGCTTTTCCGTTTTTGAGCTGTTTAAGAGCCATCTCAATTTCGCCTAGGCTGACTTCTGGCAAGTCTTCGGTAAAGGGGAGGGTCAATGTGGCTCTGGAATCCTTATTTTCAGGATCAGGTTGAGATGCATGCGAGGCGTATAGCTGGCTGTAGAAGTTTTCAATTTCCGAAAGAATCTCCGGCCTTGAAGCAACGACAACGCCACTGGCCGTCGTCAACTTCGTCAAGTGGCTTCTCCCGAAAGACTGGACAAACACTTTCGATCCCCGTTTTTGCTCTATCGCTCGTTCAATTGAGCGTGTATTGGAGCATCGGAGGTCGTAGCGTACTAGTTTGCCAATCTTCTTGTTGAGAGCCCTTTGTTCGGACGAAGTGACAGGTGGGTCCTCACGTCGTTCCTTCATAAGCCTAAGAGTCTCATTCGAAAACTTCAACTTCTTGCCTTTACGCTGAGTTGCGCAAAATCTCGTACCTTCCTCCCTGAGAATTCCGACCACTTTTTCGAGGGCCTGGTTTGTATCAACAGCATTTGTGGTTTTCATGGCAGCAAATCGGTTTTCCAGTTTGGTCTGAAACGTTTCGGATCCCACGATGGTTTGGAGCAGGTTAGGACGGAGCCTGGACTTCATCAAGCGGACACGTTCAAGCTTAAAGTTGATATTCAGAGAGCCTCGGACAAGTCGGTGATCACTGCCACTATTAAACCTGTTCATCACTGAGACGTCTCTGAATATATGCTTCTTATCCGTCAAGATGAAGTCGATCTCATTTTTTGTCTTATTATCGGGGCTTCGCCATGTCCACTTTCTTTGGGGCTGTTTCTTGAAGAAAGAATTCATTAAGAAAAGCCCCTCTCTCTCGAGAAAGTTGACAAGCATTTGCCCCCCATAATTCCTACTGCCAAAACCAAAGGATCCTACTACCGATTCGCTGCGATTTTGTACTCCCACTTTGGCGTTGAAGTCCCCCATAACAACGTTGTAGTGGGCCTTGGTGGTGAAGTGTAAGGCCTTAAGTATAAATAAACCTAATAAATCAAAATAACCATTCATAGTCGTTTAAAAAGCAAGGCCTTTCTTAATTTCTCATGAAATGTCAAAGGTTTGACACAAGTAGGTCGTAATTTTATTTATAAGGTTCATCGTCCGAATCTCAGAGCATTCAAATGCTCTAAGGTCCGAATGATCGACATTTTCGTTGGATGGACGTCTGATGGCAACCAAGATTAGACGATTTCAGGATCATCATCAAGCTTACTATAAAGTACAAACGGAATAAAACAGGTAGGATAATATAGTTTTTTACTGGTCAAAAAAATTAAACTGGTTAGAATTAAATGTTGGTAAGTTAGCCAAATTCCGGAACAGGAATCAACTAATTATGCATTGTGGAAGTCACGAACACTATAAATGAAAAAGACACACGCAATACTTAAGAAGGTAAGTAGCCCTAATTAAAGTAATTGTGTTAATACTTATCTACAATAAGCACGGCAGTAATTGAAGCGCAAAACTTGGTTTTGTTACCACGAAAACCACGTATTTAAACAAAATCATATAAAACCCGCATAAGTATACCTAAGCCATGTTCTCAAAATATAATAAACTAAATAAATGAAAATTTGGAATATAAATACGAGTTGTTCATGTCCGACTTACTCTTGACCGGTTTTGTCGTGTAAATAACCTATAAACAAAAGGGTATCATGTCGGTAAACTCGAGCGAACAAATAAGCCTTTAACGTCTTGCTTTCATAACTCCCAACATATAAATTTAGAAACGTAAATATTTTTTGATGAATGGTCATGGAAAGAGCTTGACTAATCGATCAAAAACGGTACTCGGGCACATTGAATAACATTCGATATAGGTAACAATAAAAGTGCGGTATTTTCCATAATAACGTATCAAGAGCAATTTAAGCTAATATAACAGTATTTTAGATATTATGAGAACAAATAATTAAAGAGAACATGAAAAATATTCAGCTCGAATTAATTTCACACATCATAAAAAGAAGAGGTTATGAGTAACGCACTGGTACCCCTCATCTCCGGTGGCAAGCAATCGAAACTGTTGCGATAGCGTACTCCCAGAACTCCCAGAGCTAGCTCAGCTCGGCTTGTAAATCTTGCAATAATTTTTTAACCACTTTTATAAATTTGAACCAGTCTAAACTTGCTAAACATAATCATTGTGAGCAACATCAAAACTGGTGACAGCAACTTGGAGTAAATTTTTTCATTGTTTATGGAGCTTTGTCTAATATAAGCTCAGACTTGAAGCCGGATTGTTTATTAGACTAATAAGACTTGTCATTTTGTAAAAACGTTTAGCTTTGATATCAAAACTTATCTATCTAAGGATCTATGGAATGCTGCAGTCAGTATCATTATCTCTTCAATAGCACTGATAAATCGTATAGTATTTTTATCAGCGCTTTTATCCAGACATTTCACGGCTGTGAGACTCGACACAGCCCCAACCAATCTTAACAACGTTGCTTCAAAGATTATCCCACGGCTATGGATTCCATATTCGTTACTTAGCAGCACACTCTATACTTAGACCCTTTTTTTGTGTACATCAAAAATGTAAAATTCGTATTCACAAAAGGTTACGTTATGCCTACTGGCTACTAATTGCCTTGCAAATTAATCGTCTAACTTCGGAAGGACTTCTGAGAAAACACAAAGGTCAGTATTAAACAAAGATTTGGTATAGTAGGCACCAATACTCATCTCCATCTCCATCTCAATTATGCGAACGGTTTTTTTGCATGTTTAAAAACAATAGGACATGCATATTGTCTGAATAAACAATGGTTTGCTAAGCAGTTCACATGTATCGTTTAAATCTGCGTATGCGATTGAAAGAGCGAAAACATTTTTTTTATAAAAAAATGTTTCTTCTACGATGAATCTCTTGAAAGTAAAACAAGGGCCTTAGGCCCTTTAAACGTTTGATTGCTTTCGATATATATATCAAAGCCACTTACAGCGGTTTAGATAGGTTCTCTGGCAAAAATTGTATGACATTAGTACATACTCTGACTAAATCTGTGACATTAGTGTGAGAATAACCAACAATAACCAGACTTTGTCCGTCCTGATTCCCTGAAGGATCAATCTGACTTTGATCTGACTCTGATCTGACTCTGACTCTGATCATTCTGACTGACTAAACCACTGTACTAACTAACATACAAAAAACAGTGGCTTAACCTTAGTCCGGACTAGCAAATGCACTGTGAATAAGGCAGAATGTGTTTTATTTAGGGACAACAAAATGCGATCATTGTTGCTACTTTTTTTTCATTGCTAGAGTTTTCGAGGTTGTTTAAATAAGAGCTCATTGGTTAAAAACTTAGAGCATTCAACCAACAGGAGACGACAAGCTCGCTAAAATCTATGAGAAATAGTCTGTCATTTCTTGCGGGGGGAAGGGTATAACACACACATAGGGAATTAACACTAACGCATTTTCAATGACGTTGCTACGCTCGCACACAACAAAAATTATCTTACACTAGCTTAAACTAGACGCACACAAATATATTCACACACAAGGGCAACTTATCCATGCACGAGTGTGACGTCAGTTTTAAATAAACGAAGATAGTGCTTAACACTATCGATAAATTTTATCGATGAGTTCTGCCAGTATTATGATAAGGTTTTATTCAATTTAGACTCTTTATTATGTGTAAGATAGAAACTTTATGTAGAGGCGACTAACAGGAGAACCGCCATAAGAAGACGGGCAGCAGCGTCTCCTCTCCACCATTGTCCAAACTGCGATCGCCAACCCGCCTGCCAAGCGTGGCGATTATGGCAAAATCCTCCTTTTGGTGAGGCCTGTGTCTAGCAGTGGACTGATATAGGCTGGTAGTGGTGATGATAGAAACTTTTCTTTTAGCTGTCATTAAGATCTACAGGGTTATTTATTAATATACGTCAGTATGGTAGAGTTTAAGGATTGGAATAATCCCAGCCGGAAAACCGGTCCGGGTAAGTACGGTTTCAATCCATCGCAAGCAATAAGGTCGTCGTGAACGAATTCTAGCTGATTCTAATAGATTCCGGCTGGTTAAAGTCCAAGCCTAAAGCGGCAAGAAATACCTGAAAAATTTGGTTTTCAGGTATATTGTCATAATTATAATAAAACAAAAAAAATACTGGGCTATAACCCGCAAAAATCGTAAATATAATTGAAGGTTAAGTTAGAAGATTGAATTTTGTAAAGTAGGATTTGCAAGATTGGGTGTTAACTATTTTAGCTGTATTCGCGCTGTATACTATTTCGAAAAGTGCATAGGTAAGGTAGTTCTATATCGTTGTGGATATGATTCATCTAGCCCCTCCCTCTTGGAGTAAAGGCATTCTCCAGATAGATAGATAAAGATAATTAAAAGACCTGTAAATTGAATATCAATCTTGCTTTTTCCACATCTGGCTGGCCCAACTCCCGGTTCAGGCAGAAGACTTTCTAAAAATATTACAAATATTTTCATCTCTTAAATCGAAAACATGAAATTAGTCTAGACTCTAGAGAAATCATGAAATAAGAATATCATAATACCAATTTTTCTGCTTGCTTAGAAAGACAAAGTTGTAAATGAATTCAAATATTATTGGTCTGGGTCTGTCTATGGTGGTGACTGGAGATGGTTGGCTCGGAAACTTTATAATATAAAGTTTTGTTTCTTTGGAATGGATTGATTTCTATTTTGTCAACTTATTTTGTTACAAAGATTTTGTCATAACCTTTTGTAATGTTATATTTTCGCAAAAATAATGAAAATTAATATTTAGTGGCATCTTAATATGGACACAATATAATAATGCCTATTTTTATATAAATAACACGGATCTTACAGTAAAGCAACCAAATTAAACAAAATTTATAACACCATACAGTTTTTATTGTATGTGTAAATAAATAACAACAAAAATGCTTGTAACCTGAGCCTTAACATCATTTTTGTGTTAAATAAATTCATATAAACAATAAAACCTAATCCACCTGTTTATTTTCCCAACGGGTGGGTTCATTGGGAATGTTTCGAATATATTCCCATTTTTGAAATAAATTCGGATGGAATGCCAACTTTAGGTGACCTAAAGGTCAAGTGGTTAAATCGATATCGATATTTTGTTTTTGTGCTATTCCATCACCAATTTTGCTGCAGGGTGGCCAGCGTATATCAATAAAAATCTCAAATTTTCAGAATAAGGTGAAGTTCGCAAATATATTATATTATTGAAGTAGACCGATTAAATGCAAATATTTATAGTATTAACCATTAATACTTTAAAAGTAAGTATTAAGTCCAAAAAAATTGCGCAAAACTTAAACAAGAATCATAATTTGTTAACTGTGATAAATCATTAATTCAATAATCATCTATTGTAATTAATATTATTAACAATATCAAACGTGAAATACCAGTGTGATTTTAAAGTTGGGTACTTCAGAATAAAAAATTACGCTAAATAGGATTTTTTACCTTTTACTGGTATCACTTTTTAATTGACAAATTTTATGAGGTTTTTGCAATTTTAAGGCATTATTTGCTAATATTGAGACTCAATAATACTTATAGATGAAAATTTACGCTGTCCTTTAGAACATAAGATGTTTCTGATCTTTTTTGAAACGAGCACACGGCGTAATTTGGCGTTTTTAGCTGCGGTCCTTCCACGCTCACCGTGATTTGACAATGATGGCGAAACGCGCTGCAAATAGTTTTATATAACCTCTGTGACCGACGGTCATAGACTTGTGGCAGAGGGGAATGCCTGTCAATGGCGTCTCCTGTTGGTTGAATAAGGTTAAAAAACTTAAGAAACCGTAACTAAATTTTAAACCAAGATTACTTAACAGTTTGGCGGCGTTTTCGGTTTAAATAATTCTAAACTAACGCAATTTAGAAGCATAAGTACTTTAATTTAAAAGCAGCTTAGTTTGTTACGATAATAGTTTGCGCACAGTTATTATTTAATTAAGGCCTAATTCTAAGCCATAGATTAAGTCGACTAATAAATAACACAATGAGCGAGCGAAGGCTACTCTAAGTCACGTAGCTTTAAGATATTAAGGTAGTGATATTACACCGCTATTGCAGTTCGGATGACCAATGACGACCACTTTCACCATGACCGTTTACAATAAATTACATGTACTAGTCTAGCACAAAAACTGAAATGTTAAATAAACGGTACCTCTTGCATGACACCGTCTGTTTTCAAGCAAAAAATATTTGGGACACAAAAAAGTTAGAACTCTAGGCAAAATACTCACGTTGTCGCTCGAATCTGTTTTGTCGTGTCGAATTTTCAACGATGTGTCCTGTCTTGGAGTGACGACAGGAGACTTGGAGGTGTACCGATTGGAGAGCCTCCTGGCGAAGTTACTTTTGAAGTCTTCGATCCTCATTATGGACTCCACTGGCCTGGAGAACTCTTCCTCCAAAACGGTTGGCACGTCTTGTGTTTGCATGGACATTGTAGTATTTTAAGTTTCAAAACAAAAGTCATGATAAAAAGCACAATTTCATTGATGAAGTTCGATTTTTGAAATGTAACGTTTTCGTGCGCGCGCGCCTCCTCGCGACCGTTGCCGATCGAGTTGGTTATCGGACTGGCCCACCTGCCCGTGACGGTGCGTGCCAGCTGCTAACATAAACCAATAAAGAAATGTTTGATCGAATTACTACAAAAACATTAACAGTAGTACAAACTTCTGAATTCATCAATTTTATGATTATGCCTATTCATTCTTTTGTGTCTTTTTTAAGCACTCACCAATCAGCATTCTAGTATTTGTTTTCATTCCATAAAATAAACTGTATTACTATTGTGCAGCGCCATCTCGCGCTGTCTATAACTTTACATTCAAGTAGAAAGGCTTTTTCATAGCAACGCAAATGATCTACTCGAACAACTTGATGCTTTTAATCGCAGAGCTCTGAGTACTAGCATTTAGAACAGATACTTGTGAAAAGATGACTCTTTTCGAGGAATAAAAAAGTTTATTTTTTTCACATTATACAGGCTGTCGCTGAAAGTATGGATCAAATCATACAGGAGCAGTAATGGGATTTCCGAACTTTTTGGCTGTGTGAAGTTTGGTTTTATTTTTGACGATTTTTGACAATACAAGGTTTGAATGAAAAAAAAACATAATATTCATTTTTCAGCTAGTTCACACTTCAGCTAGTTGATTAAATTAACTTCCTAATTAACGGCTAATATTCCTACAACATTTTAAACAAAAATTAAACTGTTAAATTATCGTGGATAATTTGTTTGTTTGAGCTTTGTTGAAGCTCTATCTATGAAAAATGAAAAAACATTGACAATACAAGGGACACCCTGAATCTTAGAGCATTCAACCAACCCCTGAATACTCGAATATTATGGCTTCGAGTGATCAAAGCTTTAGCCAATTTCGTAAAATAACTTTAAAAAAAAACAATAATACCAGTCTTTCTAACATTTTTATCAAAACTCTCATTCTAACAATTTAATTTAATTCTAATCACTATTTAATCACACATCTGTGCTCTTAATCTTCAGTCAGTTAATAAAATCACCATTAAACCTCTTTACTTACGTATACATTCTTTTCTATTTACTTGTGATGTGAACTTGTAAGTGTCACTTTGTAATTTGAGACACTCAAAAAATGTAAACCTCAAAATTTTGTGTAAAAATACACTAGTTTAAATAAAAAACAAAGTTTGATAAAAAGTATAATAAAGAATAGAAAATATGTATGTTTACAATAATATTCAAGTTCTGGACGGAACACAATTTAAATGATATGGACAATAAACATCAATCCGGTATGGCTTTGGTTACCAAATTTTAATATAAATTGACTTCCTTTCTGTAGTAAAACTAATACAGGCTTATTACTTTTCTGTTCTGTAAGTAGCATGATACAGCCTGGTTTCAAATCCAGGCCCAAAAACGGGAAAAACGACATGCTCGTGCAGAGGGTTCCGTCACAACGGACTCTCAGTTCGCGTGCCGTAAGTGCGGACGAAAGTGTCGTTCGAGGATCGGTTTATTTAGCCACGAGCGACGATGCTCCTCTTGCGTAGGTGCTGTTTAAATCATCTGTCAAGATGAAAAAGGCTTAATAATAATAAAAAAGTAGCAGCACAAAACACCATTGCCGATTTTTTTTCCTCATAGCGTTTTGTCCCACCAGGAAGAGCATGAGTATAAGTTTCACTATTGTAGAACCCGTTAATTGTTATCATATTTTTAAAACTGGTGTCTTTCATCCCATAAAATAGGTATAGGTATAGGTATTTGTAACATTTTTAACTTTTCTTGTACTTTTCCAGACACTTACTCCTTGAGTATGCCTCCTCCAATTCTTTTAATGACACAAGGACTAAGGTTACTTAAACGAATTATTTATTGATAAATTGGTAAGTTGATATTTGTAAATTGGCAATCGTTTGTAGTTAGAACTTAAAAACTCGAAATCTAGTATATCTTTAATAACGGCTTAATTTTATCATTTACTTATTGATAGGCCTTTCGATGTCTGTTTCTTTTCTCGATACTATCGATAGCTTGGTGGGCTCTCAAACTGAATCACTACTGCACACTAAACCCGCCGAAACGCCGACATAATTACACCGAAAAGACTTTGTATTATCATTGCAAGTCTGAAAACTTTGCCGGCGTTCACGGCGGCAACAGGTGCTAACCAAACGAGTTCAACTCACTGTTTTCCGTATTATCTCTTTCATTTAAATGCCATTAATGGATTCTGTTTCAGTTTTTAAAATGGAAGATTTCCCACCTAAATCATCGATATGCAGCCAATTCGATCTGGTGGAAATCGTATTTATCTGCGTCGCGTTTACATTCCTGCTGATCCTCCTGACTCAAGCCTGCCGCATCATCGCCTCTGGGTTCATGAACGTTTCCATGTAGCATGACTGGCCCTAAAGATGACCACGCTTTGTTCGAGTAAGAAGTATTTTTGGGCCTATTAGATAATCGTAAGGTGACTTGCTCTCCACCGGATATTATCCTGATTAGACGAACAGTAAGTGGCTGGCTGACTCTGGGCGTCGAATCGGTCGCTAGCTTAGTGTCAAGTTAGCTCGTAGAGCTCGTAAAGTTTTGGGAGTTTAACCTCTCAAAACTTTCTTACTTCTACTCAAATCTTTCTTACTAACTTAGTATAAGGGTACGTCCAAATCTGACAAACGCGCCGCGAATGTGCAGCTCGCGAGCCGCTCGCGGAATTCCGTTTGGTGCAATCGTTTGGTGCGAGTCATGCAAGGTTTGTAGCCAAAGGAAGGGTAATGGTTTTGGCAGTTTGTATGAATGAATGTATGTATGTATCTTCCACCGTAGCGCCTAAACTACTGAAACGATTTAATTGAACAAGTTAGCAAAAGATTTTTTATAATGACCCGGGTGACATAGGCTATAAAAATAAAATGTTATATGACTGAATTTAAACCTCCTCGACAACCTCGAAAAAAAACTGAGATAACCACCACGTGTTTGTAACGAAAGTTCTTGGCGAGCACATTACAAATATCTATATCTAAATATATAAAACAAAGTCGTGCTTGTTACAACACTTATAACTTGGCAACGGCTAAACCGATTTTCATCATTTATAATTTGTTGGATTTGTCTCCACCTCGAAAAGCAGAATATTAATAAAAACATTAAAAACGCTGACGTAAAAAAATACAGTTAGACGGTACGAAGTTCGCCGGGACAGTTAATATATCATAGTGTTAAGTACAGTCAACAGCTCGTCGACCTACCACAAAATGTCAAATTTTCTCATTTGAAAATGAACTGTATATGTCTGGCTTAAAGTTTAAAAACTATTGGAGAATTTTTACTTTTGGGGTAGGTCGACGTGCTGTTGACTGTACAAACACTACATACATCTTTAAAATGTATTTTATTAAATAGTCGGGCTATAGTTTTTTAAACTTTATAACCATTATTCGAAGTGGCCATAGTATCCTAACGCTATAATTTTATTCTCATCAGCTAATCATCCTGATGCAAGAATGCGTCGTCGTCTGCGGGACCGAAGATATCACAGTAGACATGCCTTGTAATGTTAATCCATAAAGATGAAAACGTTGTGGTCAAGTAAGTACCCATTTAAATTATTATTTAAATAAAGTGGACTTGCGCACCACCGGATTAGTTTAATACGAGATTAAGACATCTTTCTGTCTCTGTCATCGTCATACAAACTGATAGCTATAGAATGTTGTTTCAGTGAATAGTTCGGGATTAAATTCGCTAATCGTGAGATGCGCAAGTGGGCCTTTCACTACGTTCGCGAACCTCTTGCGCTCCGCGCTCTTGCAACTACTACACATAGTGGATAATCCTCCTGGAACGGGCAACGGTGTGCGCTCCGCGCTCGGCGCTCCAACCGGTGGCGGTTTTTGGGCAAACACAGAGGGGATCACGAACCGTAACCATTATAGCAGTTGCAGGAGCGCGGAGCGCAAATGTTCGCGAACATAGTGGATACAAGGCGTTATATTTCAAGTTAGAGAAAAATTTGGTAAGAAGGATTGAAACAACTTGCCAGTCTTTCTTATATTCTTGGCGATTGCAGAGACGTGTTGGTTGTTATTCTTTCTTTTTTTCATATACTGTTTTGCTAGCTTCCCAGCGACATCTCTTACTATTTTTTTTAAAGGGAATTTGTTACCGGCCATATTTCATGTTAAGTTCTATATAATTTAAAATATAAAATGAACGCTGTTGGTTTTCTTAAAAACAAATAAACAACACAAGAAAAAAAAACTATTTTTAAATTGACTCAAACCGGGAATCGTACCCGGATTCCAGGTGAACCACTGCTCCAAACCAATCGGTTCACGTGGTTAAATAATAATTGAGAAAATTTAAGCATTCGTTTGTAAACTGCCTAATTGTTACGAGAAACAATCTTTACTGATAGGTATTTTAATGACCATCATCATCCAATTGCATTGCCAGAGGTAGGGCTTTAGGGTTTGGACTCCCATGATTTTTTACTATTACGATACAAATAGATGCGAATGAAGTAGTGGATATATTACAAAAAAAAACAAGATTAATTCTCGAATGCAGAATTTCCAGTTTTTTACATCATTCTTTTTTTTTCATATGAATTTTACGCATACACTTTAGTCGTTTTGTTTTTTTGAGCTACAACCTGCCCGCATCATTTCTAAAGTTGTATTCACTGCTAAAGCATATCGCAACGGTTGATTATAATCGCTAGTGTAGACTTAGAGCGCACACACATACATTGAGCCACTAGCGGCGGCCACTAAGCCACTAGACAGACGATGTACTTTTGAACGCTTTGTACCACTCATAAACACGTGTTTTTGATAAAGTCGATTCACCGTAAGCCTGTTCTGTAACATTTTCAGAGACTCCGAACACGAAATCCCATTGGCGATGCAAAATTTAAGACAACTCTTTGTTTGATGTTTTTGTCCATTATGAAATTCGCAATACACACTGGATATGGTATAACTAAAAACAATACTGTATTTTATCTAATTATCAGATGTAACTCAAACTCCGCGCAAAATGAAAAACAGTTGTGCCAATCTAACAACAACAAAAAAATATATAATTTTGAATTTGGAACCATAAACAAATCATCAATTCCCGAAACTTTTTTGACAGACTGTATTTATTCAAATTACATATTTAGAGGATTCTAATGAAAAACAACATTACTGATTCTAATATAAGTGATAAAAATGTGACTTAAAACTGCTTAGCTTGCACCAAATATTGTGAAAATATCTATTTGAAAAGATAGGCTTATTCCCAAAGGTCCACAGCTCTATTGTTTTCAAAAAAATATATGTAGTTCATACTTTGATTCCCAACGGGTCCACGACGTTAAAAATAAATAAGCATTTTCTTTCCTAGTGGGTCCATGGGAATATTTGGTACAGTCAACAGCAAAGCTGTTTAAGGTGTAAACGGTTATAAGGATAGAAAGCGATATTATTTATTATGAAATAAAAGAAAGTGACTAGATTAACAAGGAGTCTTTATTATGTCACATTGTCTTTAGACTAGACTTAAAAAAATAACAGTTCTAAAACAATTACCGTAAATCATCTCTTCTTACACTAAAATAGACTTAAGCAATAAGAAATCACAGTTTTGGTATTATCATTGTAAATCATCTCGTCTTAATATAAAAATACTTAAGCATTAAAAAATCTCAGTTTTTGTAAAATCATTGTAACTCATTCCACCTTACACTAAAATAGACTTAAGCATTACAAATCACTATTTCAGGATATCACAACATTAAAAGCAAATTATAAAATATTATTTATTATCAATTAGTTTAAAGAAGTCAAATAAATTGGAGAACTTTGTCAAGGCTACTAAATTTGTTAAGAGCTTCGATGATACTTATTACTTTTTGTTTATTTTTGCCACCGATGATCTTTATCTTTAAATCTTTATTAATTGAGTACCTTGTTCGATTTTTTTTAATAAATGATTTTTTCATAATACTCTGTTTGTTCTCGGAGCGTGCGTAATAAAACTTAGCTTGGTTGAGTAGTAACATTGACTTTATATACTCGTTATGTGTGATTTTGTATCTAGATACATACAATTTGATAATATTTCATTGATTTGTTTTTAAATAAATACCAATATGTTTCGCCTGGGTAAGACATGCAAATTTAAAAGAATAGTTATATCTAACATCATTCAATTACAAATTTAATTTAATTATAAGATTAACACATCAAAATAATACAATATTAATAAAAAATGACAATAATTTCAAGCTTAATTAATGTCGATCTAGTTCTATGGAATTTAAATTATAATAGAGGTAGTTAGTACAATTAGTTGCTACTAGAGAAAACGGGTTGATCAAGACTATAAGTTGTATCAAATTGTTATGTATAAAGCTGTTGATTTCAAAAAAATAAATAAATACATATACAAGGCTTTTCTGGCAAAGACCTGGAAATAACTCTTTATTTACAGAAAATGAATATACATGTCCTTTGTCTTACTGAGCACTGGCTTAAGAAATGTGAAGTGCTCATAGGGATTGAAAATTGGGAAGTCATTAGTTTGTTCAGTAGAGAGTCAGCTCAACGAGGGGGATCACTAATTCTTATTAAAAATAATATTAATTCAAAAGATCGCAAAGACATCGTGGCACTTTCTATAGAGCAAACTTTTGAACTAGCGTGTGTTGAGCTGGAGCGGTATATTATTGTTAGTGTATATAAACCCCCATCTGCCGATTACCTTCTTTTTGAGTCCACTATGGAACAGGTATTAAAAAAAATATCAAAAACGAATAAGAAGATAGTTGTATGTGGAGACTTTAACATTGATTTATTAGAGGTAACTCAAAACTCTATAAGGTTCCTAAATCTTTTTAAATCCTTTAATTTAATTAATCTTTTTAATGAACCTACACGAATTACTCCTACAACAGCTACTTGCTTAGATAATATTTTCTGAAATTGTAAAGTTATGCAAAAATCTATTATAAACTGTCTAAGATCAGATCATAGTGGACAAATAGCCACATTTGAGCACCATCATGTTTCACCAATAGTGGATATTGTTTGTAGGCCAGTCACTACCAATAAATTAGATAGATTTAAGAAAAATATTGATTATGGAATAAATATATTGTCATTCAACAGCGCTAATACGGATGTGTCATATGAAAATTTGTTTGGATTTGTTAAAGATGAGTTTAACAATATATTTAAGCAAAAACACCTTAGAATAAATACAAATAAATGTAAATTCAGCGACTGGGCCACAACCGGTATTCATAAAAGTAGGAGAAAATTATATGAATTATATGAACTTAAAGCTCAAACTCAAGACCCTAAAATTATTGAGCATGTGAAAAAATTCTCTAAAATCTTTAAAAAGGTATGTTCAGTAGCCAAATCAAATTATATTCGTGATATTATTGCTAGCTCCAAGAATAAAATAAAAGCCACTTGGAGCATTATTAATAGAGAAACATGCAAAAATAAACAATTAGATCGCACAATTAGCCTTAACGTTGATAATAAAATTATTCAATCCGACAATGAGGTAGCAAACGCGTTTAAGGATTTTTTTTCTAATATACCTATTGCTACAACTAGTAATTTAAACTCTTCACAAGGTCTTGCGGAAACTTTTTTTAAATCAAATGTCGAAAAATGTACTTCTATTCTAAATTTTAGGCATATAAATCCCGAAGTTATTGTAAAAACTTTTAAAGAGTTAAATATGAAAAAAAACAGAAGATTTATAGGGCATTTCAGTTAATATAATCAACCATATAATTGATAGTATAGCAACGCATCTTGCTTGTATATTTAATCAGTGTATTGATGAAGGTTCGTTTCCTAATTTGATGAAGTACAGCAAAATCATACCCTTATTTAAATCCGGAGATAAAAGTGATCCCTCTAACTATAGACCGATATCAATTTTACCAGCTCTTAGTAAAATATTTGAAAAATTAATCTTCAATCAACTCTTATCACACTTCAGAATAAACAAACTATTGCATGAGAATCAGTTTGGTTTCACAAAGGGGAGAAACACAACTGATGCGGGAGTTGCACTCATTAAGCATATCTTTGATGCATTTGAAAGTAAGCAGGATGCTTTAGGGGTTTTTTGCGATTTGTCTAAGGCTTTCGATTGTGTAGATCACAAAACGTTATTAATGAAATTACGGCATTATGGTGTCTCAAATGAGTCAGGAAAATTGTTAGAGTCATACCTCACAGATAGAACGCAAACAGTTAATGTCAATGGAACTGACTCATCCGGGGCTCCATTACGCATGGGTGTGCCCCAGGGCTCTATATTGGGACCTTTATTATTCCTGATATATATAAATGACCTTCCTTACTTTACTAAAGATCTGTGTGAGATAGTATTGTTTGCAGATGATACGTCATTGATTTTTAAAACTGACAGAGGTAAAGCAACCTTTGACGATGTAAATAATGCTCTCTCTCAAGTACTACGATGGTTTACTGCTAACAATCTTTTACTTAATGCAAAAAAACCAAGCTCATCAAATTCACTATGCCCAATGTGAGGCAGGTCAGTACGCATATTAATATGTCAGACGATCACATAGACGAAGTCGATTCAACAACCTTTTTGGGAATTACTATAGACTCCCGACTGCAATGGGGTCCCCATATAATTGCCTTGTCAGGAAGGCTCAGTTCAGCGGCTTATGCTGTGAGGAAAATAAGGCTTTTAACTGATGTCGAAACGGCAAGACTAGTATATTTTAGTTATTTTCATAGTTTATTGTCGTATGGTCTATTGCTATGGGGCTCAGCTGCTGACATCGAATCAATCTTCGTGTTGCAGAAAAGAGCTGTACGTGCAATATATTGTCTTGGGCCTCGCGACTCTCTGAGGGAGGTCTTTAAAGATATTAAAATATTAACAGTAGCGTCACAATACATTTTTGATAATATTATGTATGTTAGAAAAAACATTAGTTCGTTTAGCCTTAAATGTGATTCACATCATTATAATACTAGAAATAAAAATAAACTTGCCGTTCCGAGCTTCAGATTAAAGAAAGTAGGTAATTCATTTTTGGGGAAATGTATAAAAATATTTAATAAAGTACCACAAACTCTTGTCGACTTGCCTGTTTATAAGTTCAAAAACCACATTAAGAAAATCCTTATGGAAAAAGGATATTACAAAGTAGAAGATTACTTGAACGACAAGAGTGCATGGACTTAATATCCTGCCTAGCTCGCACTTACAATATCTAGTAATTGTATTTCCTGTAATAAAACCAGGCTGACAAATGTGACTGAGTTTGTTGCGCCGCTTCTTCTCATCACCAGCCGATATTTAGACCCGAAGCGGTGGTAGGAAAAAAAATTTGGGACATGTAAAAGTGCCATTGATGGCCAATTTGCAAAAATAAATGACTTTGACTTTGACTTTGACTATCGAAATAAAAATAAAAACAACTTACTAGGCCTTAAACAAACATAAACTCTCTGGGTACGCTAGGCCCCGCGCAAACGCAATCTTGATTTGCACTCATATTTTTTTAATCCATGAACTTCACTTTAAACCGGTTGCTATGTGTCCACTGCAAAGGAGAAAGGTCAACTGATAAGAAATTGCTGTCGCATGACGATACAGATAGCACAAACTCTCTTGAATCGTATTTGCTGATTGTACAGTCAACAGCACGTCGACCTACCCCAAAAGTCAAAAATTCTTTATTAGATTTTCAGCTTTAAGCCTGACATATCATTTTCAAATGAGAAAATTTGACATTTTGTGGTAGGTCGACGTGCTGTTGTCCGTACTTCGGATAAATCTCGTGAACCCATTGGGAATCCAAGTATGAACATTTTAAAATGTTTTTTTTAAATTTTATGGATCCGATTGGAAAGGAAGAACAATACAGCTGTGGACCTTTGGGAGTGAGCCGTTGTTTGGCTGGCTTTTTGCTATCGCTACCTCTAGTGGCCGAGTGAGCAGTACCTCTAAGGATAGGGTGAAAGTATCTTTTATCTATCATCGACTTCGACACGCTCTGAATGACGCAGTACCTGTTCTTACATGTAATCATGAGTACCTTCTTAACACGTTGCCTATAATATTTTGCTTAATTTTAAAATTAGGGCCCCAGCGGCTTATTTTTTAAGCATTCAAATTCTCATACTACTTAATTCACAAGAATCGCATACGAACATCTAGGAATTGGTACATAAACGATTTCGTTTGCGAATTGGAATTCGAACGCTTAAAAAATACGCCTCCTGATGAAATATCTTAGAACTATCGTGATCTTATTGGCAAACGTGACACAGATTTCATGTTGGAATGTCGATAAGATATGGGTAAGGGAGTATTATATTGAGATATCTATTTCCCTGGTCCTTTCCCTTCCTTGGCTAGAATAAGTTAAGAGTAAAAAACATAGTTTTTTTTTTTTCAATCAGGTTATTAAATCCAATTGATGCTTAACTTATAGGCGGAGACTGACATTGAATATTCGCTCGATGTGAGCACGTTACAAGTCGGAATATTCGGCATGTCAGTACAGCGAGCCGAGCAGCTCGATATACAAAACAAATACAACAATATTCATGCGAATATTCACATCGAGCGAATATTCGATGTCAGTCTCTGCCTTAACAATCCAAAGTGCTTACATCACATTTTTACAAAAATTACAAATTTATGATAAAATTTCGCTTCGAACTGTTTTTTTGGTTTTAAATATCTGTTAATATTTAAAACATTGCATTTTCGAAGTCTTTAAGTTTTCAATTATTATGTATAACATAGTAGATAGTTCGTAGTTGTACCCAAATATAATAATTTATTTAAACAAAGGGCTGTCATTAAACTTCTAAGATTGTGTTGGTTTTGGTGCCAATGTAAGTATTTCAGACTAATATTAGTCTGAATTAGCACCAAATCTAACTTTACATAATATGTAAATTAAGCGCTCTGCAAACGAAAAAACAATATTAACGAAATGGCATTTTATTTGTTTTTTTATATATATTTTTATGTTTTTTTCTATCTTGGCCCAGCCGCAGTTAGATTTTATTGTTGCTAAACCTTTTTATTGTTAATGCGGCCAGTGGTTATTGTTATCGACATAAATGGAACTTTTTACACTTACCACCTTTACGTGCAATGTAGATATTTCCGTCGACAATTACGCCCTTTCGCTATAGCAGACTGTAAGCGCATGTGCCAATTGGGCATAATTTGGCGCTCGTTATAAAGTGCTATTAATAAATTTCCAAAGAAGACAAGGTGTTAAATTAGTAAACATTACCTTTCCGAATAAGTTATAAGTATGAACTGAAACTAGCTTCTGGTTACGATGTAATCCGCTTGTCTCAGTTCTCGGTATAACATGAGCCTTGAAAAGTGTTAATAAGCCTCTAGTTAAGTCTCCATCTGACACGAGGAAGTTATTTTTAATTCGGTTCAGCCATTCTAGAAATACACAGGAATCTTTTGGCTTTTTTCCTATCTGGTATCAGCCTTGATGCCTTTTCGCCTTTCTTAACGGTTTTGCTTTCTTCCAGACCAGACACTAAGCCCATCGTCAGCATATTATCATTAATTTTCAGGTAGAGGAGCTTCGTTTACCTTCTTTATCTTCGGTAATGGCAATCAGATGTCTGGTCATGTGGTATTCACTTATATACGTAAGAGTCTAACAGTCCTCAAAACAACGGCATCGGCTGCTGATGTGTACACAACTTTTTAACTTCAACGTTAACTAGGTATACTTTAAAGGTTCAACTTCGAAATCATACAAATCCTCTACAAAAGTTAAGTAACTAAAAAACGAATTAAATAATTTAAATAAACTTGTTTCTGAGTGACTGATAATACCTATAGATTTAATTAGTGTGATACACATACTTGATTTAAATTTTACTTTGGTTAGTGTTTAATGTTTTAGTGTCGTAAAATTGCCGTTAAAATAAAACAACCAATCTGAAATAGCCCTAACACAACGTTACATTGAGAAATGAAGTAATATAACAATTAGTTGGATAATATTGCGAAAAAGAACTGAATAGAGTTTTGAGTCAGCAGTTTCTTAACCGCATATCGCAACGTTGGTAATATTATGTACCGGTTTCATTATGTGAGCGGGATCGCTTTATATTTATGTAACGTTGTTTTTTATTCGCCTTGAACGCCTTGACCTTAAGCTACAAACTAGATTTAAGAATAGTGTTCTATAACTTCAGATCATTATTTACAAAAATCTGTATCTTTGATTCTACTATTGGGTAAACTACTAAATAATACTAATTAGTAGTTTAGTAATATTTATTATTAAAGTTGCTTGATGGAAATTAGATCCCATAGGACATATCCTGCAGCGGACTTATAAATATGAATTGCTCCTCGTTAGCATCGCTTAAACTCGTGAACGGCTGGACCGTTTTGGCTAATTTTGGTCTTATAATATTCCTGGAAGTCAATGGAAGGTTTAAGCAGTAATAAATATGGAAAAATTGCAAGGATTTTTTCTTATCCCATACAAACAGTTCTTACCAGTCAAACAGGGTTTTTGGCACATTATTTAATTCTGAGTCGGTATGAAGTTCGCAGAGTCAGCTAGTACGAGATATAATTTAAGGACCACATTTTTATAAAACACAAAATATTTATAAGTATGTAGGTGGGTGAGGTTACTTTTATCCCGCCGCCACTCGCTACATAGGTACTCCCACAAAACCTGCTGGCGTCCTCCTAGGGGACGTTGTCCTCTTGCAAAATTTTGTTTTCGTTTCTCTTTGGAAACAACTTTTTAGCAGAAGGCAACAAACAATGCGTTTTTAAACATATTGGTCATCCTTACTGTGTTGGATGTCCTGGTAAAATTTTCAGATCCTCTTTAAGAGAAACACCCCAAGCATGCACCTCTAAGTAATGGGTGTTTTACAATCCAAATCAAAAATTTGTTATCGGACATTGACCAAGCAAGGGATGTTAATGTTCGATGTCGAAAACGAAACTTCTTTCGAAAAGATAATGCTGTCTCAATTGAGATCGATGTTTTCCCGTGCCCAGGCACTTCTTTTTTCAACTTGTTTTTTAGTAAGAAGTAGTTTCTTGATATTACTTTTACATTTACCACCTGATTCCATTATCTGTCTGCTTAAATTATCTAATGGCACATTGAGAACCCCTTTTCCTTATTTTTCTTGACCGGAATGCAAATATGAACGAAGATTGTTCAAAAAAAGCTGCACGAGACGTACTTTCTAGTTTTGCTGCATTGTGGTTGTGTATTGAGGTTTTACCTACTTCATCACAATGCCTTTTACTTCAGCGTAAACTTTCTTCGAATTAAAAAAAAAATATTACGTTACCTTCTTATCACACGGACTGTTTTAAATGATATTAAGAACGTGAATTCTGTTATTAATGCCATATTATGTATGTCAGCGGTTGATTCTATTGCGAAGGGTCAAGATTAATGGTCGCTTATATAACCATTGCTAAATTTAAAACTGAGTTTTGAGCGGTTGCTACACTGCGGACAAAACTAATAGCTCTACGTTAAGAATTTTATGTATTGTTTGGTAATACTATTCCGTCAGTGGTACAGAAAGTTGCTAGGAATATGATGATCCTAAATTTTTTGTTATAATGTGCCTTTCTCTGCAATCGTGAACGGATTTTTTTAATGCATAAGTACTTACTACTATCCGACTTTTATATAGTTGAAATAACCTACTCTTAAAAATCTATTTTTCCTGTAAGTCCCTAGGTAGTTGCTTTTCTAGCTGAAAGAGCAAGACGAAATTACAATGCAAGTTGAAAATGTTATCTTGTAAACATACGCTTGTAATATAAACAGCTTTATCGCTTCATGTAGGAATTGAACCCACATCCGTTAGCTATCCGGCTGGTCTTATATAAGCCCTACACACAGGCCATTCATTTAGTAATTTATTAACCGACTTCAAAAAAAGGAGGAGGTTCTCAATTCGTCTGAATGTTGTTTTTTTTTTTTTTTTTTTTTGTATGTATGTTACGCGATTACGCCGTCAATTATGGACCGATTTCAAAATTTATTTTTTAGTTTGAAAGGGTATACTCCAAAGGTGGTCCCATTTCCACGAAGTCAGATTCTGATGATGGGATCCCTGGGAAATCGAGGGCAACCCTCAATTTTTATAGGCACCCATAATGTTTTGCATATATTTTCTGACTCGATGCTGATTTTTGGGTCTGGTAATCATCATGTCATGTTGCTGACCTGATGATGGAAGCCACAGAACTCCTTAACGGATAGGAGTTAGAAGATAATACTGCTTTTTGTCGACAGAACGTATTTCGCAGTGTGTTGAGCAGACGTGGAGCTTATGAGGTACCAGACCGCCAATTTTTATTTACTAGGGGCGTACCCGCACACCCAGTAACGAAAAAAAAATTGAAAGTTCCTTTCTTAATTTATCCTGTTATTTAACGCGAGACCTTTTCCTATGGTTACGACACCAAAATAGCCGCCGTTCTGGTTGGAGTGTAGGTAAACCCTTTTCTTAAGACTTAAAAATTTTCGTCGAAATATTGACCCTATATAACACCTTATTTTTATCATACCATTGGATGGGGGGTCCATAGAGGACCAATATTAGTTAAGGTTACTTTGCTGTAAAGTAATTTTTGGCGAAGTTAGGAGGGAAAAAATAGAGGACTTAACACTTAAAATTGTAAAATAAAAAAAGTTTAATAAAAAACTAAAAACCGACTTCAAAATGAAACTAAAAAGCGAAAAATAATATTGACTAAAACATACCTAATCAGTTATTTTTGGAGTCGGTGCGAATGAACACATTTTAACTCTCGATGGCTGGCACCGACTCCAAAAATAACTGATTAGGTATGTTTTAGTCAATATTATTTTTCGCTTTTTAGTTTCATTTTGAAGTCGGTTTTTAGTTTTTTATTAAACTTTTTTTATTTATTTCTAGATTTTAATGCTTTTTGCGTGGCTATAAGATAAAATGAGGCCTTAATTAACCGACTTCAAAAAAAGGAGGAGGTTCTCAATTCGTCTGAATGTTGTTGTTTTTTTTTTTTTTTTTTTTTTTTGTATGTATGTTACGCGATTACGCCGTCAATTATGGACCGATTTCAAAATTTATTTTTTAGTTTGAAAGGGTATACTCCAAAGGTGGTCCCATTTCCACGAAGTCAGATTCTGATGATGGGATCCCTGGGAAATCGAGGGCAACCCTCAATTTTTATAGGCACCCATAATGTTTTGCATATATTTTCTGACTCGATGCTGATTTTTGGGTCTGGTAATCATCATGTCATGTTGCTGACCTGATGATGGAAGCCACAGAACTCCTTAACGGATAGGAGTTAGAAGATAATACTGCAATTTGTCGACAGAACGTATTTCGCAGTGTGTTGAGCAGACGTGGAGCTTATGAGGTACCAGACCGCCAATTTTTATTTACTGGGGGCGTACCCGCACACCCAGTAACGAAAAAAAAATTGAAAGTTCCTTTCTTAATTTATCCTGTTATTTAACGCGAGACCTTATCCTATGGTTACGACACCAAAATAGCCGCCGTTCTGGTTGGAGTGTAGGTAAACCCTTTTCTTAAGACTTAAAAATTTTCGTCGAAAAATTGACCCTATATATATAACACCTTATTTTTATCATACCATGGGATGGGGATGGATGGGGGGTCCATAGAGGACCAATATTAGTTAAGGTTACTTTGCTGTAAAGTAATTTTTGGCGAAGTTAGGAGGGAAAAAATAGAGGACTTAACACTTAAAATTGTAAAATAAAAAAAGTTTAATAAAAAACTAAAAACCGACTTCAAAATGAAACTAAAAAGTGAAAAATAATATTGACTAAAACATACCTAATCAGTTCTTTTTGGAGTCGGTGCGAATGAAGACATTTTAACTCTCGATGGCTGGCACCGACTCCAAAAAGAACTGATTAGGTATGTTTTAGTCAATATTATTTTTCACTTTTTAGTTTCATTTTGAAGTCGGTTTTTAGTTTTTTATTAAACTTTTTTTATTTTACACATAGGATCGTATAATATTCCTCTATATACGAGTATTATTTATGGGGTGGTACTTCTTACAAAGTGCTCTGTTCATCATTACGCCTTCCACAAAATGTTGTCATAGTGCTGGCAAGTAATAACATTTTATTTTTTAATTTGAATCTTTTTTTCTACCTACAAATATTGATTACAGGAAATGGCGCTATCATGGCCAAATTTCTACCAATATTTAAAAAGGACCCCTTCGTCAGAAGCTGAGTACCTGAAAAAGAGTATTATGTAAGAGTATTTGATTATTTATTATTATTTTCAATTGGAAGATACTCTTGAATAAAGTACCATTTACAGACAACATAAAAGCAGATATATTCGAATTATATAAATAACTAGCTTTTACTCGCGACTTCGTCCGCGTAGAAGTAGAAAATGGTCTTAAAAGGATGTTTATTTGTTTTTTAAGTTATTAATTTGGTTCTAACGTATAAACTATTATTCTTTACAATTCCAAATTTTGAACTCTACGTCCCTAAGAGGCAGTGTCCTAAAAGTGCATGAAATCTCTAACTAAAGTCTAAAGCATATAAAGAAAGCTTCAAATGCGGTACTAAATATAGTACGGTGACTTTCGAGCCATTCCAATTTTAAAGAGTATTTGTATTGCACCATGCTTTTATGTGAAATCAATCTTTTATAAAATCGGATTGAATTTTCAAACATGATATGTCAAAATAAAATGTAATTTCAATCAAAAGCACTAAGGATATCAACCTCGAAGCAAATCATCCTCGAAAAAACTTTGTACCCCTTTTTAACCCCGTTATGGGATAAATTTCTATAAAATACGAAACGCAAAACGCGTTTATGCAAAATTTGAAGTAGATTCTACCAAGGATCGTTGTTCCATACAAACTTTGCCCCCCTTTTTCATCCCCTAGGAAATCGAAAAATATTTTCTTATCGGACGGATGTCGGACAAAGTTTCAGGTTTAAAAGCTGTGCGTTGATCCGTCAGTCAGTCATTCAGAGCAAAGCATTTTATATGTATAGAAGCTATAATTGCCATGGATCGACAATAATTTAGTTTATTAGGTATAGGAACAGGTTGTTCAAGAGGACGTATGTACTCTTATGTGGCACCGCTTTACGCTTGCCAAGTAGACCAGACCTCTCCATACCCACCGTTTCTACCATCTGCATCCATTTTTAAATAAAAGATTTTAAGCTTAAGTAACTTGAATTTTTTTTAGGCATACTACCTACATAAGAAGCGTGTTACAACATTTTTATATTTCGGAGATAAATTGAAATTCGTCATTTATTTCTAGGAAAAAGTATTAAGGATTTACCTTTGGCAGAAAAGCAGAGATAGTTTCTGGACAGTGTTTTATTTCTAGTCTGTGGTCTTGGGGTAAATTGTAGAAATGATGGGGTAACGATAGGTGAATGAAATATTTTTTTTAAATCGTTCTTTTGGTTAAGGATTCAGTCATTGGCATGAGGTCAGACTCGTACATTAAAGGAACTTCATGTCATTAATCTGCAAGAAAGACTGTTCTCTTTGAATAGAAATTAAGAACGACGATCTTTATTGCTTGAGAAACCCTAGAAATGGCTGTCTATTAAACTGATGAGATAGGCTGCACTCGATATCCATCTATTCTGCAACACATATTAAGTGATGATTCTACTGATTTCTTTCACAGATTACTTACTTGACAAAAAAAATTCTTTCTCACGAGTTGGCAATTCTGTGCACATCCTCGCACGCTATTTTTTTAAAAAAATCGTTATATGGGTATTGTTTTATACATTTTTCTAGTTGGCCAGTAACAAAAGCCCATAACGGAGAGACAGCGCATTAATACCTATTACCAACCGTCTATTCCTATATAAGGTCCGATTTTATTAGTGTACATCCTGTTAACCTGTGACTATATAGGTGAAAAGCAATCGTAAAAACCAATTTTCAAATGTGTACCATAAAAACTAAAAAAGTTAAAAATCTAAATCAAAATCAACAACATTGACTTCATATTGCATAATCTCGTCTTATCTTTGGTATGTTTAACCATCTGATTATTTTCTTATTCCTTCCCCTTGTACAGAGCGAGAAAGAGTTGAAGATAGGAAGAGTTTATGCAATATGAAGTCGATGTTGTTATTTTCTATTTAAATTTTTAACTTTTTTAGTTTTTATGGTCCACATTTGAAAATTAATTTTTACGATTGCTTTTCACCTATTTAGTCACAGGTTAACATTAGTACACTAATAAAATTGGACCTTATAGAATAGTGCAAAATTCATTATTTCTTTTTCCTTTCCAGATCTGCCGAGCCACAGGGCCACAAAGAGGGATGCTGCACAGCATGGACGTGTGCGAAGCAATTTACTTTTCGGGAATTCTTGTGCATGTGCGTGGGATTCACACTCTTGTTGCTCATCCTCGCGCAGGCGTTGAGGGTCATTATTTACGCCTGTCGTCGTCGTCCTAGATCGTCCTGCCCCAGCCACAGAACGCAATGCTAACAGTTAGTTATTTTGCTCTGCCAGCTACTTTTAACGATAAGGATATGTAACTTTATTGCAGAAAGTAACGAGTGTGCAACAGGTGCAGTTTGACTTCCATCTATTAAGATTGCAAACCTTTTTAAATATTAAACTAGGCAAGAAGCAGTTAGGTAATTATCTTCTGAATAATCTTTTAAAAGTTAGTTTATTAGGGTTGGAAGATTTTTTCGGTTTATTAAATAATTTCTTTTATCATGAGGAATTATGTAACACGTTGTATAAAGATTTAGCCATACTAAAGGATAAGGGTTGCTTAAGAAACTTAAAAACTTTGGGGTAAAACATAAGCTAAAAAATTACAGATTCGATATGTACAGTTTCGTGGGCGTATTCTAAAGAACACTGAGATGTTACACCCTGTTTAAGCCTTTTTGTACACATTTTGTAATCATTAGAATAGTTTGTTACGGGATTGCTACCATGTACCTTATTTTTGAGTTCCCGATATTTCGGCACTGTTGCAAGCGCCATGATCACGGAGTAACTGAAGATCTTGCGGGTAAGTTGTTAAGGGCAAACATATCGGTCTACCCTCTTTCGCTGTCTTTTATTGCACGCGTCGGTACCATTGTCTACAAACTCACTATTTTCTCGCACCTGTTCTCGACACACAACACTAACAGTATCTGACCGCGACACAGCAGTTTGTTGTTTTTTCCGGTTTTTGCACATACGAATCACTGGATTCCAGACACTTGACAATTTAAACCCATCCTCGCGATTGAAATTTTTGTACTTTGTAATTTCAATCGCTTCCCTGACCATTCTTGGTATGTAGTGGCGTTCTGTCGAAATGATCTGAGGGTTGTGAAACTCAATCCAATGATTGAGACCTGATTCCAACAAATGTTCCGCGATTGCCGATTTCTGTTTGTCGTTGTTTTTGACCGCTTTTATGTGTTCCTTCATTCGGCACGCTATGGTACGTTTTGTTTGGCCGATATATGAACTGCCACAGCTGCAGTCAATCTTATAGACACCCGGTTTCTCCATTGGGAAACTATCTTTTGGAGATCGTAGACATTGTGTTACTTTTCTTACAAAGCAAAAATTTCAATCGCGAGGATGGGTTTAAATTGTCAAGTGTCTGGAATCCAGTGATTTGTATGTGCAAAAACCGGAAAAAACAACAAACTGCTGTGTCGCGGTCAGATACTGTTAGTGTTGTGTGTCGAGAACAGGTGCGAGAAAATAGTGAGTTTGTAGAAAATGGTACCGACGCGTGCAATAAAAGACAGCGAAAGAGGGTAGGCCGATATGTTTGCCCTTAACAACTTACCCGCAAGATCTTCAGTTACTCCGTGATCATGGCGCTTGCAACAGTGCCGAAATATCGGGAACTCAAAAATAAGGTACATGGTAGCAATCCCGTAACAAACTATTCTAATGTTAGTGACCATGAAAGTTTAAAACAATATTTTGTAATCATGTTACAAACTTGCATCTTCGCAAGAAACTTAAATCATAAAACCTTTTTTTTTGTTTCAGAGTGACAGGACATTATTACTTACCATGAATACTGAAACTTCACGAATGCTGTGTGAACGCATCTTCTCATAATCTTGATAGGGGTCACTCTTACTCTCATAGCTACGGACAACTGAACAATTACTAAATGATTTTGTGTAGTTTACGAAAACAATAATAAATATCTCAAACTATATATGCTGTTTTTTAATAATACAGCGAGAAGTAGGTTTTCCACAATAAAGGTTAAAGCAGTAACACACTCGTGTAGAAGCAAACTTGCAACAACACACCGAGGCAGACGCACGCATCGCTGGTCACGGGTGCTGAACCTTGCCAAGCCGAGATTATCTCTATAGATTTCTTATTAAATAGAATACCATAAATCAATCAACTTTACACAAATCAAGGGACCGGGTCTACCTTATATCTCAGAAAATTGAATGTTTTAATATTATAATGCATATCAG